>JAZKJV010002150.1:0-318210 GCA_037367405.1 Ottelia alismoides
TGGTCAAGGTGAGGATGTGCTTCTCAACTTGCTGGCGTCTGTTCTTTCGTGCTGGTCGACGCTTGCTCGTACATGCTTCTTTCAGTCCTTTCTTAACAGCTGGCATGTATTCCACGACCTTTAGTAAGGGAATCTCAACAGTTAAATTATCTATTATTTCCACAACTCCAGGATCAGACAAAGCACTTTTTCTTTTTGCATTTTTTTTGGATTTTTCAATTGCATTAGGAAAAAGGAATATTTACATCACTGATAGGCAAAGTAGAGTTCTTATTTACATTATAATTATCGCCCTCAAATTGGTGTACATCTGGACTACAAAAAGGAGTACAGACTGAATCTTGAGATACTGGTGCTGCTGTGCGAGCAAAAAGTGGGGCATCTGCTCCATCGGCTGGCGAGGGATCGGCTGCTACTGGCGGCTCCTCCGAGGCTGGCGCGGCTTTGCTTCGGTTGCAAGCTTCTTTTTAGTGTTTCTGATTTTGCTGATTTTTTTGTATTTTTGGCTGAGGGTGCTGGTGCTGCATGACGGCTGGAATGGCTTCTCCTTCTTCTTCCTCCTCACCCGCCCCTGTAGCTGGCACGGCTGATGCAGAAGATGACAATCCACATATTTCTTTATTCTCCCCAATCTTGATAGCAGGCGGAGGCAAGGCCCTACTGCTCCTGAGAGTGACATCATTAGAACAAACAATAATATCGTTTTCCGACTCTACAGACACAGACATGACATCACATTCTACCTGCTCTTTCTTTTTAAAGTTATTGGGGGTTGGCCTCGACCTGAGCAGGATAGTGGTTTTAGTGGCGGTCAGGTCGTCAAGCCTCTTTGTCATATCTGCTAGCCCTTTGATGAGTTGGGCCAGGCAATCCATGGCCGAGTTCGCAGGAGTTACCTCCGTAGGTTCAGCGTTGCAGACCATGTTGTTGCTGCATGTGTTGGTGCTGAGGTGGTTGTTGGTGGTGCAGAGGTGGTGCAGGATGCTGCAGTTGCTGATAAGAGGGAGGGAGTACTATTGGTATTGCTGAGGTGGAGCAACCGCATACTGATGAAAAGGGTGTGGATGGCGGTATTGCGACTGTTGATATTGCTGATTCTGCCTTCATTGATTTGCATATGGGGGAGGCTGATGGTACTGTGGCGGTGGCTGTGAGGACTGTCCAAAACAACCACCCTGAGGTTGGTGGTATTGCCGGTTGGCAGGTGGCTGACCCTGAGGTTGTCCCATAGGACGGGTCGGCTGTGCTTCATTGCTCCATACCCCATTGACTTCTTGAATCAGGGGTGGTGGTGGAAACATGGGATCGGATCCTGTTAGAAACTCTGGTTGGTACACAACCATCTGCTGCTGTGGCTGGTCCTGATCGGGTGCCTGCACGTAGTACACATGCTGGACTGCCGGTGGCTGCTGGCTCGGTTGAGGCTGATGTTGCGGTGGTTGCTCGTCCTTCCTTTCAGCTGGAGCTTCTGATGGTGCTGCCGACTGAACAGAGTTGATGGTGCCCACCAACAGTTCTAGCTGCTTGGTGATCTGATCAAGCTTGTCAAGATTTTGGGTCCTCTTCTCGATCACAACAAGTTTTTCAAGGTCCTGTGATCGCTTCTCTATGATATCAACCTTCGAGAGATGGCCCCGGTGATGCTTAGATTGGAGCTCTCATCTCTCTCCACCTCACGGGACGCTGCCATATGCACTTGTTTCTGGAGGATCTGGGGCTGCTTCTGATATGCCTTTGATGAAGAGAGGGCGGTCTCTCCTTCGGCCATTTCTTCAAAAATCTACCAGACTACATCTTCATCCTTGTTGAAGTGCGAACCCCCACATGTTGCGTCAACAAGCCTTTGGCTCTCGATGTTCAAGCCCCCAAAGAAGTGTTGGACCAAACTGGTCTTCGAGATCTCATGATGGGGACATTTCTCCTGCAGATCGGTGAATCTCTCCCATGCTTCATGTATGGACTCATGGGCTCCTTGGGAGAAGTTGCTGATTCGGGCTCGCATCTGGTTGAGCCAGCCGAGAGGGTAAAACTTATGTAGGAAAGCTGACTTCAATTCCTCCCAGGTCGTCACAACCTTCCCCAGATGGTTGACCCAGTAGAGGGCCTTGTCTTGTAAGCTGAAGGGGAACACCATCATTTTGACAATGTCCAAAGGGACATTGGGATAGTGAATAGTGCAGCAGATGCGTGAGAACTGTTGCAGGTGGATGTATGGTTCTTCATTGGCGTTCCCATGGAAAGCTGGAAGAAGAGCAAGGAACTGGGGTTTCAGCTCAAAGTGAGCATGCATCGGTGGAATGAGGATCCACTCGGTCATCTGGCTGTCTCCAGGATTATACGTCTCCTTTAGTGCAAGCTTGGGTCTCCCACCTTCTGGCTCTTCCTCATCATCTGGAGGTCCACCACCTCCTCTTCTTCCTCCTCCTCCCTCGGCTCTGTTCATTACATCATTCAGCATATCCTGAAAAGCTGTCTGTGCTAGGGCCTGTTCTGTCAGCTATTGTTGGATGGCCTGGATAGATGCTAGTAGTTGTGCATTAACATGATTCTGATCAGACATCTGTCCTTCTGGTTGGGGTGGCTGCTGACCCTTGCCCTTCCCTTGAGGAGCCATATCAGGGTCTGAGTCTGACGAAATGAATTCCGGAGTAGACTCCAGGGCTTGATTTGTCTTCTGTCCTGCAAAACAAGAGAGTCCTGATCAGACCACTTGCAATGTGAGTCAGCTGTCATGATGAGTCTGGAATTGAGGTCAACCCAACATGTTGTGAACGGAAAAAGATGTGGACTGTAATCGAATTCCATTCACAACGGTGAAAGTGGGATAAAAGTGATCCCGGTTTATTGGGTGGTCAAGAGAAAGGTAGAAAACGAGGAGTCTGGAGATCGATCCGCAAAGTCCAGGTCGGGTTCTCGGGATCGCGTCGAATTTATTGGCGAAGTTGAGTCAATGGAATCGTGTGGGTGTCGGCAGGGTCCCGACGGAAACCATCCATGGATCAACTTCGTGAAGCAAATGGAAGATTAGATATTGGAAGAAGGATATGATGGTCAACGAGGAATAAAAGGAGTGCAAAACAGTAGAAAGGCTCGACCGAGCGGGAGGTCAAAGGAGAATGACACAACAAGAATTTACGCAAAGGCGCGAGACTCGATCTTTGAACCTTAATCTAGATTTATACAAACGTAATACAAAATTGGGTTCACCAACTCACGCCATGTGAAGCTGTGAAGGTTCGGCTATTTATTATCTTTTCAGTTTTAGAGTTGTTATTTCAGGCAAATCTTTTAACAAGTCCTTAGCACGCTAAACCTATAGGAGAGAGTACTGCCAGAAAAGAATCCCGTACTTGTCCTCCTCCTTTGTAACATGTAGTATGTACTTTTTGAGGTCCTTGTAACCCTTCCTGGATCCCTACTCAGCCAAAGAAATAGAGAGAGGAAGCCGATAGGCGAAACCAATACTTCAGTTCTCGCTCGCAACGGAATCACCCGTGAGCGTGCAAGAACCTACTCGGATGCAAACCGATGAGACAGACACCCCCGTGAAGGCGTGGCCTATGCTCAGTACTTCAGACCATGTCGATGCTCCACACAAGGCTGGAACACCATCGCTGACAAGGCCCTACTCGATCATGTACGATAGAAGCGCCATTACTTCAAAAATCCAGGCGATACACAAGGCAGTTGCAGACTGGGTTTTTGGCTCTATTCCTTATGGGATGTGCCTCGCTCATGGGAGTAGGGATTTAGTCCCCCTCCGAAGGTACCTGAAAACAATGAGGGCTTTATGAACCCAGTACAATGATAGTCCATTACGAATTTTAATTAAGGTCAAAGTTTATTTAACAGTCCCCTTGTTTTAGTTTTTTTTGGGTTTTCACTTTTTTTGAGTCTGTTTTCATACCAGCGCCTAACGTTTTTGATAGATTTTCTTTTAGGTCCTAGGTGCTCAAAATCACCTCTCACAATAATTGCATGCCAAAATTTCTCCCTCGTTGTGAAGAGAAGAGTCCAAGTTATATTGCATGCCAAAATTTCTCTCTCTCACAATAAATTACAAAATTATCCTAATTGCTCAAGACCTAATTAATTCTCATCCCTTTGCATCCTTGGTGCTCTCTCCAGCTGGTCATGAGGTGAAGACCAACCTCCTCCAAGCTCGGTTGCCTTGACTTCCTAAGAAAACCATCCTCGCATGGCGGACCCTCGCAACAAGGTCACAAAAAAATAGAATTAATATAAGCCCAGTCAATGAAATAAAGAGTCAAGCAATTAATTAAAATGACAATGTATGTCATT
This sequence comes from Ottelia alismoides, assembly GCA_037367405.1. Lineage (NCBI taxonomy): Eukaryota > Viridiplantae > Streptophyta > Magnoliopsida > Alismatales > Hydrocharitaceae > Ottelia > Ottelia alismoides. The sequence continues at coordinate 4,303 of JAZKJV010002150.1, forward strand.
GATCAAAGAATCATATATAGTTAAGAAATTTCAAATAAACAACTATTCACAAAATAAATGATGAATAAAAGAACTTTTATACAAGAATGACAAAGTAATAGGCTATGCACATTGCTCCCCGGCAACGACGCCATCTGATAACGAGAGTTTTCGTGAGGGTCAAAATACACCCCGCACAATGCGGGGACGATAGTGTCGCTGAGGCGACCGCTCATGAAACCCTTGTTAATCAGAGATTAACCCACATTACAGAATAAGCCAATTAAGTCCCAAAATTGTGAATTAAAATTTTATTTACTCTACCATAAAATGCATAGTGTGTAAGCATGTAGAGGTCGAACCACCGAGAGCAAAAAGAATAGGGTAGCCCATAGGTATTTATGTACATCCCTGTCATCCTTAAATGAATCCCTTTTTTCGTGGGTTTTTAATTTTATTATTATATATATAGTTATATTACTTTTTTATATTTTTTTATATTTTTTTACATTTTAACTCATAGAATATAGGTAAAATATATTATATATGTATATATAATTATATTTTGTTGTTTTTTATATTTTTTTATTTTTCTATGTATTTTTACTTCAAAAATGTCCCTAATATGGGACTAATTAGCTAGGCTGACACACAATTTGGGTTTTAAAAAATACAAAATAAGCCTCAAAATTACCCAAATTAATTTTAATACATAAATAATAATGTATAGATAATTATGAAACAGAAAAATATATTTTTGAACTTTTTGTTGCATTTTTATTTTTTTTGTTTAATTTTGGAGTTTTCTTATTTTTATTTTTTTCTTTTTCTTGATTTTAGGGTTTTTCATTTTCTGGACTCAAAGTATATATAAATATGCCATATATAATTTTTTGTAATTTTCAAAAATATTTTATATATTTTTGGTATTTTATAAGTTAAACAGTGCAAAAATGGCTCCTTTTTCATTTTTAATAAATGGATAAAATGCTTAAAAATGCCAAATAAAAATACAACGTGAATCTCTAAGTTACAAGATATTTATCCTAATTTTTGTGAATTTTTAGGGGCAAGCTAGGCATTTTTAATAAATACATGAAGCAAGCAAAAATAAAACAGCATGGCAGGGGCATAATTGCAATTAAAAATAACTACAGGGCTCAGTTGCAATTTTACCAAAAGAAATAACATTTATTTAATGTTCAGGCATCATTTAATAATATACAAAAACTGCCAGGGCATACATGCAATTTTCACGCGCCTCACGTGGGGCTGCACGTGAGCTTGGGAAGGACCAACTTGCAATTTAAGAAAGTCTAGGGGTCCTAATGCAAAAATCCCAAATATTTTACAACGCTATATTTAATTTACAGTAGTAAAAATTAAATACAAAAAGGCGAGGGGGCTTAAGTGTAAATTACCCCCTAAGGCGCACTGATGGACGGCGATGGGCACACCACTTATCCACGTGGCAGGCTCTCGAAGCCCGATACCGTTTCGCCGATCGACATTCTGGATCACATCTGGGGTTCGATCGAGCGACTGAAGCGTGCTCTGAACGGACGACCAAGATCAGATCTGGGGCCGCCTCCTCCATCCGACGGTAGCTGCTCTTCACGAAGAACAGGGAAGAACGGTTGGCTTCCCTGGCTTCGATCCTCGATTCCTCCTCCTCCAGACGCTCTCTGGTGATGGTGATGGGCTCTACACATCCAGCGAGGTACTTCGCAGCTTCCGAGGTACTCCAGAAGGTCCAGGATACCCTAAATCGATCCAGCGAGCTCAGGGTAGCAAGGGGGGTCCTGGAACCTTGCAGGCGATCCTGGAACCTTGCAGGCGATCAAAACGAGTCTCAAGGGGCTCCATTTAGCTCCAAACCTGCACCAAAAGAATGAGGGGCTCGAGGGGGTCTCCCTCGACCAGGGGTTACGGCTTCAGAGGCAGAAAATGTTCGGGGGGTGGCGAGGTCCGGCGAGGTGGAGGACTTAGACCTCGATTCGCAGAGCTGGGGAAGATCTAGTTGGTCTGATGCGGGGGTTAGATGTAGAACACATAGGGGAATGAAATGGAGATGACGTGCGAGTCGGATCGAGGGTGGATCAGGTTAGAGAGGTTCGCCGGAGCTGAACTCCAACGAACTTCGATCTGGCCCTAATCGAGCCCATAGGGTCCTAATGATTATTCTGACTACTGGATTACGAACTAAAAACGAAAACTAAGCGATTAAATAAGATAAATCAGCTCTTATACCTGGTGGTCGACCAGGGAGCAGGACCTCCGGTGAGCGGTGGCCGTGGGTGCTTCCCTCGACTCCTTCCGACCGGCTGAAGCTTCCAGGAGAACCCCCCTGTCACGAGGATACTCAAATTACTGGAAACGAAGGTGGAAGAAGACCAAAGAGAGACCAAAATGGAGCAGGAGGTTGATGGAGTTATTTATAGACATGGCGGCGTACCCTTATTGACCGGGGTGCCACAAAGAATTCGGCTGGTCAGATGATGGATCTTAGATGTTGGCGTGAAGAAGGGAACATCGATCGAGCTTTTTCATGAAGGAATCTACGCCTGGAAGTCAAAGGATTGGAAGGGGAAAGTCGAGGAAGACGGGCTGAAACGATGTCTGACACCAGGCAGTTAGAGGCAGAAGAGTTGACCGGGCGGTCAACGAAACCTGATTGGTCCACATCAGCCTTATATTGACCGATTATTTAAATATAATAAACGACTTTATTTATTTTTTCTTATAAAATAAGAAATTTTTATTAAATAAAGTAGTATTTATTTATGATTTTTATTTATTTTTTGATGTATTTTATTATGGATTTATTTTAATGATGTATTTATAAGTATATTTATATGTATTTTGTATAATTTGATTTTATTTTGTGCATTCTGTTTTATTATTTTATTTCTTATTTTATAAATTTATAACTTATTTTTGTGAGTATAAATATATTTTTCTTTGATTTTATGAGTTTATTTGCTCATTTAAATAAATGGGTGTATATATTATGTAGGTATACTTATAGGTATTTTACCTATATTTTATATTCATTTTATTTATTTAATGAATTTTAGTTGTTTTTATTTTGGATTTGCATTTTTAATAAAGTATGACTAATATGTACAATTTAATAAAAATATAGATGAATAAAGAATAAAAGAATGAATTCCCCTTTTATTTTTATACATATATAACATAGGTACTTTGCCTATATTTTCCATAGACTTATTTTAGTTTACCAGTTCTTTTTGGTTTTATTCTAATTTCAATATGTACATGCATTTTGTATATTATTTACAAAATTCTAAAAATATAAATTTTCTAAAAATATAAATTTATAGAAATGATGAATAATGAATATAATGAATATTTTAATCGGGTAAATTGTACAATTAAGGCCAAAAACCTAACTTTCACAGATGAACTCCAAAAATCATGAAACCAATTTTATTAAATAGCTCTTGAAGAGTTACATACAATTAAAGGTGATTTTGGTGGATTTTGAGTTTTTATTTGCAAGATATGGGTCTGTGAAGTTGAGATTTTGGCTTTTTATTCTGTGTATAAAATGTACACTGTAGATTCTTTTTACACAAACTCAATTTTGTATTTTTATTCACATTATTATCTACAACTTTCATGTACAAAATATTTTTATTTGATGAATAAATAGTTATATACAAATCAGGTGTCAAAAATGAATAAATGAATAAATAAATGAAGAGTTTTATTGTATTATTGGCCCTTATCTCCCCCTACTTTATTCCTTGTTGACCAATTCTATTTTGGACTTGGTCTCGGGGTTCGGGTCATAAAATATTTGCAATATTTTATTCTTTTTTTCTTCTCTTTATTCTATAATCTTTGCAATAAAAACCTTATTTTATGTGCAATACATGCAATGAATAGTGGATGCTATTATAGACAAATTAATGTTATTTACATGCATTAGCTAGGGTTTTCAAGGCCAAAATGATAGAATAAAGGTGATGAAATGGAGATTCATCAGTCTTTAGGTTTAGTAATGAACATGTATGATCCCTTTTGAGAGATTGTATTACTCATATATCCTTGTATGCTCACCTGCTCGTCGATGTATAGACCTTGAATAGTTCATCAACCCATCGATATGCCAAACGTACATACTTTGATATATAATAACACATCTATCTCTGGTCAGAGGATGTGTGCATATATCATGACAATATACGACATAGGACTTGGTTATCTTGATATCGTTAAGTCAACTCTTTGACCTAACTTATCTAATACTTCTGAATCTCCATTCCTATCCAGAGGACCTACATCAAGAGGTCAGTTAGATATCATCCTTTAGAGAAGAATTGCCATCTTCTTCTCAAGATAGAGATCCTGTCTTAATAATCACTTGATGGTGCTTGATGAGCCCTCAAACTAACTCTTCAGTTATCATCAGTTGTATGATCATTAAGATGATCGTGGTACATAACCCTAACTGTACTAAGAGACCTATTATGCAAATTAGTTAGTCTTCAATTCAGACCAGGGAATGATTTGTAATAACATTTATTGCATAATGGCTCGCCGTGGTCTCGTATGTCCAACATCTAACATGTTTCTTAAGCTCACTTTTATTTCTAATTATTCCATCATTTGAAAATAAATGCATCACTATCACCTTGATATATGTATTTTATCTTGAATAAATTACAAGATTTGCAAAAGGCATCATCTTTTACCACGTTATATTCCAACCAACTAGGATATTTTTATACCACATTATATTCCAACCAACCCATATTTTTTTAAACCACTGAAAATTTTATATTCTTTCCTATTTTCTTAAATGAAAATACATGATGAATTGATTGAAATAGATGCATTTGCATATATGTTTTTCGAGCATCACCTTGCTGTTGGACATGCGAGCCCACGCCGACCCATTATGCAATAAATATTATTGCGAATATCATTTCCTGATATGAAATGAAGAATAAATAATTTGCATTATAGGTCTCTTAGTACAATTAGGGTTATGTACCATATCCATCTTAATGATCATACATCTGTTGATTCAATAATTGAATCATAGAGGCTGGTGCTTGGATGAATATCTAAAGGGTTAGATTGAGGACTCATCAAGCACCATCAAATGATTGTTAAGATGTGATCTCCAACCTGAGTAGGAGATGTCAATCCTTTCTCACATAGGCTAATATCTGACCAACCTCTTGATGTAGGTCCTCTGCATAGGAATAGAGATTCAGAGGTGCCATATTAGTTAGGTCAAAGAGTTGACTTAACGAGATCGAGATAACCAAAGTCCTATATCGTATGTTGTCACGATACATGCACACATCCTCTAACCAGAGACAGATGTATTACTATATGTCTGAGTATGTACATTTGGCGGGCCAATAGGTTGATGACCTAATCAAGGTCTATACACCGACGCGCTGGTGTGCATGTAAGGGCATATGAGTAATACGATCGCTCAAAGGGATATACAGGTTCAGTTACTGAATCAGAAGACATGAGCTCGCTCACGAGATATTGGGAAGAATCAAATTCCGTGTACGGTCATCTCGCTTTGGAAGCTTGACTGAATTTATAGGTTTGATATATACTTTTGGAAAGTATATGATCAAGACCTAGGTATGATATATGCTTTTGGAAAGTATATGATCGATACCAACTCCCAATGATCAAATGAGAAACTTACTGATAAAACCCTGAAGTAGACAGTATAAAGCTGATCTAATACTTTGGGTTTATTCTGAGTCTTCTAGTATACATGATGTACATGTGTTGGGAATACCTGAGGATGATGTGATCATAAACGATTGTATAACCATGACGCTTCCATTCCTAAGGAGTGATGAAACGGGTCTGGATTTTAGTGACTCCTCTCAGTAGAGAAGTAATCTGATCTTGGTCCAAATGTTGGACATTAATCTGAATGAGATTCAGATGCAATGAGAAGATTAGATTTGCGGTCTTGATTTAATCAAGCATCTATGGGAGGCCCGAGATCTGGATTTGAGATGTGATCTCAATATCCAAGTCACTATACGTGGAACAATACAATCGCCCTGTCCTTATCTCCAAGTATCCACGGAGAAAGCGTATTATCCTTGAAAGAGTTCATGCATAATTTCATTGTTGATATATGTATCCAAGCATCGAGAAAATTGATAATTAAATGTGATTTAATTATCATGGATAATATGAATTTGATTCATATTATAGGAAGAGTTATCTGAGATAATTAAATGTGATTTAATTATCAAAGATACGAATAATGTGAATGTGATTCAGATTATTTGGGCACATGAGAAAAGAAATCCAAGATGATTAAATGTGATATAATTATCATGGATATGAATAATGTGGATAGCACTATCCATATTAATCATATATATTATAAATGTGATTTATAATATATTAAATAGAGCATATTGTGATTTATATTTGCTAATTAATTATTAATGTGAATTGGATTCACATTGAATGATTAAATTGAAAATATAATTATATTTAGTTTTGGTTTGTGAATGAGATTCACATAATTTCAATGACATGGTTGATATTTTTCATAAGATAGTTTGGAATTTTTTTGGTGAAAATATTGTCGACAAGAGACTATGATATATATCATGAGATAATGAGATCTCATGATAATTAGAAGAGATGGACCAAGTCCACCAAAGAGAAGTGGACGGCTACAACTCTCCATGAGGAGAAGAGTAGCCATCCCCTCTTTTGAGGAGATTGGTTTATTCTCTTCATTATATTTTCTCATATCAAAGATGATTTAATCTGAAATTAATTTTGTTGATTTATCAATGAAAATTAATTTAAATTAAATCATTAGTTGTTGTGTTTTTACAACAATATCTTAGCCATTGAAATAAACGCAAATCAATCTCAACCATTGATTTGTGTGTTGTCCATGGATTGGGATCTATGGACGCCCAAAACCTTATATAAGAAGAGGCACCTCTTGCTCTTCATGACATAGATCAATGAATGCTCTCTCTCTCTCTCTCTCTCGTTTCTCTCTACACGCCCACTCTCTCTATCTCTCATGTGACCGTCCACCATGGATGCCCTAGAGAGATCCTCCATCGCCGTAGCATCGTCGTTATGCTGACTGATTGTTTGCTCGTGGATCTCCGTCTACTTCAGCGTGCCTTGCTCGTGAAGAAGATGTCGTGTCTCGTTTGTAGAGATCAGGAGATCCGTGGCTTGGATCATCAACATGGATTGCGAGAAGCACACGTCTCATGCACGCGCTCACAAGCGTCTCCTCCGTCGGATCGGACTTGAGACAGGAGGTCTCTTTGTTTAGAGACTCGATCACAACTACGCTTCAAGAGGTAATCCTATTACTTGTTTTTGGTTTAGATGAAATGATCCGAGAAGTGTTCTTGGATCATGTGGTTTCGTCACATGGAAAATTTTAATTTCCACTGCATCGAGCAACTAGTGCGACTAGTCGCTCCCGATCGCATATGATGCGATCCTTACGCTTCCGTGATGCGCTTGAGGGTTTTTCCCATATCCTTCAAGTGGTATCAAATCCAGGTTTATGGAGGTTTTGGATATGATCCATGAACCTACGAAAATTTGGGCTCATTTGGGTTCGTGAAGATTTTAGCGTTTCAATTTTCGCAGCCCTGTCTTGTGACAATTTTTCGGCCATGTTTAATATGTTTAAACATGAGGTTTATCACTTATATAATGAGAAAAATGTGGAATTCGAGTTTGCATAATTTGGATTCCGTTTGCTCAAGATATGATCGTTTTATTGACCATATTTCCACTGTTTCGGGGATGACGATTGGAGACGTAATTAAGATGTTAATTACGATTTTAAAACATCTGAAAATGCATGTTTATCCAATGGTTTCGTTTTTAAATCAAGTTATCAATCTCTGGAAATTGATTTGCTTAATTTGGATTTAAATGAATGAGATATGCTATTTTTAGTTAGTGAGGGTCACTGGAAATTGCATCATTATCTGAAACCTTGTGATTGTCATTTAAGAAAAACTGCGAAATTAATAGTTGATATCATGAAATAATTGTGGATAATATTTGAGAAATATTAGAACAATATTTATTCTCTTAAATGACACTGCCTCAACCAATGAATGATTAGATTAGATCTAGATCACCAATTGGTTGCTTGATACACTTTCAACAAACATGTTACTTGAATAGGATTTGGGAATTTGTCTAGCAAATTTCCTTACAATCAAAATGGTTTTAATTATTACTATATGGTATAATTTCAGTTGAAAAACCGATGATCATCTCAAGTACAACGTGATTGACTCGGCATTATTTTTTCCCGAGGCGGATATGGTGTCTAGTCAGAGAGCGTTGGGGTAGCAGGTTGCACTGTGTGCGGTCTGTCCCACTCCCGCCGGTACTGGCCATGACAACGGGTATGGAACGAATGATGCCTGAGAGATCATGATGTATTTTCTAATTATTAAATTTCGAATTAATAGCACTTTGAGATAATACCATGTGTTCAAGTAAAATCAAGTTTGTTGATTGAATTTGATTAATATTTAATTTAATGTGATTAAGTTCATTATATCCAATTAAAAACACTCTATTATAAATAGATGCGTATTTCCCTTGGAAGAATTAATTATATGAATATGTTTCATAATAAATAATTAAAATTTGAATATGAGGTGGAGGATCACATAAGTGACATCCACGGTCTCCCGTCAAGGCGAAAGGTTCCGTTGTTAGATATTGTATGTAGGAGATGCCTGTCCGAAGTGACAACTCCTGCATACAATCCATTTGGATCGGGCTCTTCGCTTCTCGAAAGAGTAAGGCTGTATACATAGTGCCCCCAATATCGAGTCATCATATTATTGGGGCGATATTGGATTGCGTATAGCGAGTATTAAGCCTGTTGACGGTTGGTTCAATTAATGACGGGTCTACATTACCTTAGGGGTGGTGGGCCCGGGTGTTAAAGACCGAATTGGGAGATGCAAGTTGGACTTGCAAGGTGGAATGTGTTCCCGCTTCTTTTTATCGGAGTCACAAGTTCTCGTATTATTGGGATGTGACAAAGATAAGGAAGGAGATCCCAGATCTTGCTTGAGATATATTGATAAGTATATCTCGTACATTGAAAGTGATTAAGGGAATGAACTTTCAGTATTGACAAGGCAATACAACCTTGATATAAAAACTCCTAAATCAAAGTAAAATATGTATATATATAAATATATATACACATGCAATTTTCTTATTTTCAGATAATCCTTCATTAAACCCACTCAATGTTATACTCGATAATAACCAGTAAAATATCATGGATTGGACTCATGATCTAGATATTATACTTGCGGTTGGACACATATTGTATGTGGTTGTAATGTGCAAGTTTCCTCATAATAATGAGGAATGACAATTAAATAGATAATAGATCTACAACCTTAGAGTTTGTATGTCTCTGCAGTCTTGATCTCATCGAATGTACTTTGGAAGTGACATTTTGATGATGATCGCAATTGTCAAATTAATCCTTATAAAAATCTAAGAAGATATTTTGGCATACATATGTGCTCTAGACATTTAATCATGAATGACATGGTTCACTGCATCATGCAGAATGGTAGCTCTATAAGAGATGATGTATTCAAAATATTTGAATACCAAACTGAACAAATGTTTTGAGAGTCTAGATGGATGTAGACATGATGAGTGTCATCATTCTACTATATATACTCTAGTCATTCATGAAGCTTCATAATATTCATATTGTATGAATTTAATGAAGCATGTATAAATTTAGAAATGCTCTTACATTGAATTCTTTCGAATTTAACATAAGAGATCCTTAGTCTTAAGAAATGGTTGTTTATAGATAAAGGGAGCGCAGTGGAAGCATGGGTCAAACCCAAGATGAAAAGGATTGTCAAAGAGTTGACCGTGCTTCTATGACTTCCACATGACATCCAAAGAGTTGGAAGAATACCAATACTACAATAAGTTGATGTGTTGATAGTATGACTATCAAGTATGTCTAAAATCCTTAGTGAAGGACTCAGATAGAGAATCAGAATAATCTACATATAATCATTGACTTTGATTTACTTATTTCATAAGATAAAGTCTTATAATTGTATCTCAATCTTCCAACAACACTTGCAATGGGTTGCATATGTTTTAGAAGATTGGAGAATTTGATCTTCAGGTTTAATAGTCATCTACATGGATTTTGATGCAATTGTTGCAACAATCTCTATTGGATAGATGGACTTCATATTCTCGGTGGGAGAGCCCTTAGTCTTAGAGAATGTCTCTATGACCTAGATATTAGAATACACATTGTTTGTTTCTAAGTGTTGGAAATAAACATGAATTCTTGAATAAACCTATCATAAAGAGTTATGATGGATATATTTCAGATAGTAATCTAACATCTAGTGGACTCCACAAAATTAGAAAATTAATGAATGGTTCATTGAGATTTTTAAAACTGAAAGTTAAACCTTTAAAAGATCAATAGGAGGATGAAGATCATTTGACAATGATCTGCCATCAAGTTTTGGACATATGTCTGTTGATGAGATCAATGGACTAGTAAGATATGAAACTTTAGAATGTCTAAAATTTCAAATCTTACATACTTATGAATATAGTATTCAAAGTAAAATGTTCAATACACCCTTCTCTAGGAATGGTGTTAGATGTCAAGGTATTCAGGATCTCATACATATTGATGTATGTGGATCATCTATATCACAATGAACATTGCTGATATGTAATATCATTTAATGATTATTTGTGATATGAGATTTCTCCTCTTCACCTTAAAAAGCTTTGAAATATTCAAACATTTCACAATTTTGGTCTAGAACCAACGTTTGAAGGAAGATGGAATGAATTTGATCTAACTTAGGTAGCAAGTACATGTTAGATGAATTCAAATAATACCTTATGGAGATATGAATTTCATTCCTATCTCAATCCTCCAAATGCACCTAAACTCAATAGAGTTATAGGAAGATACAATTGATCATGTGTGACATGATTTGATCATTGATTAATATTAGCATAATTACCTCTTAGTTTCCAAGGTATATATGTAGTAGAGACTGCAATATGTATCCTCATAAGGTTCCATGCCGGTAAACTGGAATCTAGCATCAGAGGGTGCTACTTCATTAGGAAAATAAAGGATGGTATTGGATACCTACTTTATGACCTTGAGATTCTTAAAAGATCTCATCTCTAAGGATGTGATTCTTAGAGGATGACTCTATTGAGAATCAAGATAAAAATGAAGTAAAAGGAACTCATTTAATCTTGAGATAATAATGAAGCTCCTGAAATCGGAAACTAAAAGGTTAATTAAAGATGAAGCACTAATACTTCTTCAAATAAGTTTGAGGATGTATTCCATGTGTCAGTTAAGTCTGACAATGATCGGACTTCATGTGATGAAGCTCGTGAGGATCATGACATGGAAAGATGGATGTTAGCAATAAAAGTCTAAGGTAGACTTCATATACAAGTGTTGTATATGGACCCTCGAGGATCCAACTATAAGGGTTAGACCCATTACGGTGTAAATGGATCTTCAAGAGAAAGAGGGAACCTGATGAGAAGGAAGAGACCTTCAAAGCACGGCTTGTAGCCATGAGCTACACACCGAAGAGAAGACATCGCTTGCGATGAAACTTGCTCTTCAGTGACCATGCTTAGACCCATCAGAATATTGCTAACTATAGCTGCACAACTTGACTTCGACATCTTCGAGATGGAAGTCAAGATTGCATTCATCTATGAATGCCTCTCCAAGGATATTCATAAGTCGTAGCCCCATGGCTTCTGATTGAGGAAAGCAAGGTGTGCAAATTGAATAACTCCTTCTATGGACTCAAATAAGCTTCTTGTAGTTGGAACATAAGATTTGGTGAAATTATAAATGTTATGATTTCAAATAGAATATTGATGAACCATGTGAAGCTTAGTGGGAATACCAATGTGTTCATCGTGCTAAATGTAAATAATATCCTAATCATTTGAAATGATATAAGGATGATAATAAGTGTTTTATAGACTGGCTATTCCATAGCTTGAAATATGATTTCAAGGATATCTCTTAGATCTTATTTCTGAAGTTGTTCAGAAGCAAAGAAAAGAGGATATTGGGACTATCACATTTGTAGTACACCCTGGACATATTGCATTCTAGAAATTCTAAGAAAGGCTTCCATCTCGTTAGATAGGGTATTGACCTATCTAAAGGGATAGCACCTCAAAGAGTTGAGGAAGTGAATGCTAGAACTGCTTGCACTTGTGCATTAGTTACGAGAAGCTAAGTGTACGCTAGATGTGTACAAAAGCCAGATATCTGCCATGCAGTGGGAGTAGTAAAGTGTTGATAATCCTACTATGGAGAGAAAAAACTTGATTGTAGTAATAACAAAATCTTCATAGATGACAAGATTTTTTGAGATAGTGATCTCAAAGTCTTATCTTCAAAAACTTAAGAGTTTATAGATAGAGATCTAAAAGGTCTTAACTGTGGATACCTTAAGAGATAGTGATCTCCAGGAATAAGGGTATTCTGATAAGGATTATGGAAATACTGGTTATGATAATTATTAAGCTCTAGTGTCAAGGACACTATAACTAACAAGATTGAGTATTGGTTGCATGAGATGCAACATTCACATTAGATGCGAGCACTGTTACTCGGGATATGTAAGTGCCGTAAAAGGACTTGGCGTAGTCTCGCAGGAACAGAGTGCCTGATCAGCTTACCTAGCTATTTTCTAAATAGCCTATGATTGTCACATGAGTGTGGGTTTAAATGATTAGCCCATTAATGGCTCTTTGGGCTAGTGGGAGATTGTTGGACATGCGAGCCCACGACGAGCCGTTATGCAATAAATGTTATTACAGATATCATTCCGTGATCTAGAATGAAGAATAAATATTTTGCATTATAGGTCCCTTAGTACAATTAGGGCTATGTACCATGGCCATCTTAATAATCATACATCTGTTTATTCAATAATTGAATCATAGAGGCTAGTGCTTGGATGAATATCTAAAGGGTTAGATTGATGACTCATCAAGCACCGTCAAATGATTGTTAAGATGTGATCTCCAGCCTGAGCAGGAGATGGCAATCCTTTCTCACATAGGCTGATATCTGACCGACCTCTTGATGCAGGTCCTCTGCATAGGAATAGAGATTCGGAGGTGTCAGATTAGTTAGGTCAAAGAGTTGACTTAACGAGAATGAGATAACCAAAGTCCTATATCTTATGCTGTCACGATATAGGCACGCATCCTCTGACTGGAGACAGATGTATTACTATATGTCTGAGCATGTACATTTGGCAGACCAAAAGGTTGATGACCAAATCAAGGTCTATACACCGGCGCGCCGGTGTGCATGTAAGGGCATATGAGTAATACGATCTCTCAAAGGGATCATACATGTTCAATTACTGAATCAGAAGACATGAGCTCACTCACGAGATATTGAGAAGAATCAAATTCCGTGTACGGTCGTCTCACTTTGGAAGCTTGACTGAATTTGTAGGTTTGATATATACTTTAGGAAAGTATATGATCAAGACCTAGGTATGATATGTGCTTTTGGAAAGTATATGATCGATACCAACTCCCAATGATCAAATGAGAAACTTACTGATAAAAACCTGAAGTAGACAGTATAAAGTTGATATAATACTTCGGGTTTATTCTGAATCTTCCAGTATGCAAGATGTACATGTATTGGGAATACCTGAGGGTGATGTCATCATAAACGATTGTATAACCATGACGCTTACATTCTTAGGGAGCGATGAAACGGGTCTGGATTTTAGTGACTCCTCTCAGTAGAGAAGTAATCTGATCTTGGTCCAAATGTTGGACATTGATCTAATGAGATTCAGATGCAATGAGAAGATTAGATTTGTGGTCTTGATTTAATCAAGCATTTATTAGAGGCCCGAAATCTGGATTTGAGATGTGATCTCAATATCCAAGTCACTTTACGTGGAACAATACAATCGCCCTATCCTTATCTCCAAGTATCCGCGGAGAGAGCACATTATCCTTGAAAGAGTTCATGGATAATTTTATTGTTGATATATGTATCCAAGCATCGAGAAAATTGATAATTAAATGTGATTTAATTATCATGGATAATATGAATTTGATTCATATTATAAGGAGAGTTATCTGAGATAATTAAATGTGATTTAATTATCAAAGATATGAATAATGTGAATGTGATTCATGTTATTTGGGCACATGAGAAAAGAAATCCAAGATGATTAAATGTGATTTAATTATCATGGATATGAATAATGTGGATAACACTATACATATTAATCATATATATTATAAATATGATTTATAATATATTAAAGAGAGCATATTGTGATTTATATTTGCTGATTAATTGTTAATGTGAATTGAATTCACATTGAATGATTAATTGAAAATATAATTATATTTAGGTTTGGGTTGTGAATGATATTCACATAATTTCAATGACATGGTTGATATTTTCCATAAGATAATTTGGAATTATTTTTTGGTGAAAATATTGTCGACAAGAGATGATGATATATATCATGAGATAATGAGATCTCATGATAATTAGAAGAGACGGACCAAGTCCACCAAAGAGAAGTGGACGGCTACAACTCTCCATGAGGAGAAGAGTAGCCGTCCCCTCTTTTGAGGAGATTGGTTATTCTCTTCATTATCTTTTCTCTTATCAAAGATGATTTAATTTGAAATTAATTTTGTTGATTTATCAATGAAAAATAATTTAAATTAAATCATTAGTTGTTGTGTTTTTACAACAACATCTTAGCCATTGAAAGAAACACAAATCAATCTCAACCATTGATTGTGTGCTGTCCATGGATTGGGATCCATGGACTCCCAAAACCCTGTATAAGAAGAGGCACCTCTTGCTCTTCATGACACATATCAATGAATGCTCTCTCTCTTCTCTCTACACACCCACTCTCTATCTCTCATGTGGCCGTCCACCATGGATGCCCTAGAGAGATCCTCCATCGCCACAGCGTCGTCGTTATGCTGCCCGATCATTTGCTCGTGGAACTCCGTCTACTTTGGCATGCCTTGCTCGTGAAGAAGATGTCGTATCTCGTTTGTCGAGATTCGGAGATCCGTAGCTTGGATCATCAACATGGATTGCGAGAAGCACGCGACTCATCCACACGCTCGCAAGCGTCTCCTCTGTCGGATCGGACTTGAGACAGGATGTCTCTTTGTTTAGAGACTCGATCGCAACCACACTTCAAGAGGTAATCCTATTATTTGTTTGTGGTTTAGACGAAACGATCCGAGAAGTGTTCTTGGATCATGTGGTTTCGTCACATAGAAAATTTTAATTTCCGCTGCATCGAGCAACTAGTGCGACTAGTCGCTCCCAATCGCATACGATGCGATCCTCACGCTTCCGTGATGCGCTTGAGGATTTTCCCCATATCCTTCACTTGCATATTGGGATGATTAATCAGTATACACACGCCAGAACTGAGAGGCAAGTTAAAAGCATTCAATTCGATACATCATTTATACTTGATTCTCCCATTTTGTTTTTATTTAATGATCTCATAATTTCCTCGTTTGATGAAATTGATTTAGCTATTGGAACTTGAGATGAGGGAGATGAATTTTTCTTACAATAAATTTGTTACATTCCTACACGTAACATGGAATATTTAAATAAATAATAATATTAAAAATACATATACATAATATGAAATACTTTATAAAATAGATGCACAATCATCATTAATAGTTTTTGAATTATGAATAGTAGATAAACCAACAACAATGTTCATGATGTGTAAAGTCCTACCAACCCCTTCAGATCCTACCATATCTATGGATATTTTTCCGGCTCGATGAGACGAATCCAAGGGAACTTGTTTCTCCTTAATCAGAGGCCATTTCGAATAGTTATGAATTTTGAGAGAAGAGAGGTTAACGTCGGCTAAGCCATCATTAGCCATAAGCACCATCATTAATACTAACAAATCTTGATTACAAATACAAATGATCATTAAGCTTACTGATCATGATTAAGGAATGCTGATTAGGTTTTAGTAGATGTTAATCCAGTAATGAATAATTAATCAAGATCAATACTAATTAATCATGATTATCGATAATGAAGAGTCATTAGAGAAACCATATGTTTTGTGACCAGCTTGGGCAAAACCATGGGCAAAAATCATAGGTTGTGAAACCATGGTATTGAGGGAAATCATGGTTTTGGGCAAAACCACATGCGAAAACCATAGATTCTAAACCATGATTTTAAGGGTTGGGAACCTATAATACCCCCACCCATTCATTCTCTCCATATCTCATTCCACCACTCACCACTCATGGGGCTAATGTCGAGAGGTTGAGTGAAGAAGAGGGAGGTAGAGAAGAAGCGCTAGCAAAGTGTTGCCGAGAAGAAGAGGAGAAAGAGGGCAGTGCATTCCTCTCCCCGTCGACTTCGAGTAGGAGGCAAGTGAGTCTATCCTCATATAGGATTTCAAGTTCTCTCGAGTTCTTTTCCTTTCCTATGTTAGTATTAACATATAAGGAAGATATCTAAGCATAGTCCTGCTTGGTTGCGGGCGATTGTGCCATCAATGAATATGCTTCACTCACCCTTGACATGAGACCAGTGGATCCTTCGTTGTATGTTGATAGTGTTGCTATATATTGTAGAAACCTGAGTAACGCCCTACTTGGGTGCAGGCATCCAGCCGTCGGTGAACATATGCTTCACCCCACCCATGATGCGTGGTGTACCATTATGCATCATTTTACTTTTTGATTTGTTACTTCAAGTCTTGTTTTGTTCGAATATCGTCTTATAAGATGAAACACTGCTAAAATTTTCCTTGAAATATCACCCGATGTAAGGGGAAACTCTACCAATTTTTTGCTTTAAATATCACCCGATATAAGGGGGAACTCTGTCTAAATTCTAATAGATTATGTTCTCGGTGTTCCTCTTTTTCTTCGCTCGTTCTTTGCTTTCTTCATGTGTTCTTCATGTTCTTGATGTAAAAATGGATTTCAATCGTTTCAGGAGCTGTTAATCATCTTATTTGAAAAATGAACCAAAGTAGGTTGTAATCCACACAAACATTTGGTGACGATATCCTACCTCTTGATGCTGGATTTTCAAGTTAAAATGGATAAAACTAATGTATATTGCGTTCTTTTATTTTGAGGAACGCTTACATGCTTGTTTCTTTATTTACCTTAAAATAATTGCTAATATAGAACCGACGAGATGAATCATCCCTAAAGTTGTGATAATTGTGCGATATTATACCGATACTAGATGAATATATATATATATATATATATATATATGGCATAAATGAGATCCGATTAATTTTTTTTACTATCTTTTACGATAAGGATGATTTGAAGTAGATACTACAGGTCAGACATGTAACCTGTAGGTTTGTCAGGAGAACATTTGTATTGGTAGGCCATATATAAGTGGTTCAAGATTGCCCTTATGATGTTGAGCGCGAAATAAATTATTTGCAACATGTGGTACTCGACTGCTATTAGGTGGATTGACTGACTAAAGATGCGAACGTACCATGTGGAGGCACATGTGGTTTAATAGCGATTGGATCATGTTAACATATATTTAAAGTTGCTGGTGTAAATGATTAAATGTTAGCCTATGGTTTTAAGCTACTGGATCCTCGAGGATGGTGCGCTTCCTTCTTTGCCAGGACAAGGGTTTGGAACCTTGGATAATGAAAAAAAAGAATTTGTCAGGGTAGCATTCGATGATTGGTTGAGGTGACGTGCAGCGGTATAAGCTCACCAGATCAATGCAATCTCCGATCTCGAAGTGTCCACGGCTTCGGAGTCCATGAGAGGTGAGGTAAACCACATGGACTAATCTTCGATATGGAATAGAAGGAATATGACTTGATTTAATGAGAAGAAATGAAACTTTTCGATATAATAAGTTTTTTAAAGGGATATTTACACCCATAACCCTGAGTAATTTCATAATTATAATCATAACCGTATAATCGCGAATTACACCCAGGACCCTCAATAGTGCTTAAATCTTACACCCATATCCCCCGTGTTAACTTCCATCCAATTCCCGTTAACTATGACGATATCCATCAAACATTTTACATTTTCTACCCTTTAAGTTGCATTATTTACAAATGAGTCCACTCCCCTTCCTCCCCCAACCCCCTTCCTCATCCATCATCCCCCTTCCTCCCTACTCCCCGTCGGTCACCTCCTCCTCCCCTTTCTCCTCCAGCATCCACCTCCTCCTCCCCTTCCTCCCCTGCTGACTGATGAATATGTGATTTATTACTCTAAAAGTTGAAAATAGAGCTTCAATCCTGACTAATTAGCTGCATTTCTACATTTATTCTACATTTTTATCATTATGCACTTAGGGATAATATCCGCTTTTTAACATACATTTTTGCATTAAATAAGAAGTCAAATTCTCTTATAAATATCACATATATTACCACATTTCCCCTATTTTTATCTATTTTTCACTAACTCAAATTAAATAAAATCAACTATATACTCTGTATATTATTAGCACTAATAAATAACAAAAAATATCAAAAAAATACTAACTTATAAAATTGACCAATAAAACACAAACCCTAGTTTGAGATTAAAAACCTTTAATTGTGAATATCTCTCATACAGTCTCCTATGTACTCCTACTCACTTTTGAATTAATGTATGTTTAACTACCTTCAAAATAAGACTAAATTCAAAAGAATCAAGTTCATATGTGAAACTTGAGTTTTGGGACCTAATTGTACTTTGTACATATTTAGTAACTTTGTTCTATTATTTCATGTATATATTTAACTCCTTTTGAATTATTTATTGTTATTTATTTTCTTTATTGTATGTCTAATAAAATACAATAAATTTAAAACTCTAAAAAAATCTAAAAATCACAGAGATAGTGTATTGTGACCCTGTATATAGTGTAAATATTATTCTTTCCTCCTTTTTATTTCACTTTTTCTTTATAAGTAAAAATTCAAAAAAAAAGTATAAGCTCATTTCATCATATTTGAGTTTCTATCCAAGTTTTTTATTTTTTAGATTCTTTTGTTCATACATTTACATAAAACCCATAAAAATCATTTGTTTTTATTATTGCATTTTAACCCTAAAAATTTCAAAAAAAAAACATTTTGTGCGCATCATTTGTCACGACCTCCTCCCGAGGACCTTAGGTTACCCGTCAAACACGTCATTCACCTACTTAATTAGCTTAGAGTTAATCCGTTGTTGTGAAAACTTGGGGAAATTTTTCGCTTTTTAATATGGCATTTACAAGATTTATTTAAGTTAAACAAGCAACCACGAGAAAACTAAAAGCGGAAGTAAGTAGTACACCAGAACTGAACAACAGGATATCCATTCATTCTTCATTTCATTCATATTTACATGCTGAGGTTCCACAACACCCAATATACATAAATATCCCAAAAATAAGGCTACAAAGGAGAGCACAACAAACAACTGTACAAAAGAACTCCAAAAGATATACCTGCTCTAAAAGTGTATACTCCAAAAAGAAACAACTGCAGCCCAAACTACGTCGGCTACTCGGTCGCCGGACCCTTGCCTACCACAAGTAGAAAGGGGACAAGCAAGTATCTATCACAAAATTGTCAAGTACAAATTCTACACAGTTCTACTAAGAAGGTAGTAAGAAAAGACTAGAACAACTAGAAAAACAGTAAGGTAACTAGAGTGGACAAAAGAAGAACTAGCAAGTAAAAGTGGGTTAATTGATTCTTTTAAGTTATTTGCTTGCTTTGTGAAAGGCTAACAAGAAGAACACACTCGCTCACTATCACACCGTGTCTCCCTCGATCAATGGAACAAACCAAACAACTCAAGCCTAGAAGAAAGTCTGTGGTCTTGGTCCGGTTAGGACCTCGATATCCGGGTAGGACTTCAAAGTCCAGGTTGAACCTCACACTATGACTGTGAGGTATGATGTACGCCTCAGGGTTGGGGTGCCTCCGTAGGCAAGCGATGGTGTCTTGCATCCTAACTAAGTTCCCAACACTCCTTCTAGCTTATTCTCTCCACTCTCATTGATCCTCGGTCGACACGTGTGATAGCTCGCTCTCCGAAGGTGTATAAGAGGAAACGTACTCACAACTCTCTCAACACCTAACCCTCGTTAGTCTCTACTTACGGTACTGTCATCACTAGTCTCCTAGCGGAAAAGTCATCCGTCTTTTACCCCATCACGAGGTTACAAGCCTGGTGGAAATGTAATTAAATCCCCAATGTCTACTAACCATTACCCCATCACCAGGTCACAAGCCTGGCGGAAAGATAATTGAATGATTCATCAATGTCTACTAACCACTACCCCATCACCAGGTCACAAACCTAGCGGAAAGGTAATAATGAGATCGTCAGTATCT
The DNA here is from genome assembly GCA_037367405.1 of Ottelia alismoides. NCBI lineage: Eukaryota > Viridiplantae > Streptophyta > Magnoliopsida > Alismatales > Hydrocharitaceae > Ottelia > Ottelia alismoides. The sequence continues at coordinate 24,795 of JAZKJV010002150.1, forward strand.
ACTGACCACTACCCCATCACCAGGTTGCAAGCCTGGCGGAAAGGTAACTAAAGGGGTCATCAATGTTTAATGGGGGAATCGTAACTGGGTAATTAGTGAACTGTCACATGCCTATCGATCATTACCCCATCACCAAGTCACAAGCATGTCAGAAAGGTAATAATTTCTGCAGTGAGGAAACCCCCGAAGGGATTCGTTTATCTCGCCAATCCCAGTGGAAGTGTGTTCTAAGGGAAAGGCAGTGGTAGTACGACTACTACGCCACGGGAGGCAGGAAAGAGAAGAGGTAAGCCTGTCGGACCCGACTTCCTCTCTCGTTGCTCAACTCCCGGAGGAGAAGAGCTAAGAAAAACAGACGAGCTCGTAACTAACTGCAGAGAGCCCCCAACCTAGGCTCTCTAAGAAAAACCAACGGGTCAGCGGAATGGTCTAGACAACTCGTGGATCCCAACGAAGCGTAAAAACCGAGCTGGCTCGAAGAAAGCACACGAAAAAGACTAGGATCCTAGACTCATACTCTCAGTGTCCGCTACCCAAGCCTGAGAGACCTCATCTCCTACTTAGGTGAGGGTCACCGCGCCCTCGCAAAGTCGGAGTATAACTCTCCACGACAGGCCACATGTGGCATTACTAAAACTTTTATTGTCATGTTTCACACCGAGTGTCTACAATTTCTCTGACTTGTTTCACATCTACAAGTTATCGGTCCTAGACTCAAACTTGTTCTATAAGAACATCAACTGATCCAAGGTCAGGGATACAGACCTGTTATTAGTCTCTCTCTCATCTCTCACTGATGAACATTTTATCCTAGGATCATTGACTAACATATTTGTAACATCTTTCTTTCCTATATTCCCCAAGATTCACAACACATACAAGATCTGACTACTTAGAGATTTCAAGGTCTTAAGATATCAGAAATCAATTCACAGTTTGGACTATCTGGCTACTTAGAGATTTCAAGGTCTTAAGGTATTAGAAATCAATTCACAGTTTGGAGGAGTTAGACTCCTTAGCTAACTTAGGGTCAGATGACAAGTCCCATATACAATATTATTTTCATAGGTGAAATTTCCTATTTATATCACAGTCCATAGTTCATACAAACATCACACTAAAGCTCTTTATATTTATCAATGTAAGGGGGCTTAAAGTATTTATCATGGACTTAATTAAGGAATAACTCAAGGTTGTTATAAGGGTGATTACACTCCCAAGTTCAACATACAATTCAGCCACAATGTCATGTGAGTGGGCAAGGCTTATCCTCAATGTGTTCTTAGTTCTAAAATTTAACATCAAGGGATTCCCGTCCATATCTATAGTCATTAAACAAGACTAAGACACAACTCATGTATGTTTTGAAGAGGGTTTCTACCTAATCATTTAATCATATGACCACATTAGATCCTTTGCATGTGAGCACAGCTATATGCTCAACAGTTCAAGCACCTATAAATTCTCAAGTTTCTCATACAACCTTATGGGGTTCACTATACATGATTTAAGCATCATAATACTTTTAAAGTTCAGTATTTTAAGGGTCATTACATGCCTCAAAACATGCAACATTCATCAACTAATTCATGCGCATAGTGTACAGTATAACAGAAACACTTCACAGTTCACGGCACTTAAGTTCTTTCAAAACTCATCCAAATTTGTGGGATTCATCTTCATATATTAAAGCATCAATTAATCCTTAAGGTCCAGCAATAAGGGTTCATTAAGAGGTCTTAACATGTCTCAAAACATGCACTATTAAAAGGATAAGATCACAAACTCTGAAACTTGCTGAACTGAAATATAACAGCAGTTAAAACACTCCCAAATCACCTTCAAATCCACATCTAAGCCATGGATTAAAGGCCAATAGAATGGAGACAAGATCAACAATCAAGGATACTCGAAAGTGGCCCTTATATCATACAAAAATCATGCATCAATGCATGCAAAACACAAGAACACAGATCTGAATATCAGCTGCAGGTCTGTATGAACAACAGCCATAATCCCCCAAAATCATCATAAAAATTCGAATTTTGCACATGGAACTAAAGCCAACATGATGGAGGATCTAACAGCAATCAAATGCCAACAAATGAGCTCAAGAATTTCCCCCAAACCATGCCAAAATTCGGATTTTATCAAGCAAACACAGATCTGGAAATCCCCGAAACCGTCCATCAAAAGCCACTCCAAAACCACATCAAAGTCCAACAAGACTCGCAATCAAAACCTTGATATAGCAGCTCAACATAAGGTTCATAGTGTGGAGAAAAATTCTATCTTAATGGTAGCAAAGAGGGGTATGATTTGTACCTTAAATAGTGCTCAAGAACTGCTCAAGGATAGCAGTAGCTCCAACCCCTTCAACTCTAATTTCGATCCAATGCTTGGCCTTGGATCTTACATGCAACACTTGATCTTTGTTCCTCTCCTTCCCAGCTTTAATTTGAGCCCAAGAAACTCATATTTGGTGGAGAGATGAGGTAGAAAACTAAGGAAGAAGGTGGAGGGCCAATGAGAGGAGAAGGCTCCAAGTCTCAAGAGGAAGAAGAAGAACTTAAGTCTTAAGTGTGGCCGAGAATGGAGGGTTAGTGGGATATATAGGCCTTGGACATTTTGTAACTAAACCCACTCAACTTTCTAATATTGCAAACAAGGCCCACCCATGAATAGTGATCTTTCACTAATCATACTTAACCACTTAATCTCATCTTGGCTACAAACCACCACTTAGTCACTTAATGACTTTCCAAATCCCATCTACTTTCATCCATAATCATTCATCATCTAGGATTTAGTTGGCTTTTAGAAATTAGGGTTGTTACAATTATAAAAACCTCAAAGAGAGTCTCGTCCTCGAGACTCTGCTTTTAAGTCAGGTTTGTCGGTTTGCCATAAAAACCTCAAAAGGTTTTTAACCTATAAAAACCTCAAAGAAGGATTTTACCCAGAAAGTGAAATGGTTCGCCAAATAGAAAACTGATAAACTAAACTGAGAAAGTACCTGAGAAAAGTCGCGGGTATCTCTCGCGCATCGCTGCTTCGGTCTCCCATGTTGCCTCCTCAACACCCTGTCGGTGCCATAGGATCTTGACCAAGGGAATCTCCTTGTTCCGAAGTCTCCTGATCGTGAAATCAAGTATCCGTACAAGCTCCTCCTCGTACGTCAATGGTGAATCCACATTTCATCATCTTTATTCTATCATTTTGGCCTCAAAAACCCTAGCAAATGCGTGTAAATAGCATTAAATACATCATCTTAGCATTCATGCATGTGCATGTAATTAGTGTATAAAATACTGTAATTAAAGCCAAAATTATAGAATAAATAAAAGAAAAGAAAAAGAATAAAATATTGTAAATATTTTATCACCCAAACCCCCGAGACCTAGGCATCTTGATGAATAGGTCGACAAGGAATAAAGTAGGGGGAGATAAGGGCCAAAATACAACAAAAATACCTCTTCTTTATTCATTTTGGGACCTATTTTTGGTTCCACTTTTTATACTTCAAATAAAGAAACTTTGAACATGAAAGTTGTAGATAATTAAATAAAAAAAATTACAAAATTGATTTCACACAAAAATAATGTACAGATAAAAAGTTCTGGTCTAAATAAAATTCCAGAATCCTAACTTCCCAGACTCGTATCTCACAAATGAAAACTCCAAATGCATCAAACTCACCTTTAATTGTATATAGTATAAAATAAGCTATTTAATGGCGGTAGTTTTGCATTTGGCGTAAAATATTCAATTTATTATTTATTCATTATTTTTATAATTCTATATTTTTATAATTTTGTAAATATTATTTATAATATATTTGTACATTAAAATCAGAATAAAAACCCAAATAAAACATAAAATAAAATACATGTAAATATTATACATAGGTATACTACCTATACTTATACCTGCATAATTTGTACTTGTATTTTATTAAATATATAAAACACCTCAGAAAAAATAAATTAAAAATAATTTTTATGTGTATAAAAATATTCTACAAATTTATAAAATAACAAATAAAATAAAGAAAGTAAAATCACAAAACAAAAAGAAATTACTTAAATATATAGGTATATGTACCTACAAAGGCCTAAAATAGCAACTTGTAAAATTATACCTTATAAAAATAAATAAAAATCACTATAAAATACTTCATATAAAAATAACATTTTTTATTTTATAATTAAAAATTAATAAAATCATTATGTATTTTTAAATGATTTTACAAAACAATTTCCAGGGATTTTTCTTGGTTGGTCCACGTGGACCAACCAGGTGTCGGCCCTAGTTGACCCCGGTCAACTGGTCGTTCCCTAGCCCCCTAGCCCGTGTCAGACCTAGTTGTTTGACCACCTTTGCGGATTTTTCTAGGTCGCGTCTTGCACCTTCTTGGGGTGATTCCTTGTGCATTTTTTCGCCTCGATCATTGTTGATTCACGCCCAAGTGAATTCTTGGGCTTTGGATCGCTGTACGAGACGTTTCACCTCGTTCTTCCTCGCCACTCGTCAACCTCATATAAGCAAACCCTTGACTTTGATTCAAAGTTTGAACCCCTCATTCCATAGGTTAGCCACCGTGCTTGTGTCCATCGGCTCAAGGAAGATGACAGCATCCTCTTGAGCTCATCAGGCCGGTCGTGCAGCACCTGAGGCGGCTCCAATCACCTCCGCCACCACTGCCGACGTCGAGGTACTTCCCTCCGGTCACCACCGTCGAGGTAGCCATATTTCCTCTTTATTTCTTTCGCATTTTACTCGCTGTGTCCTTAGGATCAAAAGCCCTCTCGAAATTTCCTTTTCCATCTATTGAATCGCCTTCCTCGTCCACCTCGCCGGAGCGCTCCTCCGGCCGAGGTCTGCCCCACCGCTTCGCACCACCATTTCGCCACCGCGGGACCCAGGCATTTTGCCCTGGGTCCTCTCACTTGTTTTTGCAGGTCAACGCCCTTTGACTCGTGCCTGGGTGCACTTTTGAGCCTCACCAGAGTCCAGCCGAGCTCCATAGCTCCGCCGCCCTCCTCTGCGAGCCTTGGCCACCACCGAGGTCTTTTGAAGCCCCCAGGAGATACCCCCGACCACCAGGAGCATCCAACCGTCTTTTGGAGCCCAGAACATCGCCAGAGAAGGAGCAGGAGTTCGGAGAAGGTCGCCTCGCCGGCGCTCCTCCGATGTTCTTGCTCCGGTCTTCGGAGCCGTTAGATCAAGGCGGGGCTCCAGATTGATCAACCGCCGTTGGATCGCTCAAGCCTCCCACCGTCAGATCCCGAGGATCTAATCTTCGCCGTCCAACGTGAAGCGTCATCGGCCGTCAGATCGTCGCCACGTGTCAAGTGAATCAGCCACGGCTGTTGGATTGCGCGCGAGGGGTATTTTTAAATCTTTACCCCGCACATTTTTGTATTTAATAGTTAGTCTATAAACTTTCAGAGGTAGTTTAAAAAGTATTGTAATATTTATAACCAGACCCCCGAACTTTTATTATTTGCATTTTAGTCCAAGCCACGTCACCTCACGTGACCAATTCACGTGAGGCACGAGGTATTTTGCGAGGACCCCCTTCAAGGTTGTAGTATTTCGTTTCAGTCCTAGAAATTTGATATTAAGTGTAAACTTTTTGGGATATTTGCATGCGAGCCCCTGGGAGTTTTGGATATTCAGTTAGGTCCTTCCAGGCGCGTGCCAGTCACGCGTTGGGTTGGGTAAATTGCGTTGATACCCTTACAGCTTTGGAAATTTGTATTTGATCCATTAAATGTAATGTTCAGTATTAAATTTGGTGTGAAATTGCGCTTTTGCCCCTGGATGTTTGCTTATTTGCATTTATACCCCTATCAGGTCTTGTATTTTTGTATGCTTTCTCTATTTATTTAATACATCATTAAAAATTCAAAAATTACCAAAAAAATAGTCTAAGCTCCTGTTTACTTGCTGATTCATGCCATATTTTTGCATTTCGTTTTTAATGCATTTTAATATTTATTAAAAATAAAAAACATGCATTTTAGCTAATATTTGCATTAGAAAATACCAAAAAAATATCAAACCACCTTGAAAAATTCCAAAAAAATTACCTAAGGTCTACTTTAGTATATTCTAGTGTCAATCCAAAAATCATTAAAAATATCAAAACAAAAAATCTTAAAAATTAGAAAATACTAAAAAATTTATAAAAATATAAAAAGTCATAGAAAAATCCAAAAAATATAAACTCAGGACCTTTAGGTTCCCTATTTTATTCTCTTTATTTTAAAATTAATCTGGGAAAATTTTGTTAGTGTTTGTTATTTTTCATTCCCATTTGAATTTCGGACAACACCTTTATTAACTGTTTCTTGTATTTTGATTTTAAAAATACTAAAAACATTCTAAAAATCCCCAAAAATCACAAAAATAGTAGAAAAATATAAAAATACCAAAAACAATTTATTTTCTGATTTTTGAGTATTTTTCCTTTTTTTATAAATACCCTATCCCCACTTTCTTATATAGTATACATACATTCCAATATTTATAAAAACACAAAAAAATATAAAATATAAAAAGGAAATATAAAATCAGAAAATTAAAAATCAAAATACAAAATTAAAAAAAATAAATAAAAAAATTAATTAAAAATAAAAAATCCACAAAAACATTTGCATGCTTGTAGGTAATTAATCACATCACTCATTTTGCGTTTTGCCGATCTATCCTGCCTTACTCCCTGTGTTCGACCTCTACATACTTACACCTATACACCTGTTTGTAGGGTTATAAATAAATTTGACTCCACATCTATTTTTCATTTCTTGATTTGCTGTTGTGGGTTCATTGTTGATCAAATCCGGATTTTTAGCGATCATCGCAGCGACCTCTGTGTTCTCGCCTTATGTGGAATACAAGACCGTTGGAAATTTGGGTTTATCAGTCAACTCTGGCTCTACGTCAAGGCTCTCGTAGCTGATGATGTGCCAAGGATCGTGCACGTACTTTCTCAAGTTCGACACATGAAATACGTCGTGAATGGCCGCCAAACGCAGGGGAAGTGCCAGTCTATATGCATTTTCCCAACACGTGAAAGTACCTCGAATGACCCAACAAAACATGGCGCCAACTTGCCACGAACTCCAAATCGTTGTATCCCATTCATGGGAGATACACGTAGAAACACAAAGTCTCCAACCTGAAACTCCAAGTGTCAGCAACGTCGATCTGCGTAGCTCTTCTGGCGACTCTGTGCCATCAAGAGCTTCCTCCTCACCAAGTCAATAACCCTCACAATCTCCTCCAAGAGATCCACGGTATACAATGCATGATCGCCTACCTCACGCCAACTGATTGGCGTAAGGCATCTCCGTCCGTAAAGAGCCTCGAATGGCGCCATGCCGATGCTCGAATGATGGCTGTTGTTGTAAGTGAACTCAACAAGACGTAAATGACCCTTCCAGGATCCCTTCCACTCTAGAAAACAGGCACGTAAAAGATCCTCCAAGGTCTGTATCGTACGCTCACTCTGCCCGTCCGTCTGAGGGTGATATGCTGAACTCATCTTCAGCTCGGTCTGTAATGCTGACATGAACTGCTGCTAATAATGGGAAGTAAACCTGGAGTCTCTGTCAGACACTACCTCTCGAGGTATGCCATGTAACCTCACAATGTGCTGTATGTACAATTATGCCAACTGAGAAGGTGTATAAGTCATGTTAACAAGTATAAAATGGGCTGACTTTGTTAACTTATCAACAATGACCCAAATGGAATCGTGGCCTCTCGGTGTTTGGAAATCCCGTAACAAAGTCCATCGAAATTCTCTCCCACTTCCACTCTGGAATGGGAAGAGGCTGCAGTAAACCATGTGGTCGTCTATGCTCCGCCTTCACCATCTAGCAAGTCAAACACCTGCTGACATGCCCAGCTACGTCCTTCTTCATCCCGTCCCACCAGAAATGTCTGCGAAGATCGTGGTACATCTTCATACTGTTGGGATGAATGGAAAGATGCGAACAATGTGCCTCGTCAAGTATGTCTCTATGTAGCTGCTCATCGTTGGGAACCACTACCCGACTTGCCTTCCATAGAATCGACTCTGAGACAACAAAGTCGTCAAACTCGTCCTTCACTGCCCGCATGTATCTGTCGCGTATCCACGGGTCTGTTTGCTGTCCTGCCACTATACGGTCCCAAAGGCTGCTGTACCTCGGAGGTACGGAAATGGGAGAAGACGCACTGTCCTGCAGATTTCAATCTGTCAGTGCAGCAAGTAAGTCCCAAGTGTATAGCCAATTCATCATACCCTCCGTATGCGCTCTCCTGCTGAGGGCGTCTGCAACCACGTTTCCCTTACCAGGATGGTAAGAGATCGTGCAGTCGTAGTCCTTCAGCAGCTCTAACCATCTACGCTGTCTCATGTTCAGCTCCTTCTGATCAAATATGTACTTCAGACTCTTGTGGTCTGTAAAGAGCTCAAAGTTAACCCCGTACAAGTAGTGGCGCCAGGTTTTCAGAGCAAAGACCACTGCCGCCAACTCAAGATCATACGTGGGGTAATTTCTCTTATGCGGTCTCAACTGTCTCAAAGCATAGGCAATCACATGCCCCCTTTGCATCATCACTGCTCCCAAACCATCACCTGACGTGTCTGTGTAAACCGCATAGTCCTGTGTACCTGATGGTAGAGCAAGAATCGGAGCTGAAGTAAGTCTCTCCTTCAGTGTCCTGAAGGCCTGCTCACACGAACTATCCCAAACAAAAGGTACTCCCTTCTGCGTCAAACGCGTCAAGGGTAGTACGATCTGCGAAAAGTTGCTGACAAAACATCTGTAATAGCATGCCAACCCAATAAAACTACGGATCTGTGTCACTGTCTTGGGCTGCTCCCAAGACATCACTGCATCTATCTTCGCAGGGTCCACGACGACTCCTGCTCCTGATATGACGTGTCCCAAGAATGAGACCTGAGGTAGCCAAAACTCAAACTTACTGAACTTGGCATACAGTCTATGCTCTCCCAAGGTACCAAGCATTGCTCTCAAGTCGTTCTCATGGTCGCATTCATTCTTCGAGTAAACCAACACGTCATCTATGAACACCACAACAAATTTGTCCAAGTAAGGATGGAATACTCTGTTCATCATGTCCATGAATGCTGCGGGGGCATTCGTCAGTCCGAATGGCATCACTACAAACTCGTAGTGGCCATACCATGTCCGAAAGGCTGTCTTCGGGATGTCTGTCTCCCGAATCCTCAACTGATGGTAACCCGAGCAGAGGTCGATCTTCGAAGAACACCGAAGATCCCTGTAGCTGATCAAATAGATCATCAATGCATGGCAGAGGATAACGGTTCTTCACCGTCCTCTTGTTCAGATGCCTGTAATCAATGCACAACCGCATGGTTCCATCCTTCTTCCGAACAAAGAGTACAAGAGCGCCCCAAGGTGAAGTGCTCGACCTCACAAAGCCTAAATCAAGCAACTCCTATAGTGGCACCTTTAGCTCTCTCAGCTCTGCGGGTGCCATGCGATACGGAGCCATGGAGATCGACTGCGTATCGGGAAGCAACGAGATCTCAAACTCGATCTCTCTAACTGGAGGTAGTCCTGGTAACTCCTCAGGAAACACGTCGGGATACTCCGACACAACTCTAATGTACTGAGCCATCGGCTCTCTATCTATAACCTCCTAAACAAAAGCCAGAAAAGTGTCACATCCCTGATCAACCAGTCGATGTGCTCTCAGCACTGAAATGTAATCCATCATGGAGTCCTGCAATGTCCCCTCAAAAGTGAACTCTGTCAAGCTGGGGATCCTGAAGACGACAGTCTTCCTGTAACAGTCGACTAAGGCGTGATGTGTAGACAACCAAACCATGCCCAAAATCATGTCGAACTCAACAAGCTGTAGTAGAAGGTAGTCCACAGTCATCTCGTGACCGCCTATGGACACTGGTAGCCCTCTAAATATCTCTGAAATCACGAACAACTGTCCGCCTGGCCCCTCGGATGTGAAATGGAGGATCTATGTCCTCCATGACTCTACCCAATGTAGCTAGAAGCCTCACAACAAGAAACGAATGGGTAGCACTAGAATCAAACAACACGTGAAAAGGATGACTCGAAACTGAAATCATACCTTTCACGACCGTGGCCACGGACCGTGCCTGCTCAGCTATAACCGCGTGAATCTGTCCCTGTCGCATAGATCCGACACTAGATCCTGCTGCGCTCTGATCTAGTCTCTGCTGACCTCTGTACCGAGAGCTCCTCTCGGAAACTCTCGAACACGGTGGAGGTAGAAGTGGTGGAGTCTGTAGCTGTGGGTACTGGGACCTGACATGTCCCACCTGTTTTTACTGGTAGCACCTGATCGTCCTGCTCGGTGTAGAAGATGGACCGGCACTCTTTGCGGGTCTCGTGCTCTGTGTCCCAAACCTCTGCGACCCAAATGGCCATGCTACCTCAAAACCTCTACTGGCTAGTGCTCCTCCCAAAGTAGTCGTGGGGGTCGAGCAAACACTGCCAGAAGAAACCGTCCCTGTCGGACGAAAGCGTCGTGATGACCGTTGTGGTCGGAACTACCGCCGAATAGGTCCAGACGACCTCTGTGGTACTGGTGACGGTCTATAAGTACTCCCAAAACGTCTCTCGCAGACGTCCTCAATACGCTCTGCTGCGTCAGTAACCTCAACGATGGTAGTCAGCCTCAGCCCTACCAACTTCTCCTGAACGTCCTCCCTCATGCCACGAACAAACTTCTCCAGATTCTCATCTGGAAAAGCAGCTGCAGAAGATGTGTGGCGTGACAACTCTGTGTAGCGCACAAAGTACTCTCGCGCTGTCATCCTGCCCTGTCTCAGCTCTACAAACAACCTACGCTGTGTCTCTCTCCACTTCCCTGAGAAGAAGTGGGCTCTGAAGTGGGTCTCAAAGTCTGTCCACGTCGGCACACACCCCATCTCAGACACAGTAGCCTCCACTAGCGCTCTGCAAACCCAGTAAGTGAGAACTCAACAAAGGGTAACCACGACTCTGGTGGTGCCTGGATCATCCTGAACACCTTTGTCACCATCCTGAGCCACTGCTTAGCCTCGTCAGACATACCCGTGCCCTGGAACCTGGGTACTCCAGCTCTCTGGTAGGATGTGAAAACATCATGGTGTCTCAGTGCAGTAGGAAGAACGAATCATGTGACCTCTACCCCTGCTACAGGCCCTTGGTCTATCTCAGCTCTGACTCCTTTGAAATCTCTGCCTCAGAATGCTGGTGAATCTCCTCAGAGAATAGATGCTCGGCTCTAGCGGACTCATCCATGGATGGGTGGTATGAGAAGTCAGACAGTTCCTCCATCCTCAGCTCCATCCCAGTCCGTCGCTCTGCCAACTCAGTCAGCTGGGCAAATATCCGATCTGTCTTTGTCGCAGATCAGTAAGTGCAGCTAATACCTGCACCATCTCTCCTTGCTGATCATGAGCTGCTCGTGGTGCCATTCTAATCCTCTCTGTATCGGATCATAGCATAGTTAAACATACTTTAGTAAATAATAAGTTGTACTATCTCTCCTCTTGGGATATTTATATGAATAAAATGTTTTGGTGACTTGTGGTTACATAAAACTTATAAATGTCAAAAATTTCCCATTCGGCTTCACGAGAAGTCAGAAGACTCTCGCTATTCGAAACTAAAGCTATTAAATTATGCGAATGCGTGTATCAGGTAACCTTGCTCTGATAGCAAACCTGTCACGACCTCCTCCCAAGGACCTTAGGTTACCCGTCAAATACGTTATTCGCCTACTTAATTAGCTTAGAGTTAATCCGTTGTTGTGAAAACCTGGGGAAATTTTTCGCTTTTTAACATGACATTCACAAGATTTATTTAAGTTAAACAAGCAACCACGAGAAAACTAAAAGCGGAAGTAAGTAGCACCAGAACTGAACAATAGGATATCCACTCATTCTTCATTTCATTCATATTTACATGCTGAGGTTCCACAACACCCAATATACATAAATATCCCAAAAATAAGGCTACAGAGGAGATCACAACAAACAACTGTACAAAAGAACTCCAAAAGATATACCTGCTCTGAAAGTGTATCCTACAAAAAAAACGACTGCAGCCTAAACTACGTCGACTACTTGGTCACCAGACCCTTACCTGCCACAAGTAGAAAGGGGGCAAGCAAGTATCTATCACAAAATTATCAAGTACAAATTCTACATAGTTCTACTAAGGAAGGTAGTAAGAAAAGACTAGAACAACTAGAAAAACAGTAAGGTAACTGTAGTGGACAAAAGAAGAACTAGTAAGTAAAAGTGGGTTATTGATTCTTTTAAGTTATTTACTTGCTTTGTGAAAGGCTAACAAGAAGAACACACTCGCTCACTATCACACCGTGTCTCCCTCGATCAATGGAACAAACCAAACAACAACTCAAGCCTAGAAGTAAGTCTGTGGTCATGGTCCGGTTAGGACCTCGATATCTGGGTAGGACTTCAAAGTCCAGGTTGAACCTCACACTATGACTCTGAGGTATGATGTACGCCTCAGGGTTGGGGTGCCTCCGTAGGCATGCGATGGTGTCTTGCATCCTAACTAAGTTACCAACACCCCTTCTAGCTTACTCTCTCCACTCTCATTAATCCTCGGTCGACACGTGTGATAGCTCGCTCTTCGAAGGTGTATAAGAGGAAACATACTCACAATTCTCTCAACACCTAACCCTCGTTAGTCTCTACTAACGGTATTGTCGTCACTAGTCTCCTCGCGGAAAAGTCATTCGTCTTTTACCCCATCACGAGGTCACAAGCCTGTCGGAAAGGTAATTAAATCCTTAGTGTCTACTAACCATTACCCCATCACCAGGTCACAAGCCTGGCGGAAAGGTAATTCAATGATTCATCAATGTCTACTAACCACTACCCCATCACCAGGTCACAAGACTGGCGGAAAGGTAATAATGAGATCGTCAGTATCTACTGACCACTACCCCATCACCAGGTCGCAAGCCTGGCGGAAAGGTAATTACCACTACCCCATCACCAGGTCGCAAGTCTGGCGGAAAAGTAATTAAAGGGGTCATCAATGTATAATGGGGGAATTGTAACTGGATAATTGGTGAACTGTCACATGTCTATCGATCATTACCCCATCACCAAGTCACAAGCCTGGCGGAAAGGTAATAATTTCTGCGGTGAGGAAACCCCCGAAGGGATTTGTCTGTCTCGCCAATCCCAGTGGAAGTGTGGTCCAAGGGAAAGGCAGTGGTAGTACGACTACTACGCCACTAAAGGTAGGAAAGAGAAGAGGTTAGCCTGCCGGACCCGACTTCCTCTCTCGTTTTTCAACTCCCAAAGGAGAAGAGCTAAAAAAAACCAGACGAGCTCGTAACTAACTGCGGAGAGCTCCCAACCTAGGCTCTCTAAAAAAACCAACGGGTCAGCGGAATGGTCTGGACAACTCGTGGATCCCAATGAAGCGTAAAAACCGAGCCGGCTCGAAGAAAACACGTGAAAAAGACTGGGATCCTAGACTCATGCTCTCAGTGTCCGCTACCCAAGCCTGAGCGACCTCATCTCCTGCTCAAGTGAGGGTCACCGCACCCTCGCACAATCGGAGTATAACTCTCTACGACTTGCCACATGTGACATTACTAAAACTTTTATTGTCATGTTTCACACCGAGTGTCTACGATTTCTATGACTTGTTTCACATCTACAAGTTATCGGTCCTAGACCCGAACTTGTTCTATAAGAACCTCAACTGATCCAAGGTCAGGGATACAAACCTGTTATTAGTCTCTCTGTCATCTCTCACTGATGAACATTTTATCCTAGGATCATTGACTAACAGATTTGTAACATCTTTCTTTCCTATATTCCCTAAGATTCACAACACATACAAGATCTGGCTACTTAGAGATTTCAAGGTCTTAAGGTATCCGAAATCAATTCACAATTTGGACTATCTGGCTACTTAGAGATTTCAAGGTCTTAAGGTATCAGAAATCAATTCACGGTTTGGAGGAGTTAGACTCCTTAGCTAACTTAGGATCAGATGACAAGTCCCATATACAGTCTTATTTTCATAGGTGAAATTTCCTATTTATATCACAGTCCATAGTTCATACAAACATCACACTAAAGCTCTTTATATTTATCAATGGAAGGGGGCTTAAAGTATTTATCATGGACTTAATTAAGGAATAACTCAAGGTTGTTATAAGGGTGATTACACTCCCAAGTTCAACATACAATTCAACCACAATGTCATGTGAGTGGGCAAGGCTTATCCTCAATGTGTTCTTAGTTCTAACATTTAACATCAAGGGATTCCAGTCCATATCTATAGTCATTAAACAATACTAAGACACAACTCATGTATGTTTTGAAGAGGGTTTCTACCTAATCAAATTTAATCATATGACCACATTAGAATTTGCATGTGAGCACAACTATATGCTCAATAGTTCAAGCACCTATAAATTCTCAAGTTTCTCATACAACCTTATGGGGTTCACTATCTATGATTTAAGCATCATAATACTTTTAAAGTTAAGTGTTTTAAGGGTCATTACATGCCTCAAAACATGCAACATTCAGCAACTAATTCATGCGCATAATGTATAGTATAATAGAAACACTTCACAGTTCATGGCACTTAAGTTCTTTCAATACTCATCGAAATTTGTGGGATTCATCTTCATATATTAAAGCATCAATCAATACTTAAGGTCCATCAATAAGGGTTCATTAAGAGGTCTTAACATGTCTCAAAACATGCACTATTAAAAGGATAAGATCATAAGCTCTGAAACTTACTGAACTGAAATATAACAGCAGTTAAAACACTCCCAAATCACCTTCAAATCCATATGTAAGCCATGGATTAAAGGAAAATAGAATGGGGACAAGATCAACAATCAAGGATACTCGAAAGTGGCCCTCATATCATACAAAAATCATGCATCAACGCATGCAAAACACAAGAACACAAATCTGAATATCAGCTGTAGGTTCGTATGAACAGCAACCATAATCCCCAAAATCATCATAAAAATTCGAATTTTGCACATGGATCTAAAGCCAACATGATGGAGGATCTAACATCAATCAAATGCCAACAAAAGAGCTCAAGAATTTCCCCCAAACCATGCCAAAATTCGGATTTTATCAAGCAAACACAGATCTGGAAATCCCCAAAACCGTCCATCAAAAGCCACTCCAAAACCAAATCAAAGTCCAACAAGACTAACAACCAAAACCTTGATATTGCAGCTCAACATAAGGTTCATAATGTGGAGAAAATTCTATCTTAAATTCTATCTTAATGGTAGCAAAGAGTGGTATGATTTGTACCTTAAACAGTGCTCGAGAACTGCTCAAGGACAACAGTAGCTCCAGCCCCTTCAACTCCAATTTCGATCCAATGCTTGGCCTTGGATCTTACATGCAACACTTGATCTTTGTTCCTCTCTTTCTCAGCTTTAATTTGAGCCCAAGAAACTCATATTTGGTGGAGAGATGAGGTAGAAAACTAAGGAAGAAGGTGGAGGGCTAAGGAGAGGAGAAGGCTCCAAGTCTCAAGAGGAAGAAGAAGAACTTAAGGCTTAAGTGTGGCCGAGAATGGAGGAGTTAGTGGGATATATAGGCCTTGGCCATTTTGCAACTAAACTCACTCAACTTTCTAATATTGCAAACAAGGCCCACCCATAAATAGCGATCCTTCATTAATCATACTTAACCACTTAATCTCATCTTGGCCACAAACCACCACTTAGTCACTTAATGACTTTCCAAATCCTATCAACTTTCATCCATAATCATTCATCATCTAGGATTTAGTTGGCTTTTAGAAATTAGGGCTGTTACATCAATGAATCGGATTTACAGGAAAAATAATACTTGCCTAGTTTAATCTAATTTTGAGTTTAACATTAATTGGGCTAAGTTGTTTGTTTTTCTTAATAACTTAATTCAACTGCATTTTGCATACAACATAGTCTTTTTGAAAATCATGCATTAAGTGATCTGATTTGAAACTTAAGTTATTCCTTTACCTCCTTGAGTCGACCCTGGGGCTTGATCAGGTTAAAAATACACAAAATCGCACTTGCTTCCTTGATTTATTTTGGTGTGGTTATTTTTTATCGATCCTGATTGCCATACTACAATAAATCAACACAATTAATATGGGTAATTTTAGGATTTTGAAATGGCACAATTGCTGGGAGGTGAGCGTGATGGCTGGTGGTTCGATGCGTCTCCCAATCTCCACGTGGCTGGTGTTGGCAGCGTTGGTTCGGTGCAGGCTGCTTGGCTCGGTGGGAGGCTTGGGGATGATCTCAGGCGTCTGATGTTGCTTCAATCGACGAGACCAATTTGGGCAGGTTTGGACAACCTGAATCCCCTATGCTCTTGATCCAAGGACTGTTGTAGCGCTTGGAGTGGGGTCTTTATCTGAGGAGGCTCTCTGCTTGATCTGAAGCTCGTACGTGGCCAGTCAGGGGTGCGATGGCTCCGTGCAATGGAAACGTTCCGATGAAGCCGTGAATACCGACCAACACACGACCGTTGGGCGATGAAGCATATGGAAGAAGGTGAGGTGAAGGGTGCTCCATGTGGTGGTGGATAGAGCGAGTTGGCGAGAGGTTATGGGAGGTAGACAAGATGGCGACGAGACTTCAGAGGTGACGGTGATGGAAGATCGAAGATCGGTGGTTGGCGTGAGATGGTGATTGGAGATTAGAAAATCGTCGATAAAAAAGTTATTTTTTCTCCGTAATTTACAGGATTATTCATAGTTATATCTGCACTCTTGCCTGCATCTGGATTTAAATTGATACATATTTTTGGATTTGATATCTTTTGATCTGTGATTTAATTTCAACGATATTGATCGTTATTGTTTGGAGTAAAAATCATAACCTCAGATCTGGTGCTTCATTCTCTCTGTTTATTTTCTTCGCATCTCATTTCTTTTAATTATATTTTCTCGACACAGAAATTTGTGATTAATTAGTTATTTAAATTAATTTAGGACCACGTAACTAAAAATCATCGTTCCCTATGTTCAACATTGGTAAACTTGGAAAGTAAAAAATATTCCACAACAATCAAAGATTATGGTTTTTGATTGACTGAATTTCGTCTCCTATACTACAATTTTTGAAAATTAAAGAGGCGATCTTCACGTTCATCGAGAACTCACTAATGGAATTACAACTACTCCTATGATCTAAAGACTAAATTAAACGCGGGAATGATACAACGGTATGAAAATCTATCTAATGAAAGTAAAATGCACAACTCTAACCAGATGGTGGACCAGGGAGCAGGACAATCGTCGGAGCGTTGACTGGAACTCCCCTCCTCCTCTTGCGTGCTCTGAACTTCGGGGAAAGTACCTCTGTCACCGGTGAACTCTCACGTACACGACCGGAGGCAATACGGAGCTTGGAGATGGATCAAGGAGGAATGGAAGGAATTTGAGTTTTATTTATAGACAGAGGTTCGATCGATCTTTGATCAAGATTTATTTATCGCTAAATGCAGATCAATCGAATCTAATGAAGAGGCGATAATGGCGATTGTAATGTGAACAAGATCTATGAAGAACTCGAGGCGAATGGAGGAACAGGGTGGCCTGAAAAATTCAAGGAAGTGGAGGGTGCTCGAGGCTCTGATAGGAGTCAGAGGCGGGGAAGGACAGTTGATCGAGGTCAACAATCCTCGCCTCCTGATTAGTCCACATCAAATACCACATGACAAAAGAGCTTGCTTTATTCGAAAAATATTAATTTAAAATAATACATGATTTTTTTAGTTATAAATAAAAAGTATTTATTATTTTATGTAGTATTTAAATATGATTTTTATTTATTTTTATGAGTGAATTTATTACAAGTAACTTTTTATAAGTGTATTTATAGATATATCGACCTATGTTTTGTACATTTTATTTTTATTAGCATTTTTTATTTTATTATTTATTTTCATATTTTATATATTTATAGTTTATTTTTAGGTATACAAATATTTTTTTGTATCGTCTGATCTTTTTTGTATTTTAAATAAATAGGGGTATAATTTATACAAGTATAAGTATAGGTATTTCATCCATGTATTTATATAGTCTATTTTATTTTTGTGTTTTATTTATGGTTTTGTTTTATTCTAGATATGTACATATATTATAATTAATATTTACAAAATTATAAAAATATAAAATCATAAAAATTATAAAGAATAAATAAAATGAATATTTTATTCAGGTATATTGTATAATAAGGGTCAACAACCTAACTTTTGCATCTTAACTCTAAATTAAATGAAACCACCTTCATTAAATAGCTAATTAAAAGTTATATACAATTAAAGTGATTTTGATGCATTTTGGATTTTATCGAGGAGATATAGGTTTGAGAAGTATGAATTTTGGCTTTTTCCGAGCATACAATGTACAATGTGAATTATTTTTGTGTAAACTCAATTTTGTACTTTTCTTCGTATTTTTATCTACAACTTTCATATAAAAAGTTTATTGATTTGATGAATAAATGATAGAGAATAAAATGGGCCTAAAAAATGAATCATTGGTGAATAAAAGAATAGGATTTTTGTTATCTTTTTGGCCTTTATCTCCCCCTACTTTATTCCTTGTCGACCACATCAATTCTTGACTTGATTTCAGGGTTCAGGGTCATAAATTACCTTAGATATTTTATTTCTTTTTCTTTTCTTTATTCATTCTTTTATTTTAGATTTAAATAAATGTAATTTATAAAATAATCATATAATAAATAATGAATGCTAATTTATTCAAAATAATGATATTTACATGTATTTAGCTAGGGTTTAAAGGCCAAAATGAAAGAATAAAGTTGATCAACTGGAGATTCATAACCCCTATACTTGCCTTTGATAGTCATTAACAAACACTTATGCAATGAGTGTAGAAAATAAAAATAAAGAAAAGAAAAAGAAATAACTTAGAATAATTATCAACTTTTAAACTAGTCTTAATAAAGTCAGAGTTTGGAGCTCAGAGAAGGCCTTTGGATTGATGGTGTATGTGGAACCACATAGAAGTCAGGAAGTGACATAATAGCCCTTAGGTTCCATACTCCTATCATCCTGTCCAATTCACAACCAGGTCAGAACCATCCTCTCAGTCGCATATGCTTGATACCTTGAAATAATAGAACCATGTGTGTGGATTTGTCCAGCTCTTCCCAGACAAAACCATTGGACCATCAAGGCATCTGCTCTTCTGGTAACTCATCCTTGTAAAGGTAGATATTCCCTTCTAAGGTCAGGTGCTCCCGGTCTTTACAACTGAACATGGAGAAGTTAGAAGAATGGGAAAAGAAGTGGGAATGTACTAGTGTAGTCTTCATTCCCTTGTGAAGTCAATGAGTGTAACCGATTCTTCACCAAGAAGCAGGCTTTTTTTGAAGCTCAAATTTTTGTGGAATTTTTTGTATAGGATTCCTTGGATATTTTCTTTGACTTTGTACAACTTCTGCATTCTTGCTTGTGCCCCAGTGGATATAACATTTTTTGTTCGACCTATTTTCTGGGGTCTTGGAAAAGTTACGTCGGTAGACCATTCCTCATATGAAGCAATGTCTCAATCCATCTCCAGTCTTTAGATATCATTGTTACCATAATAAGTGGGTTAGAGTACTGACGTCGGCAATCCCCAAGAATGGTTCCTGATCCACCCTTGATGAAGCGGCCTTGCATCATCCCGACTAAGACTCCAAGATTTTTCAACAGTCCATCTGATTTGAGCTAAGTGCTAGGTACGAGGTTTCCAGTCAAGCCACTGTCTCAAGAGTCTTACGGATGATATGAAGGGTCCTAATTAAGCACATTGAACTGAAACATCTCCACTTCCAGTCCTTAATGGGTTTCTCTGAATTTAACTGTATTAAGGTCTATTCCAAGCTCCAATCTTCATGCTGTATTTGGACTTGTTCAATTGTCTAAGTTATTCCTAAAAATGTGAATGTTATGTACAATGCAAGAAAAATATTTTTGTGATGTTATGTTCTAGTTTTGAACTTTTTATGGATTTTTGAAAAAGTTTTGCAAATTTTCATGCAACATTTGTTTTTTTTTTTTGCAAATGTTTTTGGGATTTTGGGTTTTGCAAAATTTTAGGGATTTTTCAAAAATAAAAGATTTTTTGAACAAAAAGGGAGTATGTGCAGATACTACACGGGCACACATCTTTTTATTTACAGGGGTTGGGTTGTAGGATTTTACATGATTGTATATACAAGGTTTATAACGAATCTTTATTTGTTCGAATTATGTACATAGTTCTCAAAATAATTTGAAAAGATTTTTGTAAACATTTTTAAAACTTTATTTTGCAAACTAATTTGACAAATTTTTTTACAAATATTTTACAAATTTTGAAAATCATTTTGCAAATATTTTTCAAACAATATATATAGATTTTTCAAACTATTTTTCAAACATTTTCAAATAGATTTTGAAAACAATTTATTTCAAATAGAGAAAAGAAATTTTTACAAAAAATCTTTTTACAAAGGTTGAAAATATTTTACAAAATATTTTCCAAACAATTTTTAAATGACATTTCAAAGAATTTTCCAAATCATTTTTCAAATAGTTTGCAAAACATTTACCTGGTTTATTAATCGATATAGAAAAAAAATTTAATGTGTATTTTATTCAAGCATGTTCTTTATACTCGCCATACTTATTAAAAATACGAAAGTACGAGTTATGGCTAAAGTATATACACAGTATATGCACCCCCCTATACTTAGCTTGAGTTATGTCCTCATAGATTGAAGAGAAGAGAAAAGACATAACACGTACTAAGCATAAGAGAGCTTATACTACAATGATGAAAGAATAATTAACGAAAGAGTGAGAAGTTGACCGTCCCCCTATACGTAGGATCAAATAATCCTAAGTATAACCGATTGTACACAAGCAGGGAGGGTTGAGGGTGGGAATAAAAAATCACAACTCTGTCTATCTCCCCCTATACGTAGGGTAAGATATCCCTAAGTATAGACAGAAAATATCAACATGAGAGAAGACATGTGAGGGGATTAAAGAATGGACATAGAAGCTCGCCCACCCCCCATACTTAGAATGAAGCATATCCTAAGTATAGAAGCGATGTGCAAAGAAAACAAAGTAGAAAATAGAAAATGCAACTGAAAAGAAGAAACGAAGAAAACTAAGGAAAAGTTTGTTAGGAACATTATCTGAATCTTTCGATGCTGTTGAGGTTGTGGATACTTCTTCGTTGCATATCACTTGGACTAAATCAACAACGGCTAGGAAAGTGTCATGCTCAAGGTATGGCTTCAGTAGACGGCTGTTGACGATGAACGATTGTGTGTCACCTGACAAATTTGATATCAAAATGCTTTATTGTCACACACTTCCTTTACTCTGAATGGCCCTGTCCATTTACTCTTTAATTTTCTCGAAAATATCTTGAACTTTGTGTCAAATAGCCACACTTTCTAACCAGTCTTGAAGGTCTTTCTTTGGATGTACCAGTCATGCCAGCGTTTAACCTTCTCCTGTACATCAATGTGTTATCATAAGAATAGTCTCAGAATTCCAGGAGCTTGTTCAGATCCGCTTTTCTTTTCCGACCACCTCTACTTGAGTCCAAGTTGTAGATATTGATTGCCCATAATGATTTATGGATCAGTTTCATGGGCAGATGGCACGGCTTTTCATACACAAGACAATAGGACGACATGCCCAAGGGAGACTTGTAAGCAGTTCTATATGCCCAAAGGATAGAGTCCAAGAGTTGAGACCAATTCTTTCTGTCCAGCTTCACAAGATTCTACATGATCGTCTTGATTTCTCTATTTGATAATTTTGCCAAGCCATTGGTTTGGGGATGATAAGGAGACATAACTTGGTGCTCGATGTCGTATTCCTTCATTAGTTTTCTGAGCTCTCTATTAATGAAGTGAATACCTCCTTATGATGTCGGAATCTTTGAAATCCCGAACTGTGAAATGATGTTCTCTCTCAGAAATTGACAAACTGTATGGTTGTTTGCATCTCGAGCGAGGATAGCTTCAACCCAATGACTCACATAATCAATAAAAAGAAGGATGAGCTCATATCTCTGACTCTTGGGAAAGGGTCCCATGAAATCGATGCCCCAAGCATCGAATACATCTGAAATCTGAAGGAACTTCAGGGACATGGAATCTTTAGTTGTAAGGGTGCCTCCTTTGACAGTTAGTGTAGTGATTTATAAATATTGTAGCATCCTTGAATAGTGTCGGCCACCAGAGGCCACACTGTAGTACTTTCACTGCCGTTCTATCTCCAGATGATGTCCACCAGATTCGAGCGAGTGACAATGCTGGAGGACACTATGATGCTCCTCCTGATGGATACATCATCGCCAAATGCAATATGCTCCTTCACTGAATAGAAGTGGGTCTTCCTATTGGTAGAAATGAATTTAAGATAAGAATTTGTCCTTTTTAATCTTCGTCCAATCTTGTGGGACTACACCATAAACAAGGTAGTTCACAATATCAACATACCGAGGGAGTGAATCCACGACCAAAATCGACCCGTCAGGAAAGGTGTTTGTGATGGGTGCACTACTCAGTGGAGGATCTTGCTGTTCAATTTTGGAGAGATGATTTACCACAACATTATGAACTCCAGGCTTGTCTTTGATTTCAAAATCGAACTCCTGGAGGAGAAGGATCCATCTGATAAGTCTAGGCTTGGCATCCTTCTTCTGTTATAAGTACTGGATAACCGAGTGGCTGGTATAGATCGTGACTTTAGATCCAAGCAGATATGATATGAACTTCTCAAGGGCGAATACCACAACCGACAATTCTTTCTATGTGACAGTGTAATTCCGCTGAGCTTCATCTAGCGTCTTGCTGGCATAGAGAATGGCATAGGGTGCCTTGTCTTTTCTATGTCCTATAACAACCCAAACTGCAAAGTCTGACACATCCGTCATGATCTCAAAGGGTAGAGACCAATCTGGCGGCTGTAGGACTAGAGCTTGACTGGTTACCTCCTTCAATTGATTGAACGCAAGGACAACCTACTGACTAACATGAAACTCAGACTCCTTGCACGACAATTTACTGAGAGGTCAGGCGATGCAGCTGAAATCTTTGATGAATCTCCTGTAGAAATCTACGTGTCCCAGAAATGACCTCACATTTCTGACAGCCTGAGGTGGCTCCAGATTGGTGATCACATCCACCTTTGTCGGGTCGACTTCCATGCCATGTTTGGAAATGACGTGACCCAGTACAATCCCTTCTGTGACCATGAAGTGGCTATTTTCCCAAGATAACATGGAATTGACTTTACGACATTTCTGAAGTACTTTGTCCAAGTGTTCAAGACAAGCACCGAAACTATCACCATAGACGAAGAAGTCGTCCATGAATACCTTAAGAAAACTGCCAACCATCTTGGCAAAAACTGCAAGCATGCATCTCTATAATGTGGAAGGTGCATTACATAATCCAAATGGCATTCTTTGGAAGGCGTAGGTATCGAACGAGCAAGTTAAGTAGTCTTCTCTTGGTCCTCTGGGGTGATTGCCACTTGGTTATAGCTGAAGTACCCATCCAGAAAGCAGAAGAACTCCTTGCCGGCTAATTGATTTGGCCAAGATTCGGTGGTCTTAAGTTCCACACAAGGCAGGAACTCAGTCGAAGCGTTGACCACGCAAAAATCTCAACTAAAGTCAACAATGAACCCACAATATAAATATCAAGCAATGAAAAATAAAGTGGAGTCAAATTTATTATAACTCTACAAATAGGTGTATAATGGATGTAGGTAGAGTGTCGAACACAGGGAGCAAGGCAGGTTAGATCGGGCAAAGTGCAAAATGTGTGATGTGTGATTAATTGTCTACAAGAATGCAATGCAAATGTTTTTGTGGGTTTTTAATTTTTTAATTTTTTAATTTATTTAATTTTTAATTTTTGTACTTTGATTTTTTAATTTTCTGATTTTATATTTTCTTTTTATATTTTATATCTTTTGTTTTTATCAATAGAATATATAAGTAATATAAGAAAAGAGGTGATAAAATATTTATAAAAATAAGGAAAAATATTCAAAAATTAGGAAATAAAATGTTTTTGGACTTTTTATATTTTTTTACTATTTTTATGGTTTTTGGGGATTTTTCAGAATATTTTTGGTATTTTTAAAAGTCAAAATAAGAGAAAACAGTGAATTAGCTGCTCGCCGAAATTAAAATAGGAATGAAAAATAGCAAACAGTAACAAAATTTTTCCAAATTAATTTTAAATAAAAGACAATAAAATAGGGCAACCACGGGAAGTGAGTTTTATACTTTTACGAATTTTCTATGATTTTTTAGATTTTTTTTGAAGTTTTTAGGTGTTTTTTAATTTTTAAGGTTTTTGTTTTGAAATTTTTAGTGATCTTTAGATTTACACTAGAAGACACTAAAATACACAATAGGTAATTTTTTTGGAATTTTTCAAGTGTTTTGATAATTTTTATGGGTTTTCTAAGATAGACAGTACTGAAAATGCATGTTTTTGATTTTTAATAAATATTAAAATGCAATAAAAATGTAATGCAAAAAATGGCGTGGATTAGCAAGCACACAAGAACCTAAATTAAGTTTTGTGGAATTTTTTTGGGGTTTTATCAATGCATGAAATAAATACAAATAACAAAAAGAAAATACACACAGGCCAGGGGTGTTAATGCAATTATCAGAAACGTCAGGGGCCTAAGTATAAATTTCCACAAAATATTATAACTGGAATAGAAAGTTACAACACTAATTGGAAATAAACAAAGCCGCAAGGGTGTCGGTGTAAAAAGCCCAAGGTGCACGTGACATGCACGCGCACCTAGCAGGGGCACCAACGTAATTTATAAAAACTTCGAGGCTATATTGCAAAAATCCCAGAAATATATTAACTACCAATGAATGTTTCGGGACTAAAAATAAATAAACAAAACACCCTGGGGTCCCTCTGCAAAATGCCAAGGCGCGCGTGACTTGCACGCGCCTGGCGGGGACCCACTTGTAAATATTTAAAAGTGCGGGGGGGGGGGGGGGGGTCCTTGGCAAATTCTACAAAAGTTTATAACGGCTACAGAAAGTTTCTATCCTAATAAAATATTACAAAAAAGGGCGAGGATACACTTGCAAAATTTCCTCACAAACCGATCGGACGGCGGGGCGCACTTCACTTAAACACGTGTCAGCATACGGGCGCCCGATGCCTCTTCGGCTCAACGGCTGCGATTAGATGATCTTCGTGTGATGGATGGTCGCAGGCGCTTCACATCTAACGGCAACTGTGCTCCTGGAGGACCTGGCCTAATCGGACGGCTGTAGGAGGACGACGAAGAACAGGGAAGCACCAGCGGCTGGGCGAGCTTCCCTGACCTCCGCCTCCCTCCTCCGACACTCCTTTGACTCGCAAAAAGGGCTGGGCTCTTCCTGGAAGGGTCTTCTATGTGCCTGGGGGTGCAAAACGGTCCGGCGGAGCTCGGAGGGGCGGCACGAGGTCGGCGGAGCCATGGAGCTCCAAGAACCTCGGCCAGCCTTCAAAATCCTCCCCCAGGTGCGCGATGCAGTTCCTCGACCTGCAAAACAAGTCAATAGGGTTGCGGGCAAAATGCCGCGACCCTCCAGTGCCGGAGAAATGGACGATAGGCGAAGGGTAACAGAAATGGCGGCTCGCCGGAGCAAGCTCCGGCTAGGTGGAGGAAATGGTGATATGACGAGTGAAATACGAGAAGAAAAGAGTGGGTTTGATCCTACGACTACCAGGAAGCTAAAAATATGAAGAAAGAAAAAGAAAACACAGACCTCAAGGGCTATGTGCCCGAGATAGGTACCTCGACGGCGGACGCCGGAGATAGGGGTTGGAATCCGACCTCTAGCCTCGCATCACCTCGACGGGGGGTTTGGGACGACTCCCCTGTCACCAGAGGTCCACTACACCCACACCCGGAGGTTTGAAGCTCTCCCAAGGCGGTTCAAAGGAGGAAGGAAGATGGGGGGTAGTTTTTGAATGGTTGACGCATGGGCTCAAAGAACGAGATGGAACAACGATGTCATTGATCCATTCCCCGAGTTAACCACTAGGCGTGTAAGAGGATTGCTCGAGGAGAAAAAGTCATGAAGGGAGTGTCGTGAAAAGATGTAACGAGTAGCCTCAAAAAAATTGTGAAAACGGGTCAAAACCTAGTATGACAAAGGCTACAGGGTGAAGGTCAGACTCTTGACCTTGGTCAACAGTCTAGACCACCTGGTTGGTCCATGTGGACCAACCAGGAAAAACCTCCTGAAAAGTATTTATTTAATTTAATTTTTAGTTATTTAACAAAAAGTATTTATTATTTTAAATGGTATTTTATTATGAATTTTAATTATTTTTATGAAGTATAATTTTACAAGTTACCTATTATGCCCTTTATAAGTATAATATCTATATATTTTATTCTTTTATTTTTATTTTGTGTTTTTAATTTATTTAATTTATTCATTATTTTAGAAAATTATAAAGTATTTTTATACACTTAAAAATATTTTTATTTTATTTTTCTAAAGTGTTTTGTATAATTAATAAAATAAAAGTATAAATTATATAGGTATGTGTATAGGTATTTTACCTATGTATTAGATATATACATGTATTTTATTTTATGTTTCTTTTATGTTTTTATTCTTATTTTAATATATAAATATATTATAAATAATATTTACAAAATTATAAAAATATAAAAATATAAAAATAATGAATAAAGAATAAATTGAATATTTTAATCTGTACAATTATACAATAGGGTCCCAAAACTCAACTTTCAAACCGTTAGCTCCGCCAAATACAAAACCATTGCCATTAAATATCTTATTTTGAACTATATACAATTAAAGTGAGTTTGATGCATTTGGAGTTTTCATTTGTGAGATACGGGTCTGAGAAGTTGGGATTCTGGAATTTTATTCAGACCATAACTTTTTATATGTACATTATTTTTGAGTGAAATCAATTTTGTATTTTTCTTTATTTAATTATCTACAACTTTCATGTACAAAGTTTCTTTATTTAAGGTATAAAAAGTGGAACCAAAAACAGGTCCCAAAATGAATAAAGAATGGATGAAATAAAAGGGAATTTTTATTGTATTCTGGCCCTTATCTCCCCCTACTTTATTCCTTGTCGACCTATTCATCAAGATGCCTAGGTCTCGGGATTTCGGGTCATAAAATATTTACAATATTTTATTCTTTTTTTTCTTTTTATTTATTCTATAATTTTGGCTTTAATTACAGTATTTTATACACTATTTACGTGCACATGCATGAATGCTAAGATGCTGGATTTAATGCTATTTACACGCATTTACTAGGGTTTTTGAGGCCAAAATGATAAAATAAAGATGATGAAATGTGGATTCATCATCCCCCTATACTTTACCTTTGCCAGTCCCTAGCAAACACTTATGCAATAAGTGCAGAAAGAAAAATAAAGAAAAGAAAAAGAAGAACTTGGATTTAGTTTAATTATCAAACTTGTCTTCACAAAATTAAAGTTTGGAGCTTAAGTCGGACCTTTGGAATTTTAGTGCAGGCATAATCTTAACGAGAACCGAATTTGAAATCCAACAGTTCCCTGAGAATCCCAAAACTCTGTCCAAGTCTCCTCAATAGCCAGTTCAGAAATACTTCAACTCATACGCAAACTCTTATGACTATGAATCTGACTCGTACAGTGTAAGTGATAGTGGCTCTCCCCAACTAGAATGACAAAGAGACTGACTTCTCCAGTACGACAACCCAATGATTCCCCAATCCAATAACTCCATCCTCGAGGAGCGGGGTATTCCCTTCTAAGTTCAGGTGGCAACCAGCTCAAGAGGAGGGGGTGAATAGAAGAATGGACGGTAGCCAGTGTAGCTACCTATCCTGGGATGCAAGACCAGTGTAGTTAATTATCATGCTGCATGCTCACATATTTGACTTTGGAACTCAAGCTTGCTTATTAGCTTTACAACATTTGTACATACTTTGTAGGCATTTTATTTTTGTACAAGCCTGACCATTTTTTTGAAATGCTATTCACAACAGTATTTACATAAGGAGTTTTTCCTCTCGAGCTAGTAGACTATCCCTCTTTTGAAGCTTTATTGCAACCCACACTCTCCTGTCTTTAGACTTCCTCATCACTGGACGGGTTGGGGTGCACTTCCTCCCTAGAGGAGGACAGTGTTTCCACTTGTGTGCGTCTCATACTGACAAATCCAATCCCCTCACCACTCCAACTGAGTTGAGCCATGTGAAAGGTGCATGTGTCCAAGTTAGGTCATTATCACCAAGAGTCGTGCGTGTGCTCCGAAATACTCTACTTAGGCAGTCAAGAATCCATTGAATCAAGTCTCGTGATCCTCAAAGAATTAAGTCAACTAGACCTGAAGTACCTCAAACCCAGTTCCTATAAGGTTCCTGTTATTAGGTAGATTTTAAGGTCCAATCAAGCTCCAATCTTCGGATTTTACTTAGACTCATTCAACTATCAAACTCAATCCGAAAAAATGCTCATGCTATGCAAATGATATGCAGAATGCAGAAAATATTTTTGTGATGCAATTTTCAAAGTTTTTGAACTTTTTATGGATTTTTGAAAAAGATGATGTTGATGATGCATATGCATTTTTTTTATTTTTCAAAAGTTTTTTCAAATGTTTTTGGATTTTAATTTTGCAAATATTTTTGGGATTTTTGAAAACAAAAAGACTTTTGGCTAAAAACTAGGTGAATATATGTACACGGGAGTGCTTCTGATATTTACAAGAAGTGGATTTTAAGAATTTACAAGGGTAAGTGATCGATTTTATAGATATATATAGATATAGTGGATTTTGGTGAGATGTATGTATTCCTCAAACTTATTTGAAAAGGTTTCTCAAAACAATTTCGAAAACTATAGTCTAAATAATTTTTACAAACATTTTTGCAAACATGTACACACATTTGAAAATCATTTTGCAAAAGTTTTCCAAACAATATATATAGATTTTTCAAATTTTTTTGCAACCATTTTTCAAACCATTTGCAAACCATTTTTCAAACATTTTATTTCACACAAAGAAAATAAATTTTACAAACCACACATTTTTACAAAGGTTGAAAACATGTAACAAAATATTTTCAAAATAGTTTTCAATAAATGTTCACGCAGATTTTCAAACTATTTTTCAAAACATTTTGCAAAAAACATTTTCACCTGATTTATTAATCAGTATGTACAAAAAGAATTTGAGGAATGGTAACATCTTTTTATTAAGGTTTTTAATGAATTTTTTAAAAAAAATTATAAGCCATATTTATTAGGAAAATACAAAAGTACAGTTATGGCTAAAGTATATACGTAGTAGATACGACCCCCTATACTTAGCTTGAGCTATGTCCTCATAGATCGGAGAGAAAAGAGAAGACATAACTCGTACTAAGTATAGGCAAGTTTAAAGAATAACTAAATGAACGAATGAACAAAAGAATGAGAAGTTGACCGGCCCCCCTATACTTAGGATCAAATAATCCTAAGTATAGCAGACTATACACAACGCAGGGAGGGTCAAGGGTGGGAATGAATAGATCATACTCAGATTGTCTCCCCCTATACTTAGGGTAAGATATCCCTAAGTATAGACAAGAAGAGGAGACAATGGAGATGATCGAAAAGAATGACAACTCGGGGTGCACACCCCCCTATACTTAGGACAAAGGTACTCCTAAGTATAGAAACTGACAACAAGGGGCGACACCTTTTTGATAGATACAGAGGGTAGAAAAGGAAAAGAAGAAAAAGAAGAAAAAAGAAGAAAAGAGATCAGAAGATGGAGGAGAGATAGTTCGTGAGAATGTACACATCACCCCCCATACTTAGGGTAAACGAAGCCCTATGTATAGGAAACAACATGAGTGATGAAACGGAACGATGAAGGAACACTCGGCTCGTCCACCCCCTATACTTAGGACAAAGTACGTCCTAAGCAAGACACGAGAATGGGTGGACGAGCAATACGGAAGATAGACAGAGATACACGGGAGAGAATATACAACAAAGATGGATGTACATATGATCAAGAAGGTGGAAAGCAAACCTTCTTGCGAGACCGTTGAGGGATAGATCTGGTGTGATGTAGGTCGACATCAGGGTCCACAGTGGACGGAAACTGAACAAGGTCGACAGAGTGAAGGCCCTCAGTGGAGTCAAATCGGAAAGGTATGAACTGGTCAACAGAAGTAGTATGGCTAGGTTCGCCCTTTGTGGTCCTATGGTGTGACGGCACAGACTGGTGAGTGGAAGAAGTATGACTAGGTCTGGCCTTGGGGGTCTCGCTGATATCAAAGTGGAATGGGACAAACTCACCATCCTCGGAAGAAGTTTAATCGGAGTCGTCCAGCGAGGTCTCGTCCAGGTCGAAATCAAAAGGCACGAAAGCATCTGTGGAAGTATCCGAAGTCTGTTCATCCTTAAGAGTCTTACCCGGATCATTTTTATCATCAGAAGGCCAAACATTTTGAACATTTGCACCATAGCCAACCTCAATCATCCTCACTTTTGAGTGACCAGGAACAGACTTATCAGTGAAAGTAGTCAAAACAGGTCCGTCCTATCTAGTCTTGATATCTGCCCTCAGCTCAAATGGATCAATCACGTAAATGTTTGGATTTCATCAACACATCGCAACACACCAGAAGGAGGAACTGCGAGGTCTATGCTTTCCGATTTCCTCCCCTTTCGGGGGATTCTTCGGGTCTCATCAGGGGTCGCTAAGCAAACATCTCTAATACCATCAGATCGATCACAGGCCTCGGAGTCAGCTAGAATCGATGAAGGGGCATCAGGTGCATGTCTCTGGTCAACTGTGGGTGCGGTGATCGACGCTTCGCTTTCGTCAACAAGACGGAAGCGAGCCTCTCTGATCCAAAGTCAATAACGACCCTCACAGAGGCGAGGAATGGTCGTCCCAGGATGATTGGAGATGGCTCCCCAGTGGAGGTCTCCATGAGCAAACACGACAAAATCAACATGATGGCTCGTGCCCTGAATAGAAATGACGGCGTTTTCAAGGATACCCTTCGGCCTCTTGATGGATCCATCAGCAAACTGAACGATCATCCTGGTTTTCTTTAGAGGCCCTAAGTGAAGAGACTGTACCAACGAGAAGGGTAATATGCTAATAGATGCACCGCTGTCCAGGAGAGTGTGATCACAAGTATAGTCAGAGATGGTGCAGGTGATGAATGGTGTAGCTGTTTTCTTCTTTCTAGGAATGGGGCGGTGGCGTGATGGCGTGGGCAGTGGCCATGGTCAGAATGTGATGCTCAGATCTACTCCTCCGCTTTCTCTTCTTGGGAAGAGGGGCAGATAAATCGTTCATGGCCTGCTGAAGTGGGGCACGGATGATCTCATGAATAGTAGCCACCACTTAGTGTTCAGTCAACATTTTTTTAATTTTTGGCTTCTTCCATATAAGGGAGGAAGTCGGAATCAGCATATACACGAGGCATGCCAAGAGCAGTCTGTACAGCGGCATCCTCGGGGTCAAAGGTGGGACAGGATGTGGGTGAGTGTATGGTCAAAAAGTCTAGCAGATGGGCACTCTTCTCACGTCTGAATCAACCAAGCGTCTCCCGCACTCTTTTTGTGTTTTTAAAATTTTCTCATTTTTTTATATTTTTGGCGATTGCAAGCTCCCATGATCACCTACAAGTAATCAGTATCCCTGACGAAAGGAGCATTAATCTGATTTTTCCTCAAGATAACAAGATGATCATTCATCAAATCAATGCGTACTGTCATCCAATTCAAGATATCACTCATAGAGATAGAGGGAGGTGACTCTAACAGGTCAGACTCGGGGGATGTGAAGGTGGAGGTGGATAATATACGGGTGGAGGTGGAGGTGGGTGTGGATAGAAGTCCTCCTGGAAAAAATCAGGAGCAAAGTCCTCCTGGAAAAAAGGAGGTGAACCCGGCTGGAGTGAACGAAGGATCCGCAAAGTCCGGATAAAATGCGCTCCAGGGGTCCATCTCGAAATCAAAAGGAAATGATTCGGAGAGCACGATGGTCAAGTCAAGAGAGTGGAGAAGAAGGCGCAAATGCGCAGGGATGATCTAGGACACACATAAAACAATCACAAACAAAAATAAAATAATGCAAACCCTCAATTCACCTACTCAACTCGGTAGGATCGGAAAAGTCAGACTTTTTATCTTGTTTGTTTTAGAGTTAGGTGAGAAGTCCAAAATTGAGCAAACACTTAGGGGTTGAGAATGGGATTTGGGCTCTATCCTTAGTGTGTGCGTGAGCAAGTAAAACGAAGACAATGAGGGGATGACTTGCCCTAAGAAAATATTTTCTTTTTGGTTGGTTTTAGGGTCGAGTAAAGTTAACAGTCCCAATTTTATTGATATCACTTTTTTTGGATTTTTAGTGAGAAATGCACGCGCCTAACGAGGAGTCAATTTTACTTAGCACCTGGGTGATCAAAATCAGAGGTAGGAGAGGAAAAGCGATGCAAGCGGCAAACGATGATGGATGCTAAAGAGAAATGCTCACCTTGCCTCCAGCACTCTACATGCAAGGATGCTCAGCAGAATTGAAACATATCTATATGCAAATGCAAGCCGATGAAATCACCCTAAGTTTCAGAAATTTCTATTATCGTGAAGAACCACAAGTCGCTCACCAATCCTCAATCCAAGAGTCCGGTCTAGGCTCACCCCTCCTCCTCTCAACAAATCGAGTTCAGGAGAAGCGCTTGGCAGGGAGAGCACGTGGCGCGATGGCTCGAAGATGGTGATCAACTATTTTATGATTTGACTAAGTCCAAACGATATTATAGGCACATGCAAAGATATTAGGTGTTTGGCCTTAATCTATCGCAAGCAATCCTAAAACTATGGGCTCAATCACACAAAAGAAATAAAAATAAAACCGGAAAACAAAATAAAAAAATGCGAAGAAAAACATGAGAAAGCCACGGTGAGCCTCCAAGTAAACAATCACTTGGAAATTAGTCCTGAATGTCCAAGTGTCCGGGGGTACCTGTATTATTACAACAAACAGTCTCTCTCTCACTACAAATTACAAAAATAAATGCAATAAAAGAAAATGCAACTAAAGTGGAGCACAATCTTCAAAATTTCTCTTCTCGTCTCCTCGGTGCTAGGCTGGCTAGAGCTAGCTTCACGTGGGTGCGTCGGCGCCTCGGGTGACGCGCCTCCCTCGATCCGCGGTTCCTCGCACAAAGTCAACAAGAGAGGGGTTAGTCAGCTCAACAATATATATCAAATAAAAAGCAAATGAAGAAAACCGCAAAAGTAGACAAACAACCACAAGCACAAAGCAAAACCGAACTACGCGCTATTGCTCCCCGGCAACGGTGCCATTTGATTTGGCCAAGATTTGGTGGTCTTAAGTTCCACACAAGGCGGGAACTCATTCGAAGCGTTGACCACACAAAAATCTCAACTAAAGTCAACAATGAACCCACAATATAAATATCAAGCAATGAAAAATAAAGTGGAGTCAAATTTATTATAACTCTATAAACAGGTGTATAGTGGAAGTAGGTAGAGTGTCGAACACAGGGAGCAAGGCAGGATAGATCAGGCAAAGTGCAAAATGTGTGATGTGTGATTAATTGTCTACAAGAATGCAATGCAAATGTTTTTGTGGGTTTTAATTTTTTAATTTTATTTTATTTTTAATTTTTGTACTTTGATTTTTTAATTTTCTGATTTTATATTTTCTTTTTATATTTTATATTTTTTTGTTTTTGTCAATAGAATATATAAGTAATATAAGAAAAGAGGTGATAAAATATTTATAAAAATAAGAAACAAATACTCAAAAATTAGGAAATAAAATGTTTTTGGACTTTTTATATTTTTTTACTATTTTTGTGATTTTTGGGGATTTTTCAGAATATTTTTGATATTTTTAAAAGTCAAAATAAGAGAAAACAGTGAATTAGCTACTGGCCGAAATTAAAATGGGAATGAAAAATAGCAAACAGTAACAAAATTTTCCCAAATTAATTTTAAATAAAATACAATAAAATAGGGCAACCACAGAAAGTGATTATATTTTTATGAATTTTCTATGATTTTTTAGATTTTTTGAAGTTTTTAGGTGTTTTCTAATTTTTAAGGTTTTTGTTTTGAAATTTTTAGTGTTCTTTGGACTGACACTAGAAGACACTAAAATACACAAGAGGTAATTTTTTTGGAATTTTACAAGTGTTTTGATAATTTTATGGGTTTTCTAAGATAGACAGTACTGAAAATGCATGTTTTTGATTTTTAATAAATATTAAAATGCAATAAAAATGTAATGCAAAAATATGGCGTGGATTAGCAAGCACACAAGAACCTAAATTAATTTTTGTGGATTTTTTTGGGGTTTTACCAATGCATGAAATAAATACAAATAACAAAAAGAAAATACATACAGGCCAGGGGTATTAATGTAATTATCAGAAACATCAGGGGCCTAAGTGTAAATTTCCACAAAATATTATAACTGGAATAGAAAGTTACAGCACTAATTGGAAATAAACAAAGTTGCAAGGGTGTCGGTGTAAAAAGCCCAAGGTGCACATGACATGCACGCGCACCTGGCAGGGGCACCAACGTAATTTACAAAAACTTCGGGGCTATATTGCAAAAATCCCAGAAATATATTAACTGCCAATGAATGTTTCGGGACTAAAAATAAATAAACAAAACACCCTGGGGTCCCTCTGCAAAATGCCAAGGCACGCGTGACTTGCACGCGCCTGGCGGGGACCCACTTGTAAATATTTAAAAGCGCGGGGGGGGGGGGGGGCTTCCTTGGCAATTTCTACAAAAGTTTATAACAGCTACAGAAAGTTTTTATCCAAATAAAATATTACAAAAAAGGGCAAGGATACACTTGCAAAATTTCCTCACCAGCCGATCGGACGGTGGGGCACACTTCACTTAAACACGTGTCAGCGTACGGGCGCCCGATGCCTCTTCGGCTCAACGGCTGCGATTAGATGATCTTCGTGTGATGGACGGTCACGGGCGCTTCACATCTAACGGCAACCGTGCTCCTGGAGGACTTGGCCCAATCGGACGGCTGCGGGAGGACGACGAAGAACATGGATGCACTAGCGGCTGGGCGAGCTTCCCTGACCTCCGCCTCCCTCCTCCGGCACTCCTTCGACTCACAAAAAGGGTTGGGCTCTTCCTGGAAGGGTCTTCTATGTGCCTGGGGGTGCAAAACGGTCCGACGAAGCTCGGAGGGGCGGCACGAGGTCAGCGGAGCCGTGGAGCTCCAAGAACCTCGCCCGACTTTCAAAATCCTCCCCCAGGTGCGTGATGCAGTTCCTCGACCTGCAAAACAAGTCAATAGGGTTGCGGGCAAAATGCCGCGACCCTCCAGTGGAGGAGAAGTGGACGATATGCGGAGAGTAACGGAAATGGCTGCTTTCCGGAGCAAGCTCCGACGAGGTGGAGGAAATGGTGATCTGACGAGTGAAATACGAGAAGAAAAGAGGGGGTTTGATCCTACGACTACCAGGAAGCTAAAAATACGAAGAAAGAAAAGAAAACATAGACCTCAAGGGCTATGTGCTCGAGATAGGTACCTCGACGGCGGATGCCGGAGATAGGGGTTGGAATCCGACCTCTAGCCTCGCATCACCTCGACAGGGGGTTTGGTACGACTCCCCTGTCACCGGAGGTCCACTACACCCACACCCGGAGGTTTGAAGCTCTCCCAAGGCATTTCAAAGGAGGAAGGAAGATGGGGGGTAGTTTTGAATGGTTGACGCATGGGCTCAAAGAACGAGATGGAACAACGATGTCATTGATCCATTCCCCGAGTTAATCACTGGGCGTGTAAACGGATTGCTCGAGGAGAAAAAGTCATGAAGGGAGTGGCGTGAAAAGATGTAACGAGTAGCCTCGAAAAAATCGTGAAAACGGGTCAAAACCTAGTCTGACAAAGGCTACAGGGGGAAGGTCAGACTGTTGACCTTGGTCAACAGTCCAGACCACCTGGTTGGTCCATGTGGACCAACCGGGAAAAACCTCCTGAAAATGCCTTAAAAATTAATTTAAAAATAGTAAATGTTTTATTTAATTTTTGGTTATTTAATAAAAAGTATTTATTATTTTATAAGGTATTTTATTATGAATTTTAATTATTTTTATGAGGTATAATTTTACAAGTTACCTATTATGCCCTTTATAGGTATAATATCTATATATTTTATTCTTTTATTTTTATTTTGTGTTTTTAATTTATTTATTTTTATTTATTATTTTATAAAATTATAAAGTATTTTATACACTTAAAAATATTTTTATTTTATTTTTATAAAGTGTTTTGTATATCTGATAAAATAAAAGTATAAATTATATAGGTACGTGTATAGGTATTTTACCTATGTATTAGATATATACAAGTATTTTATTTTATGTTTCTTTTATGTTTTTATTCTTATTTTAATATACAAATATATTATAAATAATATTTACAAAATTATAAAAATATAAAAATATAAAAATAATAAATAAATAATAAATTGAATATTTTAATCTGTACAATTATACAATAGGGTCACAAAACTCAACTTTCAAACCGTAGCTCCGCCAAATGCGAAACCACCGCCATTAAATAGCTTATTTTGAACTATATACAATTAAAGGTGAGTTTGATGCATTTGGAGTTTTCATTTGTGAGATACGGGTCTGGGAAGTTGGGATTCTGAAATTTTATTCAGACCATAACTTTTTATCTGTACATTATTTTTGAGTGAAATAAATTTGTATTTTTCTTTATTTAATTATCTACAACTTTCATGTACAAAGTTTTTTTAAGGTATAAAAAGTAGAATCAAAAATAGGTCCCAAAATGAATATAGAATGGATAAAATGAAAGGGAATTTTTGTTGTATTCTGGCCCTTAGCTCCCCCTACTTTATTCCTTGTCGACCTATTCATCAAGATGCCTAGGTCTCGGGGTTTCGGGTCATAAAATATTTACAATATTTTATTCTTTTTCTTTTCTTTTATTTATTCTATAATTTTGGCTTTAATTACAGTATTTTATACACTATTTACGTGCACATACATGAATGCTAAGATGCTGGATTTAATGCTATTTACACGCATTTACTAGGGTTTTTGAGGCCAAAATGATAGAATAAAGATGACGAAATGTGGATTCATCACTAATCTCTCCAGTATTTGATTGATGAATGGTAAGGGGAAGTGATCATTCTTTGTTGCTGCAATGAGGCGACTGTAGTTGACACATACGTGCTAGGATGTTGGTACCCGAATAGGAATCTCCTCTCCTTTGTCATTTGTAACCACGATGAGCCCAGATTTCTTCGGAACTACATGTAGAGGGCTCACCCATTTTGAATGTAAGATGGGATAAATGAAGCATGTGTCACACCATTTCATGATTTCTTTCATGATTACATCTCATAAATTTGGATTCAGTCTTCTTTAAAACTCTCAAGATGGCTTGGCATCTTCTTCCAAATAGATATGGTGTGAGCACAAGGCATGATTTATCCTGCGGAGGTCTAATACATGGCAACAAAGTACCTTGCAGTTTTTCTCTAGAACCTCGAGAAGTCGAGATTCTTGATCTGAGGTCAGCCTGCTGCTACTGATGACCAGATACATATTTTTTGCACCCACAAGGAAGGCATACTTAAGGCCTGTCGGAAGTGGCTTTAATTCTGGTTCTGATATGTCATGCTTCTCGATCACTTCAGAAACTGTGCTGGTAGGTGGATGATCTGCCATGACTTTAGACGTGCTTCTCACCTCAATGGCTTGTTGTCCAATTAACAATGTGCCAAACATATCTATGGTGAATTCATTGTGTTAGGACTGGTGGCATGAATCTTCTGAATCAAAGAAACACATCAAAAATTTGGATTATGTCTCCCAAGTTATATCAGAGCTTGTGTCGACTGTTCTTTCTTGGTCCTCATCATGAGAGAGGATTTCCAGGGTCCATGTGTTATTCAAAGAGAGTTCTGTATCTTTGATTTCTGTAATAAAGTCACGGTCAGCTTCAGACGGTGCTGCATGACTTTCATCATTTACGTCTTTTGGCTCTTTGACCATGTCTATGGTAACTCTGTTACTGCTCGAGCTGAACGTGATCTTCCCAGACCCATACTCAACCATTGCCTCTACAGTACGCAAGAATGGCCGACCAAGGATAGTTGAGGTCTGAAGTAATGGTGTAGGAGAGTCCATATCAAGGACTACGAAATCATCAGGAAACTGCGTCTTGTACCTTTACGACAACATCTTCCAACAGACCTTGGGGTTGCTTAATGGATTGATCAACAAACTAAAGGATCATGCGTACTTGCTTGAGTGGACCCAACCCAAATTCTTACAGTAATAATGAGCGCCGGAGGTTGATGGAAGAGCCACCGTCAAGAAAGGTTCACTTGAATACTTGGTCAAATATCTCACATCTGATCAAAGGTGCTCCTTTTTCTTGCTTCTTCTGAGGGAGGTTGTTGATGGCTGCAACTGTGGCCATGGTAAAGACGTGCTTCTCAACTTGCTGGCATATGTTGTTGTGGTTCGACCGACACTTGTTTGTACACGCTTCCTTCAAGCCCTTCTTCACAACGAGCACGTATTCCATGACTTGCATCAATGGTATCTCAGCAATCAAAATTTTAAGAATATCCACAACTTCTGAATCAGATACTATACTTTTTCTTTTTGCATTTTTCTGGATTTTTGATTGCATTAGGAAAAGGAATATTTACAGATCTGAAATAAAAAGCATTGTCATTATATACATTAGAATTCTTGTCCACAATATTCTGTACATCCAGACTTTAAAAAGGTGTACATTGTGGAGATGATGGTGCTACTACTGGTGGACGTGCAAAAAGTGCGGCCTCCGCTCTGCCGGTTGGCTTCGTATTTGTTGTTGCGGCTTGCTTCTCCATTGCTGGCACGGCTTCACTTAGACCATGATCATCTTTTTAGTCTTTCTGATTTTTTATTCTTTTTACTGATGGGGATGGTGGTGGATGACAACTGGCATGGCTCCTCCTCCCTCTTCTTCCTCACTTGAATATGTAGCTAGCATGACTGATGCAGAAGATGACGATTCACCAGGCATTGATGATTCAACTAGCAAAGTTTTATTCTCCTTTTGATTGCGGCAGACGGAGGCAAAGTCATACCGCTCATGAGAGTAACAACATTAGACAAAGCAAGATTAAAATCATCTGACTCTACAAACACAACCGAGACATCACATTCTACATGCTATTTTCTCTTGAAATTATTGGGGTTAGCCTCGACTTGGGTCTGAATAGGAGTTTTGGTGGCCGTCAGGTCGTCTATCTTCCTTATCATCTCTACTATACCCTTTACTAATTGGGCCAAGCAATCGAGGCTCAGGTTCATAGGAGGCACCTAGGAAGGTTCAGCGTGCTGACTACGCTGATGATGTCGATTGGGAGGCTGAGGATGGGACTGCTGATGTTGTTGCTGAGGAGGAGGAAGCTGATACTGTTGGTGTGGAGGAAGAGAGTACTGGTGCCGAGGTCCAGCTGTGTACCGATGGTACGACTATTACAGATGGTACTACGGCAATGGGAACTGTTGCGACTGTCTCCAATCATTATGGTACTGTGGAGACCGATGATGCTGATGATGAGGCTGAGAGGACTATGCAAAGCGACCACCTTGAGGTTGGTGGTATGGACGGTTGGTTGGTGGCTGTCCTTGGGGTTGTCCAACAGGACGGGACAGCCGCACATCGTTACTGCAGACACCATTGACTTCATGCATCAGGGGTAGTGGTGGGATTGCTGGATCAGAAGATGGTAGGTAGTAGGGATGCAAACGGACGGATACAGATACGGATATAGGTATTACCATATCCTTATCCGTTTCAAAATATGGATACGGATACGGAAACAGATATCATACGAATATCGAAAATTGAATACCGTATCCTTAAATACGGATACGGATTCAGAATCGGATAATCATGATTCGTATACGGATTTTTAAGAAACGGATACGGATTATCCTATAAATATTAAGTGCCTCCTCATACTTTTAATTAGAAATGGCATCTTTACAAACTTGTAATTGATGGATGACTAATCTTAAATTCAATAAACTTACAATGTTACATAATAAATAAGAAAATAAATTAAAATATTGAATGAAATAAATTGAAGAGCATATAATAAAATTGTATGATGGCGTACCTCTGTTTTTCTTCATTTGAAATGTTTCCAAAATATATGTAATACATGTAACATTGTAACCAACTAATAAGATAAAGGTGATATGGTATATTTCATGAAATGACATTATGATAAATTATAAAAGTGACTTTTTTTGACATTTCATTATGAGGTACAATTTTATGTCAGAGCTACATTGAGGCATGCAAAACTTTTGTGAAGCTGAAATATTACTGAAAATATGGATAATACGGATATCCGTATCCGTATCCACGAAAAATACATCCATCCGTATCTGTATCCGTATCCGAAAAAAATTCTATAATGGTATCCGTATCCTAATCCGTATCCGCAAAAAAATTAAAATTAGTATCCGTATCCGCTAAAATCTGAAAATGAGTATCCGTATCCGCATAAAAGTGGATACGGTAGCGGACAGATACATATATATCCGCATCCAGTTGCATCCCTAGTAGGTAGTCTACTGGCAGGGCCTGCTCGGATGCATGTATGTAGTACATGTGTTGGATCGCTGGTTGCTGCTGACTCGACTAAGGCTGTTTGTGGAGGTGATGGTTCATGTTTATTCTCAACAGGAGTCTCTAACGATGGTGTCACCGACTGACATGAAATGATGGTACTCACCAGCAGCTCCAACTGCTTGGTGATTTGGTTCAGCTTATCCAAGTGTTGTGTCCTCTATTCAATCACAACAAGCTTCTCGAGATCCTTTGACCGCTTCTCGATAATGCTAACCTTTGAGAGATGGCCCCCAATGATGCTGAGGTTGGAGATCTCATCTCTCTCTATCTCATGGGATGCAGCCACGTGGATTGACTTGTGGTGGACCTGAGGCTATTTATGATAAGCACAGGATGAAGAGAGGACAGCCTCTCCTTCGACCATTTTTTAAATATTTGCCAGACTACGTCTTCATCCTTATTAAAGTAGGATCCCCCTCAAGCAGCATCGACCAATCTCTGTCTCTCTACATTCATGCCTCCGAAGAAGTGTTGGACCAAACCGGTCTTCGTATCTCATGGTGGGAGCACTTAACCTGCAGGTTCGTAAATCGCTCCCAAGCTTCATGGATGGACTCGTGGGTGGCCTAGGAGAAGTTACCGATCTTGGCTTGCATCTGGTTGAGATGACCGAGAGGGTAGAACTTGTGAAGGAACACAGATTTAAGTTCCTCCTAGGTCATCACAACCTTTCCCAAATGATCGATCCAGTACAGGACCTTGTCCGGTAAGCAGAAGGGAAATACAGTCATCTTCACTACACCTAACAGAATGTTAGGGTCTGCAGATGCGAAAGAACTATTGCGAGTGAATGTATGGCTCCTTGTTTGTATTATTGTGAAAAGTAGGTAGAGGAGCAAGGAACTGAGGCTTCAGCTTGAAGTGAGTGCATCGGTGGGATGCAAATCCACTCGGTCATCTGACTGTCCCCAAGATTGTATGTTTCTTTAAGTGTTAGTTTGGGGTTCTCATTCCTTGCCCCCTCTTCAACATGACCTGGATCATCACGGGATCTTTTGCCATCTCCTCCTCCTACTGATCTATTCCTCATGTCATTTAGTATATCTTGAAATGCAGTCTGTACGAGTGTCTGCTCAGTCATTTGCTGTTGGATGTCTTGGATGGAAGCGAACAGCTGAGCATTCGCTTTATTGTGATCTAGCATGGAACCTTGCTCTGGTTGGGGTGGTTGCTGCCCTTTGCCCTTTCCCTAAGGAGCCATTTCCCGGTCTGAGTCGGAAGAGATGAATTTCTGATTGGGATATAGGTATGGGACCGGTTCTATCCGCAATGTAAGAGAATTCCAATCAGACCACTTGAAATTGAATGCCAACTGCACTGATGGATATGAGATTAGGGTAAATCCCATAAGGTTGTGAATGGATTAAAAGATGTAGATTGAAATCGACCTCCATTGGCAAATGGGCGGAAGTGGGACAAGAGTGGTCCTAATTTATAAGGGACTATAAGAGGATGTAAAGAAGAAGAGGAGTCCAGAGATCGGTTCGCAAGGTCCAAACAAGGTTCTCGGGAATCGCCTCGAATTATTGACGATGCTGAGTCCATAGAGTCGATGTAGGTGTCGATGGAGTCCCGACTAAACCATCAATGGATCGACATCGTGGAGCAAAAGATGATCGATGCAGGAAGAAGGATACGATGTTCAACGAGGAGTAAAAAGGAGTGTAAAATAGTAGAAAGGCTCGAAACGAGCATGGGGTCGAAAAGGAGATACATATAACAAAATTTACGTGAGTGCACAAGACTTGATCTTTGAACCTTAATCTAGATCCATACAAACACGATACAAAATTGGATTCACCAACTCAACACCATGTGAAGTCATAAAGGATCTACTATTTTTATCTTTTCATTTTTAGAGTTGTTATTTCAGGCATATCTTTTAACAAGTTCTTAACATGCTAACCCTATAGGAGTGAGAGTACTATCAGAAAAAGTATCATGTACTTGTCTTCCTCCTTTGTAACATGTAGTGCGTACTTTTTGAGGTCCTTGTAACCCTTCCTTGATCCCTTTTCTGCCAAAGAAATAGAGGGAGGAAGCCAATAGACAAAACCACTACTTCGGACCTCGCTCGTAACAGAATCACCTGTGAGCGGGCAAGGACCTACTTGGACGCAAAATGATGAGACAGACACACCCGTGAGGGTGTGTCCTAAGCTCAGTACTTCAGACCAAGTCGATGTTCCACACAAGACGGGAACACCATCGATGACAGGGCACTACTCGGACCTGTACGATAGAAGCGCCATAACTTCAGAAATCTAGGCGATACACAAGGCAGTTGAAGACTGGTTTTTTGGCACTAATCCTTACTAGGTCATGCCTAAATCACGGGAGGGATTTTAGTCCCCTCCTAAGGTGCCTGCAAAATGAGTGCTTTGTGAATTGTCCATTACATATTTTAATTAAGGTCAAAGTTTATTTAACAGTTCCCTTGTTTTAGTTTTTTGGGTTTTCACTTTTTTATATATTTTGCGTATAAGCACCTAATTATTTTATAGATTTTCATTTAAGTCCTAGGTGCTCAAAATCAGAGAGAGATGGCGAAACAGCAGTGCAAGTTGATTCGATGATGGAAATATCATCATTGAATCTAATGATGCATGCAAAGTTATAGTACTTATAGTGCTTCACAACTCTCTCCATGTAGTATGCAAAACGTATTTTTTAAACCTATCTACATGGCGGTGTGCAATCGGAAAAATTACCCTAAATAATAACTGTTATTAATCGTGTGAAGAACCACATGTTAATTACTCAGAATTGAGACCAAAAGTCTGATCTCTGATACCACCCGGGGCCCACCACAATGGGTCCTGCAAACATTGTATGCGACCTTGATGAATCCACATTTCATCATCTTTATTCTATCATTTTGGCACCAAAAACCCTAGCAAATGCCTGTAAATAGCATTAAATACACAATCTTAGCATTCATGCATGTGCATCTAAATAGTATATAAAATACTGTAATTAAAGCCAAAATTATAGAATAAATAAAAGAAAAGAAAAAGAATAAAATATTGTAAATATTTTATGACCCGAAACCCCGAGACCTAGGCATCTTGATGAATAGGTTGACCAGGAATAAAGTAGGGGGAGATAAGGGTCAAAAACCTATGTTATTTTATTCATTCTTTATTCATTTAGGGACCTATTTTTGGTTTCACTTTTTGTACATCAAATCAAGAAATGTTGTACATGAAAGTTGTAGATAATTTTATATATAAAAATACAAAATTAATTTCACAGAAAAATAATGTACAGATAAAAAGTTATGGTCTGAATAAAAACCCAGAATCCCAACTTCCCAGACTCGTATCTCACAACTGAAAACTCCAAATGCAACAAACTCACCTTTAATTGTATATAGAATAAAATAATCTATTTAATAGCGGTGGTTTCACATTTGGCGGAGCTACGGTTTGAAAGTTGAGTTTTGGACCCACCTTGTACAATTGTGCTGATTAAAATATTCAATTTATTCTTTATTCATTATTTTTATATTTTTATATTTTTATAATTTTGTAAATATTACTTATAATAATTATGTACATTAAAATCAGAATAAAAATGCAAAGGAAACTCAAAATAAAAATATTTGTAAATAAAATACATAGGTATAATACCTGTATCTATACCTATACACATAACACTTTCATTTTATTAAGTATATAAAATATATCATAAAATTAAAATAAAAATATATTTGTGTATCTAAAAGTATTTTATGATTTTAGAAAATAAGAAATAACAATAATAAAAGTAAAATACACAAAATAAAATAAAATACTAAAATACATAGGTAAATTAAAAATCACAATAA
The DNA here is from genome assembly GCA_037367405.1 of Ottelia alismoides. Classification (NCBI taxonomy): domain Eukaryota; kingdom Viridiplantae; phylum Streptophyta; class Magnoliopsida; order Alismatales; family Hydrocharitaceae; genus Ottelia; species Ottelia alismoides. The sequence goes on from JAZKJV010002150.1 coordinate 69,491, forward strand.
AATACTACATAAAATAACGAATATTTTTTATTTTATAATCATTATTTAATTCAGCTTATTTCTATTTTTAAATGAATTAACAAAATAATAATCAGGGATTTTTCCTGGTTGGTCCACGTGGACCAACCAGGTTTCAGCCCCAGTTGACTTCGGTCAACTGGTCATCCTAGCCCTGTAGCTCGTGTCAGAGTCGAGTTTGACTCCTTTTTCTCCATTTTTTCGAGGCCACATCTTGCATCAACTCATGATAGGCCCTTCGTGACTTTTGATCCTCGATCCATGGGCATGCCCACCCTTGCGCAACCTTGGTCGAAGGGCCACTACAGCCACTGCTAGGCCTCGTTCTTCCCCCACCGTCCGTCAACCCTACTTAACCAAACCTTGGACTTCAATTCGAATCTGAACCGCGATTTCCACAGATTTCTCCCCCCTTGGTCGTGCTCAAGGTGCCTGGAGGTGACAGCTCCGAGCTCCGGGCTTCAAGGCGGTGGATTGGCACCTGATCTGCGCGAGTTCCACACCTCCGGCGAGCTTCACTGTAGAGGTATTCACCCTCTGGCCCCCGGGCCATTGAGGCCGTTTCTTTGTTTATTTTTATCCCCATCACGTTCCTGGTAGACTTAGGATCATTTCACCCTTCATTCCTCGACGAATCGATCATCTAATCACCTTATCGATCACTTCGCCGGAGCGCAACTCCGGCGAATACTCATCTCACCGTTCACCCCATTTCGAAAGCCACTGGAGGTCGAGGCATTTTGCCCTCGACCTCCGTAACACTTTTTGCGCAGGTCCCGAAGCTTCAAACCACCTGGGAGCGATTTTTGACGGCCGGTCGAGGTTCCTGGAGCCCCGTGCTCCGCCGACCTCACGCCGTCCCTCCGAGCCTCGCCGGAGATTTTTGGCGCCACCAGACTCTGGAGGAGGACCAGCGTACCCAGCTGGGCCATTTTGCAGCTCGTGATAGTGCCAGAGGAGGAAGGAGGAGATCGGGGAAGCTCGCAGGCGGTGAGTTCTTCCCTGTTCTTCGTCATCGACCGCCAGCCGTCCGATCTTCGGCCCAGCCCAGATCCGCCACCAGCCGTAGGATCTTCGAGCGCCTCAACCGTCAGATCAACCAAGATCCATCTAATCGCGGACGTCCATCGCCGAACCGTCATCGCCCTTCGAGAAGCCGCCACGTGGATAAGTGGCGCGTCCCACGCCGCTGGATCGCGCTTAGCCATCAGCCGTTGGATCCGCTCCACGCGTCATCAGCGCCCGCTCCGCCGTTGGATCGTCCCAGCGAGGGTATTTTGCAGTCACACCCCTGCTAGTTTTGTAATTTTTATTTAGTCCTAAAATTTTATTGCGTAGTTTAAATATTTTGTAAACTTTGCGAAACTGCCCTCGAACTTTCTGTATTTGCATACAGGTCCTCCGCCACGTCACCTCACGTGACCTGTACACGTGAGGTGCGGGCATTTTGCTTTGAGGCCCTCGCCCCTTTTTGTATTTCGTTTTAATCCTAGAACCTTCTGTTTAAGTATTAAAATTCTTGGAGAAATTGCAAGTTAGCCCCCGAGTTTTGGAATATTACTTTTCAGTCCTTGCCAAGCGCGTGCAAGTCACGCGCCCTGGTGGGAAAATTGCGCCGACACCCCTGCAGCTTTTGTAATTTATTTTTGGTCCTATAAATTAAATATTCAGTTCAAACTTTTGTGGAAAATTGCATGTATGCCCCTGGATGTTCTGATAATTGCACTTATACCCCTGCCAGGCTGTGATATTTTTATGAACTTGTAGTATTTATTTGGACCTTCATCTTAATTCTAAAAATTCTAAAAATTTGAACTTAAGCTCCTGGGTACTTGTACTTTAACGCCAGAATTTTAGATTTTAATTTTATTTCATTTTCATATTTATTAAAAATCAAAAACATGCTTTTTATTCACTGTCTAGCTTAGAAAATACCAAAAAAGTATTAAAAGACCTCGAAAAATTCCAAAAAAATTCTCTAGTGTTTATTTTAACCTATTTTAGTGTCACTCCAAAAATCACTAAAAATCTCGAAAGAAAAACCTTAAAAATTCAAAAAGACTCAAAAACTTCAAAAAATTCTATAAAATCCTAGAAAACTCCAAAAATTATAAACTTAGCTCCTATTTGTTTTATATTTTGTCCTCTTTATTTTAAAATTAGTTTGAAAAATTTTGGTGGCTGTTTGTTATTTTTAATTCTTATTTTACTCACAGCTTGTACATATTTCACTGTTTTCCCTTATTTCAGTATTTAAAAATATCAAAAACACTTTGGAAAATACCCAAAAATCACAAAAACAATAAAAAATCTTAGAAATACCAAAAACATTTTATTTCTGAATTTTTGGTTATTTTGCATATTTTTATAAATATATTATCACCCCTTTTATCACATTATCTTTATATTCCAATATTGAAAAAGAAAAAAATATAAATTATAAATTATAAAAATCAGAAAAATTAAAAACCAAAATACAAAATTAAAAATTAAATAAAAAAAGAAGAAAATTTTTAAATTAAAAACCCACAAAAATCTTTGCTTGCTTGCTTAGTGTAGACACACTTCACATTCACTCACACACATTTTGTGCACCTACCATGTTTGCTCCCTGTGTTCGAACTCTTTTTATACTTGACTGTTATACATCTTTTGTGCAGAGTTAAAAATAAATTTTAACTCCACATATATTTCTAATTGTTGATCTTTAGTGTGGGTTAATTGTTGATTAAATACGAGGTTCATTTGAGGGTTGCCACAGCGACGGTCGTCTCCGCCTTGTGTGAGACACCATTTAGACTCTCTTGAATTTCGTGTTTATCAAATGGCGCCGTTGCCGGGGACTTACAGCGAGTAGTTCTTTACATCTGCTTGATTGTGATTGTTGTCTACCATTGCTTGCTATTTTATCTCTCTTATTTGTGATTTATCTTGTGAGCTTTCTGACCACTTTCTTGTCTTCTTGCGAGAGACCGCGGAGCGAGGTGGATCGCCTAGGTGACCCGAAGCATCCTTGGGAAGCGGAGCCGACTATTCTTTAGCCAAGCCGGCAGGAGAGAGCAGGAGGAGTGAGAGAGAGTGGTAGATTAGTCGCAATTCTATTTTGTGAGAGAGTGATTTGATAAATTGTAATAATACAGGTACTTAGACTCTTGGACACTTCGGGCCTAATTTCCGGGTGTTTGTTCACCCGGGGGCTCACCGTGGCTTTTCTCGCGATTTTCCGTTGTCATTTTCCGGTTTTGTTTTCCTTTTTCATTTCTTTTGTGGATTGAGACCTTAGTTGTAGGCTTGCTTGATTCGATTAGAATAGGTCCAAACACACTAATAACCTTTGCATGCTCCTATAGATCGTATTTGGACTTAGACTAATTAAACAGTTGGTCATTAGCTTTCAATCTGCGCGCCGCGAGCTCATCCCACACAAGCGCTTTCTCCTAACTCAAGTGTGCTGAGCAGAGGAGGGGTGAGCCTAGACCGGACAATAGGATTGAGGGTTAGTGGTTAGCTTGTGGTTCTTCACGCTAGCAGTTGCCTACCCTAGGACGATTTCCGCTTTGCATATCGCCATGTAGCTAGGTTTATAAATTCTGCTTTGCATCCCGCATGGAGAGAGCTGGGATTCACTGTAAATCTTCTCACTTAGCATTCATCATTTAGGCACAAAGGTGAGATTTCCACCTTGGTGTCGACTTGCACGGCTTTTCCGACTCTATTCTCCCTCTGTTTTTGGAACAAAGTAGGATCAAGAAAATACAAAAATCGTTAGGTGCTTGTGTGAATTCACTCAAAAGAAGCGATAACACCAAAAAAATTAAAAAAGGGGCTGCTAAGAAAACCTTGACCAAAAATAAAATTGGTAATTGGATTCATTGTTTGGGGAGAGTAACACCCTCACTTGTATTCAGGTTGCATGGGAAGGTCTCCTTCCAAGTGAGGTGAGCGCTTCGTAAGGATTAGAGCCAAAAACCCAACTTGTGGCTACCTTGTGTATCGCCTGGATTTCCGAAGTATTGGCACTACTATCATACGTAGTCGAGTAGGGCTTGGTCGCCATTGGTGACTCACTATTGTGTGAGCATCGACCTTGTCCGAAGTACCGAGCATAGGCCACGCCTTCACGGGTGTGGCTGTCTCACCGTCTGCGTCCGAGTAGGATCTTGCACGCTCACGGGTGATTCCGTTGCGAGCGAGATCCGAAGTATCGATTTCGCCTATCGGTTTCCTCCCTCTATTTCTTTGGCTGAGTAGGGATCCAGGAAGGGTTACAAGGACCTTAAAAAGCGCAAGTTACATGTTACACATGAGGAGGACAAGTACGGGAACACTTTTCCGGCAGTGTTCTCTCCTTTAGGCGTAGCGCTCTAAGGACTCGTGAAAAGATTAATTCCTGAATCAAGCTAAAATTGACAAGATAAAAGTTGAACCTTCACAGCTTCATGTGTTGAGTTGGTGAACTCACCCCTGTTTTTTGTTTGATTGCTAGATTTATTTAGGTCAAGATCAAAAACACATCACACTTGTGCACAATTTTGCATCTCATTTCTTCCTTCTTCTTCTGCATTCCCTCTGCTCTTCCCAATAATCAAGATGATGGGACGGAGATCTCTTAGGCCGACTCTGTCGGCACCGCTATCCAGCACTCCTCCTCATTCATCTAGGAATACCTCGGAGAGCCCGCTCTCCGAGCCTGAGTTCACATCCACCCTGTTCCCCCTCGACCACCCTTCCCATTCTCCTTCTCTCAGTCCAATAGTTTCAGAATTCAGTGCATCACAGAGTTCAGATCATTCGACAGCACCTGAGATGGCCTCTTTTGCTTTTTCAGAGAATCCAGTGATGGCAGACAGAGGCGGGCACCCAGATGACCATGATCACCCTCCGTTCATATTTGATCAGGCGGCCATCAACAACTCTTTGTTAGCGTCCCTGGAGACTATGCAGAGGCAGATCCGTGACCAGGGTACCTTCATGGGTGATCTCATGAGAGAGATAGCTCAGATGAGAGAAAACCGACCTGGGGGCGGTGGCGGTGGAGGAGGAGGAGGACCTGACGCAGGAGGAGGCGATCCCGACGCTGAGAGACCGCCGCAGACCATCATGAGAGAATTGCATAACCCAGCAGCGTCCCTTACAAATCGATGGATCAGACTCCCGCCAATCCATGGAGACTTCGAGTTGCGGCCCCATACCATTCGGCTTCTACCCAAATTCCATGGGTTGCCGACCGAAGAGCCACACCTCCACCTCCAAGAATTCGAGGTGATATGCAGCACCATCCATGACAGGTTGATGACTGAGGACACGATCAAGATGATCGCCTTCCCGTTCTCATTAGTTGACAGAGCCGCATATTGGCTCAAACACCTGGGGCGATTCATTGACACTTGGGTAGATCTCCGGACCACATATATAAAGAAGTACTATCCTCTCGGCCGGACCAATGCAGCCAGAGCCATGATCAATAACTTTGTCATGATCCCGAATGAACAATTCCATGAAGCTTGGGATCGATTTCGGGAGCTCATCGACCGGTGTCCACATCATGATATAACCAAGCCCAATCTGGTTCAAAGTTTCTTCTGTGGGCTGACACCGGAGCTGTAGGGGCTTGTCAACGCCTCTTGCGGTGGATCGTACTTTTCCAAGGGTGAAGACGACGTCTGGGCCATTTACGAGGGCATGGAAGAAAACTCAACCGTGATGGCCCAAGACCGAGTCTACACACAGCAGAAGCCCCCGCAAGGAGCGAGATCATTCCAGAGGATCACCCGCATCGATGCCGATCCCAACACAGTGTCGGCAGCCGTAACCCAAGCTGAATCAGCAGCAGCCGACATGGGCATAATCAGTGAGAAGCTGGACCGCCTCGAGATCCTCGAGAAGAAGCAGATGCAAGGCATGGCCCAGATGGACCAGATCGCCAAAACCATGAGTGACCTGAAGATGCAGATCCTTTGCGTGCAGGAGGCACAAACTCATTCCCAGCAGCCTCCCAGGTCACGGGCTGACTCCAGCAGTAGCAGTTCTAACCAAGCCTCTACCTCGTACCGTCAGGTGAACCATATCCAGGCAGAGCCGGTTCCACTGCTACAGTACTACCCAGCACAGCCGCCATCTCCAGACACTCAGATGGTGGTGTATCAGCCGGAGCAGCCACTGGCAGTTCTTCCTCCACCCTCCTTCGAGCAGGAACCATTGATGGAAATCAATGGGATTTGGTACGACCGGTACCCTCAGCCTAGGATTTGTCGTGATCACCCCGGTTTCCATTGGGGCAACAGTGGTTCCTCATCCCAGCAGCAACCTCCTACCCAAGGACATCAGAACAGCCAGCCACACCAGCAGCAACAACCCCAGTATGCCCATCAGCAGCGTATCAGAGTGGTCCTCGTCCCGCCTATCAGGGACAATAGTGGAGGCAGTGACAGCAGCCTCAACAATCTTATCCCCATCATCCCCAGTATCAACAGCAGCAGCAGCAGCCCCATTTCCAACAGGGACAACCATCCGGTTCTCAGGGTCCCACCTTTGAGAACCCATCTCTCGATGATCTTGCCCGCTTGCTCTCCGAACAGCGAGCATCCTTCCGGCAAGAAATGGATGAATTCCGGCAGGAGATGAGGGAAATTATCAAAGGCAAGGCCGCCATACCCGCTCAGATTGAACCTAACCCGAACAATCTGAAAAGGAAGTTTGAGCAGGTAGAGTTACAGAGGACACCTCTCCTAGTGACTATTTGAGTGATATGTCTTATTCTTTCTATGATGCTGATTTTGTGACTACTAGGAGCGGTAGGATGCCCGCAGGCGGCGCCTCTTCTGAGCGACAACCGGATGCAGAACCAGGAGCGCCAGAGGAGCAGAGTAGCGGTGCTGATGCCGCTAAAGACGATGTTGAAGACGGTGGTGCTGAGGCCACCAATGATGGAGACCCAGACGACGGTGCTGATGCCGTCGTGATACCAGTTGCAGACGGTGGTGCTGATGCCACCATTTTTGATGCTGAGCCAGAGCGCGGTGCTGATGCCACAGAGACAGGTGCCGGTGGTGGTACTGAGGCCACCACATGTACTTTTGTTGAGCCTCCCTCTGTGATGTTACCACATTTTGTACCAATGGACTGTGAGAACAAAAAGAAAAACAAAAATATGAATAAAGGAAAGGTTTCTGTTCACATTGCGGATCCATATGTGTTGCATGATGATGATTGTATGGATTCTCCTCCTTCACAGGCACAGGGACCGATTCCTAGTCCTCCATCTGTGGAGGCTCCTACCATCCCCTTCCCTGAGGTGCTCCACCGAGCGAAGGGGAACAAAAAAGAAAACCCAAAAAAGAACTAGCAGGTAGAGTTCGGCAACCAAATGATTGATAGGTTCCACATTCAGCTGACTCTACGGGAAGCATTTGAGCATATCCCCTTCTTCAAAAAGAACTTGAAAGAGACAACTACTGTCTGAAGGAAGAAGAGGCACAGAGATCAAATCCATATGCTTACTCATGACACTTGCTGTGCCATTCAGAACACATTGCCATCCAAGAGACCTGATACAGGAGCCTCCTATGTCTGATGCGAGATCCAGGAGCAGCGGTTCGATCATACTCTATTAGACAGTGGGTCTTCGATCAACCTCCTTCCGGCAGCCTTACTCAAACGATTCGAGTTTGGCCCTCTTCTTCGGAGCAAGTCAGTCCTTCAGTTTGCTGATAGGTCGATCAAGAGGCCGAAGGGGTTGTTGAAGGACGTGGTCGTTACCATTCAGGGCCTGAAATTCCCCGTGGACTTTGTTGTACTGGACATGGAGATCCCTGAATCGGTAACCGATGCCCCCATCATACTTGGACGCCCATTCTTGGCCACTGCCAAGGCGGTATCCGACCATGACAGTGGGACGGTATGTTTTCGCGTAGAGGGCGAAAGCATACAAATAGATACGATCGACAAGACCAGAGCCAGAGAGTTGGCATGCTCAGAGCAATCCAGTGAAGCCGAGCAAATGACAGAGAACGAGCTAGACATCCACCAGGTGTGTGATTTCGTGATGACTGATGATGAATCCAACTGGACAGATCCTGTAGCACTGACCCTCGCCTTGCCTACAGATTCACTATATCTCAAGCTCATGGCAGTCGAGAGCCGGGAGAGCACATCCCTGGATGAGGATACACCTGAGGCTGACAGTGTCGGGACAAGTGGTGCCGATGATTTTCATTCTTGCTCATCTTCTTCTGATCCCTCGGATTCAGACATTGACTGGGACGACTTTGATGATTATTTACCTTGTCTGATTCCTTATGAGCCAACAACCATGACAGAGTGCGAGCCAGTGCAGTTCATTGATGATTCAGCAAGTTGCCCTTTGTCAGAGATTCATGCAGAGCGAGAGTTCTCCCATGCAGACCTGGTCGCCTTCACATAGACATATCAGAAGCCAGATCTGCCGCCTCCCAGTTGTCCAGAACTGAAACCTCTGCCGCAGTCGTTGAAGTATAGATTCCTTGCGGGTGAGCCAGACATGCACCCAGTCATTATCTCAGTAGGTTTGACTGGAGAACAAGAATCTCGTCTGATGGAGGTTCTTGAAAGAAACCGCAAGGCAATAGGTTGGAGTATAGCTGATCTCCAGGGGATTATTCCGGCTCTGTGCTCGCACCACATCTATCTTGAGGATGACGCTAGGCCGTCGCGTGAGTTCCAACGACGGATGAACCCGAATCTTCAAGACGTAGTCATGAAAGAAATTTCAAAGTGGTGGAGCGCCAATTTTATCTACCCCATCTCCGACTCCAAATGGGTCAGTCCGCTACATGTGGTACCCAAGAAGATGGGTATCACTACAGTTGTCAATGAGTCTGGAGAGGAGATTGCTACCAGAGTACCAACTTCTTGGAGGGTCTGTGTGGACTACAGACGATTGAATGAGGCCACCAAGAAGGATCACTTCCCGCTACCCTTCACTGATCAGATTATCGAGCGGCTAGCCAGGAAGAGTCATTATTGTTTTCTTGATGGGTACTCTGGATACAATCAAGTGGCCATTGCGCCCGAAGACCAGGAGAAAACGACATTCACTTGTCCGTTTGGGACTTATGCTTTCAGACGGATGCCCTTTGGTCTATGTAACGCTTCGACGACATTCCAGAGGTGCATGTTGTCCATATTCTCGGACATGGTGGGTGACTGTTTAGAGGTCTTCATGGATGACTTCTCGGTCTATGGCGACGGGTTCGATGCTTGTCTTGACTGCCTAGACCGTTTGCTTCAGCGCTGCATAGAGGTCAATCTTGTCTTATCTTGGGAGAAGAGTCACTTTATGGTGACTCAAGGGACGGTCCTTGGTCATATCGTCTCCAACAGGGGCATGGAGGTCGATCCTGCCAAGGTGGATATCATCAGAAAACTCAATCCACCGTCCAACTTGCGTCAGTTGCGGTCTTTTCTGGGGCATGTCGGTTTCTACCGACGGTTCATTCAGGACTTCAGTCGAATTGCCCGACCGCTTACTGACTTGCTGACAAAAGACACCGAGTTTATTGTCAATGATAAGTGTCTTGCGTCTTTTGAGACTCTAAAAAATATGGTTGTTTCAGCTCATGTCCTTCAGCCACCCGATTGGTCTCTCCCATTCAAGATCATGACGGATGCTTCAGATTTTGCCGTTGGGGCTGTGCTTGGACAGAGGAGGGATGGATTACCTTTTGCCATTCACTACGCCAGCCAGACTTTGGATGCCTCCCAACGGAATTATACTGTGACTGAGAAAGAGATGATGGCCGTAGTTTTTGCTCTGGATAAGTATCGATCTTACATTCTCGGATCTAGAGTCACAATTTACACTGATCACACCGCCATCTGGTATTTAATGGCTAAGAAGGATGCCAAAGCACGTCTTACCAGATGGATCCTTCTACTCCAGGAATTTGATATTGAGATTAAGGATAAACCTGGAGTCAAGAATGTGGTGGCGGATCATCTCTCCAGATTGGAGAATCTTGAGGAATCTGAGCCCAGTGCACCTATCACAGAGACATTTCCAGATGAGGAGATTTTGGCTGTCACCTCGCTCCCGTGGTACGCCGACATTGTGAACTATCTTGTAGCCAAGACGGTCCTACAAGGTTGGCCCAGGCAGAAGCTCGAGACCTTCCTGGCGAAGGCCAAGTTTTACCATTGGGAGGATCCCGTCCTTTATCATGAAGGAGGGGACAGTATCTGGAGGAGGTGCATTCCTCAAGAAGAGCATCATAGCGTCCTCACATACTGCCACAAGCTTGAGGCAGGAGGACATCATTCTGGAAAAAGGACAGCACAGAAGGTGCTTCAATCCGGCCTATGGTGACCTACTCTCTTCAAGGATTCTGATGAGTTCGTGAAGAGATGTACTGACTGTCAGAAAATGGGAACCTGCGGACCGAGAGACACGATGCCCATGCAACCCATTCACTTTTGTGAGGTTTTTGATGCATTGGGGATTGATTTCATGGGCCCATTTCCTAAGAGTCAGGGATTCGAGCATATCCTGCTCGTTGTTGATTATGTCAGCCGATGGGTTGAGGCCATCCTCGCCCGAGCCGCAGATGCTAAAACCGTGTGCAAATTTTTGAGGAAAAATATCATTTCACGGTTCGGGGTACCTAGAGTCTTGATTTCAGACGGGGGGTCTCACTTCATCAATGACAAGGTTAGGGCCCTTGCAGACGAGTTCGGCATTGACCATCGGGTTGCCACACCGTATCACCCTCAGACTAATGGTCTTGCCGAAGTATCGAATCGGGAGATAAAAACAATCTTGCAGAAAGTTGTCCGCCCAGACCGAAAGGATTGGTCACAGCTTTTGGACTCGGTCTTGTGGGCTTATCGGACTTCTTTCAAGAATCCATTGGGGACATTTCCCTTTCGACTCGTCTATGGCAAGCCGTGCCATTTGCCAGTGGAGATCAAGCACAAATCTTTCTGGGCAGTCACTGAGTTACTTTTAGATCCCGAGAGTATAGGAGACCAGAGAAGAGCAGACTTGGCAGCCCTGGAAGAACTGCGAGATACAGCCTTTTCCAACAGCCTACAGTACAAGGAGAAAGTGAAGACATGGCACGATTCCCATATCAGCCACAAACAGTTTGAGCCAGATCAGAGAGTATGGTTGTTTGATTCCAGGCTGAAATTATTCCCAGGGAAATTGCAGAGCAAGTGGAAAGGTCGTATGTGGTTAGGAAGGTACATGATAATGGCAGCATCGACATATCCAAACCGTCATCTTCCTCTACCTTCCGCGTCAATGGTCAACGCCTGAAACTATATCTAGATCATGATCCGCTGACCATTGACGTTGCCCTTATTCTTCTGGTATGAGATGTGTTTTTTTGACTCATATCATCTGCATCTCATACATGGTGATCACTTCTATCTTCCGCTGTACAGATCATCTGTTCATATCACTCTTTCATCTGTTGATTTATTTTCTTCTTTTCTTCTTTTCTTCTTTTCCTTGTATATTTTCTTTATCTATCAAAAAGGTGCCGCCCTTGTAGACAGTTTTCCACACTTAGGACATACTTTTTCCTAAGTATAGGGGGCATGCACCCCGAGTTTCATTCATTTCGATCCTCTCCATTGTCTCCTCTTCTTGTCTATACTTAGGGATATCTCACCCTAAGTATAGGGGGAGACAATCTGAGTATGATCTGTTCATTCCCACCCTTGACCCTCCCTGCGTTGTGTACAGTCTGCTATACTTAGGATTAGTTGATCCTAAGTATAGGGGGGACGGTCAACTTCTCATTGGTTCATTCTTTGATTCATTTCTTTATTCCTTTATTATTTCGACTTGTCTATACTTAGTACGAGTTATGTCTTCTCTTTTCTCTCCGATCTATGAGGACATAGCTCAAGCTAAGTATAGGGGGGTCGTATATACTATGTATATACTTTAGCCATAACTCGTACTTTCATATTTTCTTAATAATATGGCTAATCATTCTTTAAAATTCATTAAAAACCTTAATAAAAAGGTATTTTGTTCCTCAAATTCTTTTTGTATTTACTGATTAATAAATTAGGTGAAAATGTTTTTTGCAAAATGTTTGAAAAATAGTTTGAAAATCTTCGTGAACATTTATTGAAAGCTATTTTGAAAATATTTTGTTACATGTTTTCAACCTGTGTAAAATTGTGTGCTTTGTAAAATTTATTTTCTTTGTGTGAAATAAAATGTTTGAAAAATGATTTGCAAATGGTTTGAAAAATGGTTGCAAAAATGTTTGAAAAACCTATATATACTGTTTTGAAAGCCTTTGCAAAATGATTTTCAAATGTGTGTATGACGAGTCGCTAGATACGTTATTTAATTTGGCTTCGTTGTAGTACGTGTACTTAGCGATTCGGTCAGAAGCGAGAGAAGATCTCCGTGAAGAGTGTCTCGGCTTTAATTTATATCCCGGGCAAGTCCGGGGTCGAACACAGGGAGGCAAAGGAACAACCTAGGTATTAATTCGAAAATGAAGATTTTAGATTTCCAAGTGGTATTTTTTTTAGATTTTTTTAATGCAAAAATCAAAGCAAATGCAAATGCGACTGAATAAGAACACTAAGAAATCACACAACTTAGCCAAATTAATTTTAATGTTAAATTAGTCCAAATTAGCCAAATTATATTTTTCCTAAAGTCTTAATCCAGTAGGGAACACAAAACACATTTTTTTGGAATTTTAGGGGTTAAAATGCAATAACTAAAAATGCACACTTTTTATGGATTTTTTCGCAATTAATCACACAAACAGAAAGCAAAAATTATGAAAAAAATTACTGGAAGTAAAACATGATGCAAGAAAGCTACAGTAATTTTTTTGGAATTTTCTGACAAAAAATGAATTTTTTTTGTGAATTTTTTAGTGAAATCAGAGTGACAGCGAGTAAATAATTTCTAATAAATCCACATTATAAAATTAATCCGAGTTCGAATTATCCCAAAAAGATATTTTCATGAGCAATCCAGTAGAGGTGAAATTTCTCAAAAAAAATATTTGTGGATTTAAATAAAAATCGATTACTAAATTCACTCTACAATTTATTTAAGGCACAAGACAACTCCATTTTGGATGAAATTTGGACAGTAAATACATCACATATCAAGGCATCCCATATAATTTTTGTGGAATTTTTAGAGCAACCGTTTGTGAGATATTAATTTAATAGCATGGAATGGGTAAACTATGTAAAATTTCAGTTGAACAATTTTTAATTAATTACCCAACTACCATAAAAATACAAGAAAATAGTCTGATGGTAGACAATTAGTTGCTCAACATAATACCAACTTTCTTTGAACAAAAAGATGCATAAATGATGTCCAAATTAAAAGTCAAACACAGGGGTGTCTTTGCAAACTAGAAATTAAGAAGACAATACAAACCACAGACAGGGACTGAATTGTAATAACTAAAACTATACAAAATAAATATACAATTTTTACAATAAAATAACAAAGAAAAAATAACCTTTCTTCTTCCTTCGTTCTTGCAGGAGGAGGAGAACCCAAAATGAGGGTCGACGGTCGGCGGCGCCGAGGCTCGCCGCGGGAAGTCGGCGGCCGAGGGGAGGTTGCCTGGAGATGGCTGGCGGAGGGGGCGGCGCCTCCGCGCACGGGGGTGGTGGGCGGTGGAGGTCGCGCGCGCGGCCTCGACGAGGGGAAGTGGCGGCTGTAACTTCTTGGCGTGGAAGGTTGGAGGTGGCAGCGGGCGGCGCGGTGGGTCGCCGCTGGAGGAGCGGCTGGAGGTAGGGGCACCGCGAGCCTGCTGTGATGAGGAGGGCCAGCGGCGCTGCCACTGGCGTGGCAGTCGCGGCGGGCGGCGCCGCTGGGAGGATAGGGGGCGGCGGCGGTGGTAGCTTCCACCGCTGCTGCCGTTTAGTTTTTTTTTGTTTTTTTTTTAAATTTTTTTTTTGCTGCTGTAATAAATCAAACTAAATTTTTTTTTGTTTTAATTATGTTTTAATTTTTTTTAAAAAAAATTTTCTTTAAACAGGGAATGAAAATAAAAATGAGAATGATGGGGATACTATGGAGATGGAGGTGTATGATAAAAAAATGGTATGGTGGAGGTGATATGTGGTGGTGAAACAACAAAAAGTGTTACAAAAAATAAAAAAAATAATAATAATAACAAATATGAGAGGGATAACTTACCTGATGTTCGCCGGATTTGCGGAGCAACTACGCTGGACTCCTGTCGTCGCCTCGATCCGATTGGCGAAATAAAAATCGGAGAAGCTACGCGAGCTCGACGAGGAACTCGTGACGCGGAGAGGGGCTCCGCGGATCTCGCCTGAAGGAGGTCGTCGCTTGAGGAAGACGTTTCGCCGTTGTCACCAACGCCACGTTCCAAGCTCTCTCCTTTTTCTATAAGAATGGCGGATGCGAAAAAATGAGGATGTACAAATGAATATAAAGAGAAGAGAAAGAGAGGTTAGAATGGTGGTGGTGTTGAATGGGAAGTTGTATTATTGGTGGAGTTGAATGGGAGGTTGGTGGAAGAATATGGAGTGGAATGGGAGTTATTAAAAATGATGGAGTTGAATAGAAGTTGGTGGTAGAGAAGTTATTGTAGAGAATGGGAAAAAATAAATACATAAATAATGATATAAAGTATGCTACTTTAAATACAACAAAAATAAAGAGGGAAAAAAATAGTGGTGAATTTACAAATAAATACATACAACATGTACAATTTTTTTGTTTGCTTTTCTTTTTATATTTTTTTGTCTTTTTAATAGTAGCTATGTACAATAGGAAAATATAATAAAATAGTACAATCAAATTACAAGACCATAATGATTTTTTTGGATTTTTAGTAATTAAGAAAGATAAAATAAAAAATAAAGAAAGAAAGAATATATACATAATATACAATATACATCTAGGTCCCAAAACCCAACTTTTGCAAACGAGCTCCGATTTTAATGAAACCACTTCCGTTGGATAGATAATTTTCTAACTTGAACTTTAAAAGTGAGTTTGGTGAATTTGGAGTTCATACGGAGCGGGAATTTAGCTTGGAAGTTGGTCTTTACGGCTTTTTCCCATTGGGATCTAGGAGCATTTATTTAACGTAAAATTTGTTTTGTATTTTTGTATTTTTATATACATTATTATGAACAAGTTAGAGAAAGAATTAGGCAAAAAGGAGTTGAAATGAAATTATTAAAAATACATGAAGTTTTGGGCTATTTACAGGTATACAACTCCTTTATTTTTGCGGCTTTTTATGTGTAATTTATTTCATACAATCTAATATACAATAATTAGTGTATTTTATTTACAAGAGTCATTTTGTTAATTTATGGATTTTATGGACATTTTTCTGGGATTTTACTCGGAGATTTTGCTAAGATCAAGATATTGAGATGATGAATCGTGGATTCATCACCCCCCTATACTTAAACTTTGCTAGTCCTCGAGCAAATAAAGAATGAATAAGTTGGGTTAATCCCTGACTGTGCATGTGAATACAAGACTTGATCCGTTCAAGAACTCTCGATTTTAGAGATCCTAAAATTCTAAGCTGAACCGAGCTCTAGTCAAAAGGTACCCAATTCCCCTAATCATCAGACTCTCTTTGTATACATATATATAAGGATATGACTTTAAGTGTTGACCGCAGTTACAAGAGTAGAGTCACAACGTCACCCAAGGTTCCAGTCCAAGAGACTCTCCTATGGACCCAATCCTCAACACTAGGGAATAAACCATTTCTTGCATCCAATCCACCGTCTCTTTAGTTGTCAGACTTGAAAGTGTAGATGGCAGGCCAGTTGATGGAGGGCATAGGATTGTGTCATTTCTTCTCTCCCTCTCACTGGAACAAGGATCCTCTCAAGTGCCTTATTACACAACGCAATTTTTTTTGGTGTTGATCAGTGCGTCCGTCAAGAGAAGTTGGAGCCGTCTGCACTTGTTTTCCTGGGAGTACACCGGGGTGTGCCTTTTTTGAGTACCTATCGTACCTTCTACACCCAGACTTGTAGCATTTACGATGCAGAGCCCTTTTTTGGTGCAAGCCCGACTCCTGGTCCTAATAGCGGTGGTCCAAGTGGACACTTTGAAATGGTTGGGAGCGCTCGCCTTTGGTGGAAGCTCTTTTGATAATTGACTTTGTGGAATGAGAGCTTTTCTTTGACATTTCATTGCTTTGTAGTATTTGTGGCTAGCTCCACTGCTTTTACCAAGAGTTGGCGCACACTGATCAACATTTTTTTATTTTATCACACCCTGGCACATAGGTAAATATCAAGAGATAGTACAAGAACCATGTTCTCATACTGGCTAAATGTGCTGACACTCAGGTTTCATGAAGCCTTCATTGATTTTATCCCATCCTCGAGCATCATTAAATCAAGTCCAAACTCAAATCCCTCATCCCAGTTCCTCAAGTGAAATTTCAACTCATCTCATCATAACTGCAGTCGTGTATGTGAGGTGCAGATCATATTCTTAAGGTAGAGACTAAGCATGCAATATAGCACACACATCTTTCAAACTAGGGAAATGTGAATAATTAAGTCAAGGACCCTAATGACTAAGGCTGGTTAACTCAAAATCTCAAGACCTCATAAACCAAGTGTTCTTGAACATCACTAGTATTGTGTGAAAGTGAATTGTGTCAGGGATTAAACCAACTTATTAGTTAGTTTTTTTTTAGTTTTTTTTAGTTTTTTTATGAATTTTTTTTGTTGTTTTTTTTTGTGTTTTTTTTTTAAGTTTTAGAAAAAGTTTTTTTTCAAAAAGTTCTTTTTTTCACAAATAAAGGCAAAGAAGTTTTTTTTTTAAAGATAGGTAAATAAGAAAATACTTTTTTTTTGAAAAGTTTTTTTTTATAAAAAAGGATTTTTTTTGAAAAGTTTTTTTTAGCAAATAAGGAAAAAGAGTTTTTTTTAGGAAATTTTTTTTGTTTACGTTTGTTTTTTTTAACCCACTCCATAATTGTTGTATAGTATATACAAAAATACGTGAAAGTACGAGGTATGGGTAAAGTATATATGTAATATATACACGCCCCCCTATACTTAGCTTGTGCTATGTCCTCATGGCACTAGGTGACAAAAAGACATAGCTCGTACTAAGCGTAGGAAAGCTAAAATAATAAAAATTATAGAAGTCGATCTGCCCCCCTATACTTAGGCTCTGGTCAGCCTAAGTGTAGAAGAAGAGAAAAAATGGGGCAGACGAGGTCAAGAGGAGAAATGATGAGTAAATACACATGGCGGGCATCGGTCCCCCCTATACTTAGGCTTTGGTCAGCCTAAGTATTGGAAAGAACACAAGATTGGAAGACCGATGAGAATGGGAAAGAATATACAAAAAGAAAATAAAAAGAAGAGAAGGAGCAAATCGGTTCACTCACCCCCCTATACTTAGGATCTAGTCATCCTAAGTATAGCCACAAAATGAAAACGATACGGAACTGGGGCGAGTGATGCGAATCATGAGGGAGGGAGGTGAATAAAGGAAGGAAATATGTACAAGGAGGAGGGAGAATATACAAGGATCAAGAAGGTTTGTGACGGACCTTCTTGCGGGAGCGATGGGGTGGGTAGTATACACATGTGTCGCTGTCAGAATCGTCCTCCGAAGAATAATAGTGAGGTGTGGGGAACGTCCAACGGGGGTCGACACACGGCTGCTTGCTCAAATATGGCTTCAGATAAGCCGAACTAAGCTCACTCATGTAGATCACCTCATCCGGACCTGATGAGGACTCCTCAGAAAGTTCCTTCTCTGAAACATCGAAGGTAACCTTCTTAGTCGGTCTTCTAGAACCTGAAGCATCAAGAGGAAGAGGAGATTGATACGTCTTAAGGAGTTCGGGGGAACACCTCAAGGAATCAACACTCGTCTTCTTCTTACTAGATGACCGACTAGAGGCTGGAACAACCGATTTATCAAAATTGGTCAATTTGGTCCCAGTTGTCTCCTTTGATGTATGTCCTGGATGTGGTGTGTGTGAGGTTCTGACCAGAGGTTCATCATCAGATGAGTCACCATATGCATTGTAATACTCCTGCAAGGTCAGCACACGTCTCTGATAAGGCACAGTGTTCTCAGTTGGCTTGACATTGTTGTGTTCTTGTGTCGGATCATCGAAATGATCAAGGCAATCCACAAAGGTCATGTCCGACTCACTGATAGCTTCTGCTCTTGAGTCCTCTCTAGAAGCTGTCGTGGTGGTGGTGCAAGCAGTAGGCGGTGTGTGGTTGTAGGAATTCTCTAAACCAATGGTCGTCTGGACAGTCGGTATCTCAGGTGTAGTAGAGAGATGGGACTCAACTGTCTCTCGAATGTCACGACTGTCTGCAACTTTACGGGTTACCTTGGAATATCGTGTGTCCTCAAAGATCGGGTGAGGTCGGAGTGCTCCCAATGCAGAGAAATCGATCTCCCGAGTCTCACAATCTATAGTTGCCTTAGCCAAGGCTAAGAACGGCTTCCCAAGAATGATCGGAGACTGGGTGAACTCTCCTCGGTGCTCAATGTCAATGATCGTGAAGTCTATCTCCAGTAGAGCACCTTGGAAAGTGACGATGACTGAAATGGTTCCTCTTGACCGTTTAACAGATCGATCCGCCAACTGAATAATCTCTCTTGACTTCTTGGCAGATCTGAGTTTGAGCTTGGCAAACACGGAGGTCGGGAGGATATTAATCAATAAGTCATCATCGATTCTTACATGGGTGAATGTGGTATCTTTGATTTCACAATCAAATCTAGGTAACCGCTTTACTCTGCGGCTCTTGGTTTTTCTCCCTATCATCAAAGATGTGGCCATAGACACTATATGTATCTCAGTCCTTGTTCTCTTATTGCCCGACCTTTTAGGCATCAATTTACTTCTCACAAATCTTTTAAGGTCGGGAAAGTGCTCAATGGCCATTATTAAGGGAAGCTCAAAAATCAACTTTCTATCCAATGCTTCCCTAACCGCAGGATCCAATTTTTTTAGATCTTTTCCTTTTTCAATTTTTATGGTATTTTCTGAGTTTTCAATTTTTTTGGTCTTTTTGGTAGGTAAAGGAGGACTAGGAGAATGTACAGACTCTGGTTTGGAGGGAAAGTGGTTAGTAGAAGAGGGAGGTAGAAGGGACTCCAGCTGTACATGATGTGTGGTCAATCCAGTGTCTTCCAGGTTTTCAAGATTCAATCCGCGAAATCCATGATCCACATTTATACCTGGACTCTTGATCGGTCTACAAATGTCATCCTCCAATAAGTTCTCATGACACTTCATGAGAGAAGTCGACGTAATTGGAGGATACTGCTGAGAACTCGGGCTCTTATACTCAACACACCTTGACTTGAGTGTGCAATACTGGGTTGAGTATGGACCATATGTATGGCAGTTGTTGGTCGGAGCCTCATCAGGCGGAGTTAGTAGACAGGGGTTCTGTAAATTAGTCGCATGAATCCAATCCCCTGTATATGTCGGCTCTCCGAATGGGTGATATAAAGGTTGGTCAATGTGGTCTCTATCACTCAGGTCAATCAAGTCAGGAAGATCGTACGGTGCAGGCCTCTCCATTCGGTTTGTCTGGTTGACCATGTTGTACCCTAAGGTTAAGTCGGGATGTGTGTATGGCAATTGTTGTTCTGTCCCAACTCGAGGTGAAAATGAGGTATGTGGGGTCAACTGATTATGCCAATTATTTATCTCAGCAGTCGCTTGCTCTTCGATTGGTTCCTTGATTCCAACAAGCAGACAAGAATATGGTGAGTCAATACAGAGTGGTTGTGGGTCATGGGTGTAAGAATGTGGGGTAGGTGAGAAGGACGAAGAAGTGCGGAAGTCAGTCGGAGTTCTGACTTCGTGGTTGGGGTGTGGGTATGAAGAGTAATGAGAGGGTGGAGATGATCGAAATATGGTCGAAGAAGAATGACGTGGATATGATGACCAATATTCTGACATCTTGGAGGGAAAATGGGAGAATGAAGCAGATCGAGGAAGAAAGCGTGCAAGTGCACCGAATAACACACAAAACAAACAAACACAAGAGCAAACCCTGAGTTCACCTACTCAACACAGTGATGGTCGCAAAGTCCGACCGTTTATCTTTTCAGTTTTAATTAGGTGATAAATCAAGATATCAATCCAATTACGCAAGGCTCAAAAGTAGGTTTTGGGCACTATCCTAGGGATGCGTCCTCACCTCTCAACAATCACAATTAGCCAAGCATACAATGAGGGTTTTACTCTCCCAAAACAAGTGTTAGTTTTAGTCAATTTTTTGATCAACACTGATTAGCAGTCCCGATTTTATGTTTGGTTATCACTTGATTAGTCCACCAAATAAAGCACGCCTAACGATCAGTCCCGATTTCCTTTTGACCTAAGTTTCAAAAACCAAGGGGAGGGAGTCGAGAAAAGCCGATGCAAATAATGAAATCAATGATGCATGCCCAGTTCAGAAGACTTACAGTGATCCTCGCGCTCTACATGCGGGATGCAAGGCAGAATTGAAATTTTAAACTATATGAATGCAAACGAGAAAACCGTTCCTAGACAAGCAGTTCTATTAGCGAGTGATGAACAAGTTGAATTTGACTAATAGCCCAGCGGTCTAAGTGCGTCTCGTTAAATGTGATGTGTGGTCCTAAAAGTTACGAGCACAAGCAATAAAGATATTCTAATAAAATGCTCTAAGAGTCGCGAGTGCAAGTCCTATTCTACGTCAATCAACCACACGACCACGAGCGGGTCCAAAGTAAAGTCCGGATACAAGCACGAGCTCTCAAACAAGAGCCGCTGGAAAGTACGAATTACCTAAGTTATTACAACGCAATAATTACAAAAATTTATAAAAATTCTCTCAAAAATAAATTGCTTTTCTTGCTCTTCAGCAGTCGGCGCGCGTCGCGTCCGTCGACCTCCGATGCACTCCAAGTTCACCGGGCCCTCGCAAGAAAAATAAAATTTATGTTAGAGAGATAAAAACAAAATATATACAAGAATATGAAGAGAAATAATTGCAAAAAAAATGGAATAAATACAAGTGGCTCGGGGGTCAGACTACCCGAGTATATGGAAAACTAAATCCAAATTTTTAAATTAGTCCCTAAGCCGTTTGCCTCCCCGGCAACGGCGCCATCTGACGAGTCGCTAGATACGTTATTTAATTCGGCTTCGTTGTAGTACGTGTACTTAGCGATTCGGTCAGAAGCGAGAGAAGATCTCCGTGAAGAGTGTCTCGGCTTTAATTTATATCCCGGGCAAGTCCGGGGTCGAACACAGGGAGGCAAAGGAACAACCTAGGTATTAATTCGAAAATGAAGATTTTAGATTTCCAAGTGGTATTTTTTTTAGATTTTTTTAATGCAAAAATCAAAGCAAATGCAAATGCGACTGAATAAGAACACTAAGAAATCACACAAATTAGCCAAATTAATTTTAATGTTAAATTAGTCCAAATTAGCCAAATTATATTTTTCCTAAAGTCATAATCCAGTAGGGAACACAAAACACATTTTTTTGGAATTTTAGGGGTTAAAATGCAATAACTAAAAATGCACACTTTTTATGGGTTTTTTCGCAATTAATCACACAAACAGAAAGCAAAAATTATGAAAAAATTACTGAAAGTAAAACATGATGCAAGAAAGCTACAGTAATTTTTTTGGAATTTTCTGACAAAAAATGAATTTTTTTGTGAATTTTTTAGTGAAATCAGAGTGACAGCGAGTAAATAATTTCTAATAAATCCACATTATAAAATTAATCCGAGTTCGAATTATCCAGAAAGATATTTTCATGAGCAATCCAGTAGAGGTGAAATTTCTCAAAAAAAATATTTGTGGATTTAAATAAAAATCGATTACTAAATTCACTCTACAATTTATTTAAGGCACAAGACAACTTCATTTTGGATGAAATTTGGACAGTAAATACATCACATATCAAGGCATCCCATATAATTTTTGTGGAATTTTT
The DNA here is from genome assembly GCA_037367405.1 of Ottelia alismoides. Taxonomy (NCBI): domain Eukaryota; kingdom Viridiplantae; phylum Streptophyta; class Magnoliopsida; order Alismatales; family Hydrocharitaceae; genus Ottelia; species Ottelia alismoides. The sequence continues at coordinate 91,480 of JAZKJV010002150.1, forward strand.
AGAGCAACCGTTTGTGAGATATTAATTTAATAGCATGGAATGGGTAAACTATGTAAAATTTCAGTTGAACAATTTTTAATTAATTACCCAACTACCATAAAAATACAAGAAAATAGTCTGATGGTAGACAATTAGTTGCTCAACATAATACCAACTTTCTTTGAACAAAAAGATGCATAAATGATGTCCAAATTAAAAGTCAAACACAGGGGTGTCTTTGCAAACTAGAAATTAAGAAGACAATACAAACCACAGACAGGGACTGAATTGTAATAACTAAAACTATACAAAATAAATATACAATTTTTACAATAAAATAACAAAGAAAAAATAACCTTTCTTCTTCCTTCGTTCTTGCAGGAGGAGGAGAACCCAAAATGAGGGTCGACGGTCGGCGGCGCCGAGGCTCGCCGCGGGAAGTCGGCGGCCGAGGGGAGGTTGCCTGGAGATGGCTGGCGGAGGGGGCGGCGCCTCCGCGCACGGGGGTGGTGGGCGGTGGAGGTCGCGCGCGCGGCCTCGACGAGGGGAAGTGGCGGCTGTAACTTCTTGGCGTGGAAGGTTGGAGGTGGCAGCGGGCGGCGCGACGGGTCGCCGCTGGAGGAGCGGCTGGAGGTAGGGGCGCCGCGAGCCTGCTGTGATGAGGAGGGCCGGCGGCGCTGCCGCTGGCGTGGCAGTCGCGGCGGGCGGCGCCGCTGGGAGGATAGGGGGCGGCGGCGGTGGTAGCTTCCACCGCTGCTGCCGTTTAGTTTTTTTTTTGTTTTTTTTTTAAATTTTTTTTTTGCTGCTGTAATAAATCAAACTAAATTTTTTTTGTTTTAATTATGTTTTAATTTTTTTTAAAAAAAATTTTCTTTAAACAGGGAATGAAAATAAAAATGAGAATGATGGGGATACTATGGAGATGGAGGTGTATGATAAAAAAATGGTATGGTGGAGGTGATATGTGGTGGTGAAACAACAAAAAGTGTTACAAAAAATAAAAATAATAATAATAATAACAAATATGAGAGGGATAACTTACCTGATGTTCGCCGGATTTGCGGAGCAACTACGCTGGACTCCTGTCGTCGCCTCGATCCGATTGGCGAAATAAAAATCGGAGAAGCTACGCGAGCTCGACGAGGAACTCGTGACGCGGAGCGGGGCTCCGCGGATCTCGCCTGAAGGAGGTCGTCGCTTGAGGAAGACGTTTCGCCGCTGTCACCAACGCCACGTTCCAAGCTCTCTCCTTTTTCTATAAGAATGGCGGATGCGAAAAAATGAGGATGTACAAATGAATATAAAGAGAAGAGAAAGAGAGGTTAGAATGGTGGTGGTGTTGAATGGGAAGTTGTATTATTGGTGGAGTTGAATGGGAGGTTGGTGGAAGAATATGGAGTGGAATGGGAGTTATTAAAAATGATGGAGTTGAATAGAAGTTGGTGGTAGAGAAGTTATTGTAGAGAATGGGAAAAAATAAATACATAAATAATGATATAAAGTATGCTACTTTAAATACAACAAAAATAAAGAGGGAAAAAAATAGTGGTGAATTTACAAATAAATACATACAACATGTACAATTTTTTTGTTTGCTTTTCTTTTTATATTTTTTTGTCTTTTTAATAGTAGCTATGTACAATAGGAAAATATAATAAAATAGTACAATCAAATTACAAGACCATAATGATTTTTTTGGATTTTTAGTAATTAAGAAAGATAAAATATAAAATAAATAAAGAAAGAATATATACATAATTTACAATGTACATCTAGGTCCCAAAACCCAACTTTTGCAAACGAGCTCCGATTTTAATGAAACCACTTCCGTTGGATAGATAATTTTCTAACTTGAACTTTAAAAGTGAGTTTGGTGAATTTGGAGTTCATACGGAGCGGGAATTTAGCTTGGAAGTTGGTCTTTACGGCTTTTTCCCATTGGGATCTAGGAGCATTTATTTAACGTAAAATTTGTTTTGTATTTTTGTATTTTTATATACATTATTATGAACAAGTTAGAGAAAGAATTAGGCAAAAAGGAGTTGAAATGAAATTATTAAAAATACATGAAGTTTTGGGCTATTTATAGGTATACAACTCCTTTATTTTTGCGGCTTTTTATGTGTAATTTATTTCATACAATCTAATATACAATAATTAGTGTATTTTATTTACAAGAGTCATTTTGTTAATTTATGGATTTTATGGACATTTTTCTGGGATTTTACTCGGAGATTTTGCTAAGATCAAGATATTGAGATGATGAATCGTGGATTCATCAGTGTACATGTTTGCAAAAACGTTTGTAAAAACTATTTTGGACTATAGTTTTCAAAAATTGTGTGAAAAAGCTTGTGTCAAAGAAGTTTGAGGAATTTTTACATCACACCAAAATCCACTATACATATGTACTTATAAAATTGATCACTTACCCTTGTAAATCCTTAAAATCCACTTCTTGTAAATATAAGAAGCACTCCTGTATACATAGTTTTCACCTAGTTTTCAGCCAAAAACTTTTTGTTTTCAAAAATCCCAAAAACATTTGCAAAATTAAAATCCAAAAACATTTGAAAAATCTTTCTGAAAAATATAAAAAAATGCATATGCATCATCATCATATTTTCAAAAATCTATAAAAAGTTCAAAATCTTTGAAAATTGCATCACAAAAATATTTTCTGCATTGCATTGCATAGCATTCGCATTTTTCGGATTGAGTTTGATAGTTGAACAAGTCTAAGTGAAATCTGGAGATTGGAGCTTGATTGGACCTTAAAATCTACCTAATAACAGGAACCTTATAGGAACTGGGTTTGAGGTACTTCAGGTCTAGTTGACTTAATTCTTTGAGGATCACGGGACTTGGTTCAATGGATTCTTGACTGCCTAAGTAGAGTATTTCGGAGCACACGCACGACTCTTGTTGATAATGACCTAACTTGGACACCTGCACCTTTCACATGGCTCAACCCAGTTGGAGTGGTGAGGGGATTGGATTTGCCGGTATGAGACGCACACAAGTGGAAACATTTGTCCTCCTCTAGGGAGGGAAGTGCACCCCAACCCGTCCACTGATAAGGAAGTCTAAAGATAGGAGGTTGTGGGTTGCGATAAAGCTTCAAAAGAGGGATAGTCTACTGGCTCAAGAGGAAAAACTCCTTATGTAAATGTTGCTGTGAATAGTATTTCAAAAAAAACTGTTCAGGCATGTACAAAAATAAAAGGCCTGCAAGTATGTACAAATGTTGTAAAGTCAATAAGCAAGCTTGAGTTCCAAAGTCAAATATGTGAGCCTGCAGCAGGATGACTTGACTACACTAGTCTTGCATCCCAGGATAGGTAGCTACACTGGCTACCGTCCATTCTTCTCTTCACCCCCTCCTCTTGAGCTGGTTGCCACTTGAACTTAGAAGGGAATACCCCTCTCCTCGAGGATGGAGTTATTGGATTGGGGAATCATTGGGTTGTCGTACTGGAGAACTCAGTTTCTTTGTCATTCTAGTTGGGGGGAGCCACCATCACTTACACTGTACGAGTCAGACTCATAGTCGTAAGGGTGTGCGTACGAATTGAGATATTTCTGACCTGGCTATTGAGGAGACTTGAACAGAGTTTTAGGATTCTAAGGGACTGTTGGATTTCAAATCTGGTTCTCATTAAGGTTCTGCCCGCACTAAAATTCCAAAGGTCCGACTTAAGCTCCAACTTTGATTTTGTGAAGACAAGTTTGATAATTACACTTAATCCACCTTCTTATTTTTCTTTTCTTTCACTTTTGCACTTATTGCATAAGTGTTTGCTAGGGACTAGCAAAGGTAAAGTATAGGGGGATGATGAATCCACATTTCATCATCTTTATTCTATCATTTTGGCACCAAAAACCCTAGCAAATGCCTGTAAATAGCATTAAATACACAATCTTAGCATTCATGCATGTGCATCTAAATAGTGTATAAAATACTGTAATTAAAGCCAAAATTATAGAATAAATAAAAGAAAAGAAAAAGAATAAAATATTGTAAATATTTTATGACCCGAAACCCCGAGACCTAGGCATCTTGATGAATAGGTCGACCAGGAATAAAGTAGGGGGAGATAAGGGTCAAATACCTATGTTATTTTATTCATTCTTTATTCATTTTGGGACCTATTTTTGGTTTCACTTTTTGTACATCAAATCAAGAAATGTTGTACATGAAAGTTGTAGATAATTTTATATAGAAAAATACAAAATTGATTTCACAGAAAAATAATGTACAGATAAAAAGTTATGGTATGAATAAAAATCCAGAATCCCAACTTCCCAGACCCGTATCTCACAACTGAAAACTCCAAATGCAGCAAACTCACCTTTAATTGTATATAGAATAAAATAATCTATTTAATGGTGGTGGTTTCGCATTTGGCGAAGCTACGGTTTGAAAGTTGAGTTTTGGGACCCACCTTGTACAATTGTGCTGATTAAAATATTCAATTTATTCTTTATTCATTATTTTTATATTTTTATATTTTTATAATTTTGTAAATAATACTTATAATAATTATGTACATTAAAATCAGAATAAAAATGCAAAGGAAACTCAAAATAAAAATATTTGTAAATAAAATACATAGGTATAATACCTGTATCTATACCTATACACATAACACTTTTATTTTATTAAGTGTATAAAATATATCATAAAATTAAAATAAAAATATATTAGTGTATCAAAAAGTATTTTATGATTTTAGAAAATAAGAAATAACAATAATAAAAAGTAAAATACACAAAATAAAATAAAATACTAAAATACATAGGTAATATACCTATATAGGGCTAAAAAGTAAACTTGTAAAAATGAACCTCATAAAATAAATTAAAAATCACAATAAAATACTACATAAAATAACGAATATTTTTTATTTTATAATCATTATTTAATTCGGCTTATTTCTATTTTTAAATGAATTAACAAAATAATAATCAGGGATTTTTCCTGGTTGGTCCACGTGGACCAACCAGGTTTCAGCCCCAGTTGACTTCGGCCAACTGCTCGTCCTAGCCCTGTAGCCCGTGTCAGAGTCGAGTTTGACTCCTTTTTCTCCATTTTTTCGAGGTCACATCTTGCATCAACTCATGATAGGCCCTTCGTGACTTTTGATCCTCGATCCATGGGCAAGCCCGCCCTTGCACAACCTTGGTCGAAGGGCCACTGCAGCCACTGCTAGGCCTCGTTCTTCCCCCAGCATCCGTCAACCCTACTTAACCAAACCTTGGACTTCAATTCGAATTTGAACCGTGATTTCCACAGATTTCTCCCCCCTTGGTCGTGCTCAAGGCGCCTGGAGGTGACAGCTCCGAGCTCCGGGCTTCAAGGCGGCGGATTGGCACCTGATCTGCGCGAGTTCCACACCTCCGGCGAGCTTCGCTGTAGAGGTATTCACCCTCTGGCCCCCAGGCCATTGAGGCCGTTTCTTTGTTTATTTTTATCCCCACCATGTTCCTGGTAGACTTAGGATCATTTCGCCCTTCATTCCTCGACGAATCGACCATCTAATCACCTTATCGATCACTTCGCCGGAGCGCAACTCCGGCGAGTACTCATCTCACCGTTCACCCCATTTCGAGAGCCACTGGAGGTCGAGGCATTTTGCCCTCGACCTCCGTAACGCTTTTTGCGCAGGTCCCGAAGCTTCAAACCACCTGGGAGCGATTTTTGACGGCCGGCCGAGGTTCCTGGAGCCCCGTGCTCCGCCGACCTCGCGCCGTCAGTCTGAGCCTCGCCGGAGATTTTTGCCGCAACCAGACTCTGGAGGAGGACCGGCGGACCCAGCTGGGCCATTTTGCAGCTCGTGATAGTGCCAGAGGAGGAAGGACGAGATCGGGGAAGCTCACAGGCGGCGAGTTCTTCCCTGTTCTTCATCATCGACCGCCAGCCGTCCGATCTTCGGCCCAGCCCAGATCCGCCACCAGCCGTAGGATCTTCGAGCGCCTCAACAGTCAGATCAGCCAAGATCCATCTAATCGCGGACGTCCATCGCCGAACCGTCATCGCCCTTCGAGAAGCCGCCACGTGGATAAGTGGCGCGTCCCACGCCGCTGGATCGCGCTTAGCCATCAGCCGTTGGATCCGCGCCACGCGTCATCAGCGCCCGCTCCGCCATTGGATCGTCCCAGCGAGGGTATTTTGCAGTCACACCCCCGCTAGTTTTGTAATTTTTATTTAGTCCTAAAATTTTATTGCGTAGTTTAAATATTTTGTAAACTTTGCGAAACTGCCCTCGAACTTTCTGTATTTGCATACAGGTCCTCCGCCACGTCACCTCACGTGACCTGTACACGTGAGGTACGGGCATTTTGCTTTGAGGCTCTCGCCCCTTTTTGTATTTCGTTTTAATCCTAGAACCTTCTGTTTAAGTATTAAAATTCTTGGAGAAATTGCAAGTTAGCCCCCGGGTTTTGGAATATTACTTTTCAGTCCTTGCCAGGCGCGTGCAAGTCACGCGCCCTGGTGGGAAAATTGCGCCGAAACCCCTGCGGCTTTTGTAATTTATTTTTGGTCCTATAAATTAAATATTCAGTTCAAACTTTTGTGGAAAATTGCATGTATGCCCCTGGATGTTCTGATAATTGCACTTATACCCCTATCAGGCTGTGATATTTTTGTGAAATTGTAGTATTTATTTGGACCTTCATCTTAATTCCAAAAATTCTAAAAATTTGAACTTAAGCTCTTGGGTACTTGTACTTTAACGCCAGAATTTTAGTTTTTGATTTTATTTCATTTTCATATTTATTAAAAATAAAAAACATGCTTTTTATTCACTGTCTAGCTTAGAAAATACCAAAAAAGTATTAAAAGACCTCAAAAAATTTCAAAACAATTCTCTAGTGTGTATTTTAACCTATTTTAGTGTCAGTCCAAAAATCACTAAAAATCTCAAAAGAAAACCTTAAAAATTCAAAAAGACTTAAAAACTTCAAAAAATTCTATAAAATCCTAGAAAACTCCAAAAATTATAAACTCAGCTCCTGTTTGTTCTATATTTTGTTCTCTTTATTTTAAAATTAGTTTGAAAAATTTTAGTGGCTGTTAGTTATTTTTAATTTTTATTTTACTCACAGCCATTACATATTTCACTGTTTTCCCTTATTTCAGTATCTAAAAATACCAAAAACACTTTGAAAAATACCCAAATATCACAAAAATAGTAAAAAATCTTAAAAATACCAAAAACATTTTATTTCTGAATTTTTGGTTATTTTTGCATATTTTTATAAATATATTATCACCCCTTTTATCACATTGTCTTTATATTCCAATATTAAAAAAGAAAAAAATATAAAATATAAATTATAAAAATCAGAAAAATTAAAAACCAAAATACAAAATTAAAAATCAAATAAAAAAGAAAATTTTTAAATTAAAAACCCACAAAAATCTTTGCTTGCTTGCTTAGTGTAGACACACTTCACATTCACTCACACACATTTTGTGCACCTACCCTGTTTGCTCCCTGTGTTCGAACTCTCTGCATACTTGACTGCTATACATCTTTTGTGCAGAGTTAAAAATAAATTTTAACTCCACATTTATTTCTAATTGTTGATCTTTTGTGTGGGTTAATTGTTGATTAAATACGAGGTTCATTTGAGGGTCGCCACAGCGACGGTCGTCTCCGCCTTGTGTGAGACACCATTTAGACTCTCTTGAATTCCGTGTTTATCAAATGGCGTCGTTGTCGGGGACTTACAACGAGTAGTTCTTTACATCTGCTTGATTGTGATTGTTGTCTACCATTGCTTGCTATTTTATCTCTCTTATTTGTGATTTATCTTGTGAGCTTTCTGACCACTTTCTTGTCTTCTTGCGAGGGACCGCGGAGCGAGGTGGATCGCCTAGGTGACCCGAATCATCCTTGGGAAGCGGAGCCAGCTATTCTTTAGCCAAGCCGGCAGGAGAGAGCAGGAGGAGTGAGAGAGATTGGTAGATTAGTCGCAATTCTATTTTGTGAGAGAGTGATTTGATAAATTGTAATAATACAGGTACTTAGACTCTTGGATACTTCGGGCCTAATTTCCGGGTGTTTGTTCACCCGGGGGCTCACCGCGGCTTTTCTCGCGATTTTCCGTTGTCATTTTCCGATTTTGTTTTCCTTTTTCATTTCTTTTGTGGATTGAGCCCTTAGTTGTAGGCTTGCTTGATTCGATTAGAATAGGTCCAAACACACTAATAACCTTTGCATGCTCCTATAGATCGTATTTGGACTTAGACTAATTAAACAGTTGGTCATTAGCTTTCGATCTGCGCGCCGCGAGCTCATCCCACACAAGCGCTTTCTCCTAACTCAAGTGTGTTGAGCAGAGGAGGGGTGAGCCTAGACCGGACATTAGGATTGAGGGTTAGTGGTTAGCTTGTGGTTCTTCACGCTAGCAGTTGCCTACCCTAGGACGATTTCCGCTTTGCATATCGCCATGTAGCTAGGTTTATAAATTCTGCTTTGCATCCCGCATGGAGAGAGCTGGGATTCACTATAAGTCTTCTCACTTAGCATTCATCATTTAGGCACAAAGGTGAGATTTCCACCTTGGTGTCGACTTACATGGATTTTCCGACTCTATTCTCCCTCTGTTTTTGGAACAAAGTAGGATCAAGAAAATACAAAAATCGTTAGGTGCTTGTGTGAATTCACTCAAAAGAAGCGATAACACCAAAAAAATTAAAAAAGGGTCTGCTAAGAAAACCTTGACCAAAAATAAAATCGGTAATTGGATTCATTGTTTGGGGAGAGTAACACCCTCACGTGTATTCAGGTTGCATGGGAAGGTCTCCTTCCAAGTGAGGTGAGCGCTTCGTAAGGATTAGAGCCAAAAACCCAACTTGTAGCTGCCTTGTGTATCGTCTGGATTTCCGAAGTATTGGCGCTACTATCATACGTAGTCGAGTAGGGCTTGGTCGCCATTGGTGACTCACTATTGTGTGAGCATCGACCTTGTCCGAAGTAACGAGCATAGGCCACACCTTCACGGGTGTGTCTGTCTCACCGGCGGCATCCGAGTAGGATCTTGCACGCTCACGGGTGATTCCGTTGCGAGCGAGATCCGAAGTATCGGTTTCGCCTATCGGCTTCCTCCCTCTATTTCTTTGGCTGAGTAGGGATCCAGGAAGGGTTACAAGGACCTTAAAAAGCGCAAGTTACAGGTTACACAGGAGGAGGACAAGTACGTGAACACTTTTCCGGCAGTACTCTCTCCTTTAGGCGTAGCGCTCTAAGGACTCGTGAAAAGATTAATTCCTGAATCAAGCTAAAATTGACAAGATAAAAGCCGAACCTTCACGGCTTCATGTGTTGAGTTGGTGAACTCACCCCTGTTTTGTGTTTGATTGCTAGATTTATTTAGGTCTAGATCAAAAACACAGCACACTTGTGCACAATTTTGCATCTCATTTCTTCCTTCTTCTTCTGCATTCCCTCTGCTATTCCCAATAATCAAGATGATGGGACGGAGATCTCTTAGGCCGACTCTGTCGGCACCGCTATCCAGCACTCCTCCTCATTCATCTAGGAATACCTCGGAGAGCCATCTCTCCGAGCCTGAGTTCACATCCACCCTGTTCCCCCTCGACCACCCTTCCCATTCTCCTTCTCTCAGTCCAATAGTTTCAGAATTCAGTGCATCACAGAGTTCAGATCATTCGACAGCACCTGAGATGGCCTCTTTTGCTTTTTCAGAGAAACCAGTGATGGCAGACAGAGGGGAGCACCCAGATAACCATGATCACCCTCCGTTCATATTTGATCAGGCGGCCATCAACAACTCTTTGTTAGCGTCCCTGGAGACTATGCAGAGGTAGATCCGTTACCAGGGTACCTTCATGGGTGATCTGATGAGAGAGATAGCTCAGATGAGAGAAAACCGACCTGGGGGCGGTGGCGGTGGAGGAGGAGGAGGACCTGACGCAGGAGGAGGCGATCCCGACGCCGAGAGACTGCCGCAGACCATCATGAGAGAATTGCATAACCCAGCAGCGTCCCTTACACATCGGTGGATCAGACTCCCGCCAATCCATGGAGACTTCGAGTTGCGGCCCCATGCCATTCAGCTTCTACCCAAATTCCATGGGTTGCCGACCGAAGAGCCACACCTCCACCTCCAAGAATTCGAGATGATATGCAGCATCATCCATGACAGGTTGATGACTGAGGACACGATCAAGATGATCGCCTTCCCGTTCTCATTGGTTGACAGAGCCGCATATTGGCTCAAACACCAGGGGCGATTCATTGACACTTGGGCAGATCTCCGGACCGCATATCTGAAGAAGTACTATCCTCTCGGTCGGACCAATGCAGCCAGAGCCATGATCAGTAACTTTGTCATGATCTCGAATGAACAATTCCATGAAGCTTGGGATCGATTTCGAGAGCTCATCGACCGGTGTCCACATCATGATATATCCAAGCCAAATCTGGTTCAAAATTTCTTCTGTGGGCTGACACCGGAGCTGCAGGGGCTTGTCAACGCCTCTTGCGGTGGATCGTACTTTTCCAAGGGTGAAGACGACGTCTGGGCCATTTACGAGGGCATGGCAGAAAACTCAACCGTGATTGTCCAAGCCCGAGTCTACACACAGCAGAAGCCCCCGCAAGGAGCGGGATCATTCCAGAGGATCGCCCGCATCGATGCTGATCCCAACACAGTGTCGGCAGTCGCAGCCCAAGCTGAATCAGCAGCAGCCGACATGGGCATAATCAGTGAGAAGCTGGACCGCCTCGAGATCCTCGAGAAGAAGCAGATGCAAGGCATGGCCCAGATGGACCAGATCGCCAAAATCATGAGTGACCTGAAGACGCAGATCCTTTGCGTGCAGGAGGCACAAACTCATTCCCAGCAGCCTCCTAGGTCACAGGCTGACTCCAGCAGTAGCAGTTTTAACCAAGCCTCTACCTCGTACCGCCAGGTGAACCATATCCAGGCAGAGCCGGTTCCACTGCTACAGTACTACCCAGCACAGCCGCCATCTCCAGACACTCAGATGGTGGTGTATCAGCCGGAGCAGCCACTGACAGTTCTTCCTCCACCCTCCTTCGAGCAGGAACCATTGATGGAAGTCAATGGGATTTGGTACGACCGTTACCCTCAGCCCAGGATTCGTCGTGATCACCCCAGTTTCCGTTGGGGCAACGGTGGTTCCTCATCCTAGCAGCAACCTCCTGCCCAAGGACATCAGAACATCCAGCCACACCATCAGCAACAGCCCCAGTATGCCCATCAGCAGCAGTATCAGAGTGGTCCTCGTCCCGCCTATCAGGGACAGCAGTGGAGGCAGCGACACCAGCCTCAGCAATCTTATCCCCATCATCCCCAGTATCAACAGCAGCAGCAGCAGCCTCATTTCCAGCAGGGACAACCATCCAGTTCTCAGGGTCCCACCTTTGAGAACCCAGCTCTCGATGATCTTGCCCGCTTGCTCTCCAAACAGCGAGCATCCTTCCGGCAAGAAATGGATAAATTCCGGCAGGAGATGAGGGAAATTATCAAAGGCAAGGCCGCCATACCCGCTCAGATTGAACCTAACCCGAACAATCTGAAAAGGAAGTCTGAGCAGGTAGAGTTTACAGAGGACACCTCTCCTAGTGACTATTTGAGTGATATGTCTTATTCTTTCTATGATGCTGATTTTGTGACTACTAGGAGCGGTAGGATGCCCGCAGGCGGCGCCTCTTCTGAGTGACAACCGGATGCAGAACCAGGAGCGCCAGAGGAGCAGAGTAGCAGTGCTGATGCCGCTAATGACGATGTTGAAGACGGTGGTGCTGAGGCCACCAATGATGGAGACCCAGACGACGATGTTGATGCTGTCGTGATACCAGTTGCAGACGGTGGTGCTGATGCCACCATTTTGGATGCTGAGCCAGAGCGCGGTGCTGATGCCGCAGAGACAGGTGCCGGTGGTGGTACTGAGGCCATCACATCTACTTTTGTTGAGCCTCCCTCTTTGATGTTACCACATTTTGTACCAATGGACTGTGGGAACAAAAAGAAAAACAAAAATATGAATAAAGGAAAGGTTTCTGTTCACATTGCGGATCCATATGTGTTGCATGATGATGATTGTATGGATTCTCCTCCTTCACAGGCACAAGGACCGATTCCTAGTCCTCCATCTGTGGAGGCCCCTACCATCCCCTTCCCTGAGGCGCTCCGCCGAGCGAAGGGGAGCAAAAAAGAAAACCCAAAAAAGAACCAGCATGTAGAGTTCGGCAACCAAATGATTGACAGGTTCCACATTCAGCTGACTCTACGGGAAGCATTTGAGCATATCCCCTTCTTCAAAAAGAACTTGAAAGAGACAACTACTGTCCGAAGGAAGAAGAGGCACAAAGATCAAATCCATATGCTCACTCATGACACTTGCTGCGCCATTCAGAACACATTGCCATCCAAGAGACCTGATACAGGAGCCTCCTATGTCAGATGCGAGATCCAGGAGCAGCGGTTCGATCGTACTCTATTAGACAGCGGGTCTTCGATCAACCTCCTTCCGGCAGCCTTACTCAAACGATTCGAGTTTGGCCCTTTTCTTTGGAGCAGGACAGTCCTTCAGTTTGCTGATAGGTCGATCAAGAGGCCGAAGGGGTTGTTGAAGGACGTGATCGTTACCATTCAGGGCATGAAATTCCCCGTGGACTTTGTTGTACTGGACATGGAGATCCCACAATCGGTAACCGATGCCCCCATCATACTTGGACGCCCATTCATGTCATTTAGTATATCTTGAAATGCAGTCTGTACGAGTGTCTGCTCAGTCATTTGCTGTTGGATGTCTTGGATGGAAGCCAACAGCTGAGCATTCACTTTATTGTGATCTGGCATGGAACCTTGCTCTGGTTGGGGTGGTTGCTGCCCTTTGCCCTTTCCCTAAGGAGCCATTTCCGGGTCTGAGTCGGAAGAGATGAATTTCTGATTGGGATATAGGTATGGGACCGGTTCTATCCGCAATGTAAGAGAATTCCAATCAGACCACTTGAAATTGAACGCCAACTGCACTGATGGATATGAGATTAGGGTAAATCCCATAAGGTTGTGAATGGATTAAAAGATGTAGATTGAAATCGACCTCCATTGGCAAACGGGCGGAAGTGGGACAAGAGTGGTCCTAATTTATAAGGGAATATAAGAGGATGGAAAGAAGAAGAGGAGTCCATAGATCGGTTCGCAAGGTCCAAACAAGGTTCTTGGGAATTGCCTCGAATTATTGACGATGCTGAGTCCATAGAGTCGATGTAGGTGTCGGTGGAGTCCCGACTAAACCATCAATGGATCGACAGCGTGGAGCAAAAGATGATCGATGCAGGAAGAAGGATACGATGTTCAACGAGGAGTAAAAAGGAGTGTAAAATAGTAGAAAGGCTCGAAACGAGCATGGGGTCGAAAAGGAGATACATATAACAAAATTTACGTGAGTGCACGAGACTTGATCTTTGAACCTTAATCTAGATCCATACAAACACAATACAAAATTGGGTTCACCAACTCAACACCATGTGAAGCTGTAAAGGATCTACTATTTTTATCTTTTCATTTTTAGAGTTGTTATTTCAGGCATATCTTTTAACAAGTTCTTAACATGCTAACCCTATAGGAGTGAGAGTACTATCAGAAAAAGTATCATGTACTTGTCTTCCTCGTTTGTAACATGTAATGCGTACTTTTTGAGGTCCTTGTAACCCTTCCTTGATCCCTTTTCTGCCAAAGAAATAGAGGGAGGAAGCCAATAGACAAAACCACTACTTCGGACCTCGCTCGTAACGGAATCACCTGTGAGCGGGCAAGGACCTACTTGGACGCAAAATGATGAGACAGACACACCCGTGAGGGTGTGTCCTAAGCTCAGTACTTCAGACCAAGTCGATGTTCCACACAAGACGGGAACACCATCGATGATAGGGCACTACTCGGACCTGTACGATAGAAGCGCCATAACTTCAGAAATCTAGGCGATACACAAGGCAGTTGAAGACTGGTTTTTTGGCACTAATCCTTAGTAGGTCATGCCTAGATCATGGGAGGGATTTTAGTCCCCTCCTAAGGTGCCTGCAAAATGAGTGCTTTGTGAATTGTCCATTACATATTTTAATTAAGGTCAAAGTTTATTTAACAGTTCCCTTGTTTTAGTTTTTTGGATTTTCACTTTTTTATATATTTCGCATATAAGCACCTAATTATTTTATAGATTTTCATTTAAGTCCTAGGTGCTCAAAATTAGAGAGAGATGGCGAAACAGCAGTGCAAGTTGATTCGATGATGGAAATATCATCATTGAATCTAATGATGCATGCATAGTTAGAGTACTTACAGTGCTTCCCAGCTCTCTCCATGTAGTATGCAAAACATATTTTTTAAACCTATCTACGTGGCGGTGTGCAATCGAAAAATTACCCTAAATAATAACTGTTATTAATCGTGTGAAGAACCACATGTTAATTACTCAGAAATGAGACCAAAAGTCTGATCTCTGATACCACTCGGGGCCCACCACAATGGGTCCTGCAAACATTGTATGCGACCTCTCGCGGCATGCGGTCTCAAGTCCAAATAACTAACATTTATTAATTTGACTAGATACAAACGTAAGGGACTATAGGCACCTAATTCTTATTAGGCTTTGGACCTAAGTACCGATACAAGAAAACCTAAAGTCTAGGGGCTCCATGCACACAAGACAAATAAAAGGAAGGGTAGAAAACTCAAAACATCAGGAAACAAAGAAAACATAACGATAAATATGCGAGAAAACCACGATGAGGCCTACAAGTGAACAATCACTCGGCAATGGACCTCGTAGAGTAGAGTAGAGTCCAAGTCCATAATTATTACAACTAATAGAATAAATGAATGAATCTCTCTCACACAAAAATAAATTATCTAAACTAAGAATCTAGGCTAATTAGTCTCCTTTCTATGCCCACTGCCTCTCCAACTGGTCATGATAGAAGGATCAGTCTCCACCTTGCTCGACTGCATCATCCTCCTAAGAGGTCATCCTCGCATAAAATGCCCTCGCAACAAACACAACAAAAGAGGTGTATTAGCACATTTTATCACATAATAGATTTAAACAAAAGAAGAATTGATGTATATACAAGTAAGAAAGAGATAGACAAATTTGTACAAGGAAATGGATGAATAAATGAATAAATAAAAGACAAAAATGTATACAAAGTAGGCTACACTCATTTCTCCCCATCAACAACTCCATTTGATGACTAGGCATATGTCAAGCGGGTCTAAAAATGTATCCTCACGGAGTGCGAAGACAATTTGTCGCTGAGGCAACCCGCAAGAAATCCCTAATCGATTAACAAGTACCCATAATGTAAAAATAAATGATGAGAAGCCAAAAATGTGAGACACAACTTATTATACTCTACAAATAAAAATGTACACCACGTAAGAATGTAGAGGCCAAACCACAGAGAGCAAGCAAGACAACCTATGATTATTGCTAATCAATGTGTATTATGTACATACTTGTCTTTAAGTCTTTTTATGTGAGTTTTTGATTTTTTTTTTAATTAAATGGAATTAATAGTAAATATTTGTATATATTTAATTTTGTAATAATTGTAATAATAATAAGATATATTAGACAAATATATATAAATATATATGTACCTATAGGTAGAGATATACACATAAGGTATATATATATTTATATCTTTTCTCTGTCTCTCTCTTTTTAGTTTTTTTTTATTTTTTTACATTTTTATTACTTTTTATTTTTGAAAATAAAATAAAAATATATTTATATAGAATATATTAATACATAATTAAAGTATAGAGATAA
Organism: Ottelia alismoides; assembly: GCA_037367405.1. NCBI lineage: Eukaryota > Viridiplantae > Streptophyta > Magnoliopsida > Alismatales > Hydrocharitaceae > Ottelia > Ottelia alismoides. Next base: position 107,297 of record JAZKJV010002150.1, read on the forward strand.
TATATATATACATATATAATATTATATACATATAGATAGTATGTAATATATATTTATACAAAATAAAAAAAACAGGAAAACTATTTTTAGGATTTTTATATTTTTCTCATATTTTATGATTTTTACTAGAATATTTGCATATTTTAGGTACTTTTAAAATAAAAACATCCCAAATTAGGGATTAAATAATATGTCGAATTGATTTGAAGGATAAACATAACAAAGTGAAGCAAAAAATATTCAAATCAATTTTAATAAGTAAATAATAATATATAGACAATTTAGGATAAAAATAAACATTTTTGGAATTTTTTGGTGTTTTTCCTATTTTTACTGGATTTTGGAGCTCTTTATTATCTTTATCTTTTTTATTTTTAGGGATTTTTGGTATGGAGTTAATATAGGTCATAATAAATGACATATAATTTTTTGTAATTTTTAAAGGCATTTTAATATTTTTAGCATTTTTATAACTTGATAGGGTTAAAATGCTCACTATTTGAATTTTAATAAATAGATAAATGCTTAAGAATGCAAATTAAAAATCACAACATGAAAATATATCATCCTATGAATTTACATGTTTTTTCCAAAATCAAATACAAATGGTAGACAATTTTAACAAAAATAAATAAATAATAACATTTAATGTACTTGTAGGGACCTATTGGCATTTAAATAAATATTTCATTCATTTCCAAACCTTTTTACGAAATCCAAGGGCATACATGCAATTTTCCACAAAATAAATGAATTGAAAATATCCTTGCAGGACATTCATGCAAATATACAAAATTTCTAGGTCCCATATACAAATTTTCCAAAAATTTAAACTGAATGTACATTTTGTGTACTAAAAATAAATATACAAAAGTAGGAGGGTATGTCGGTATTTAACTCACGTGGCAAGCCACGTGAGTTGAGCTCGTGGACACATGGGCAAATACATGAAAGTATGGGGGGTTGAATGTAATTTTTTAAAAAAATATTTACGCTCCAGACAAGAATTAAATATTAAAAAGAAATAAAAAAGACGGAGGGGGCTGAGTGCAAATTATCCCTTATAACGTGCCATCCAATGGTTGGAGATCTTCACTAAAGTGCATCGGACGGCTGAGGTGACATTTCGCTTCGTCTTGGTCTAAGGGATGAGATTAAAACTGGAGACGCCTCCTGATCCGACGACATCTGGAGCATCAACAAGAACACGAAGAACAATCGAGTGGCCGCGCTTCGATCTTCGATTCCACGTGACTCCGGGCACCAATCATCACTTCGAAAGGCTCTATAGGTTCCTTGGATCACTCTACATCTACAATGACCTCCATAAGATCCATATCTCATCGGTGGACACCTAGCGAGCAGCAAGAGCTTCAGGCAACCTGGGAGGTGCAAAATGCCTCGAATCGAGGCTCCCGGTGGTTCTCTGGGAGGCTGGACCAGCACGAAAGATTCAATGGCTCGAGAGGTTCCTCTCGCCCCCAAAAAGGAGGCTTGAGACCTCGTGAACGGTGAGATGGGTGCAGCTCCGACAAGGATGAAGGATGGAGCTTTGATCTCCTCAAATCAGGGCTCGATTCATAGGGGAAGTGAGACGAATCAATGGAGCACTGTTAGGGAAATAAAATGAGGCGGTTGGTATGTCGGGAAGCGGGTCGAATCACGTTGAAATGGCAAGAGCCCTATTGGCTCCGGTGAACTCACTAATGGAATTACAACTACTCCTGTGATCTAAAGACTAAATTAAATGCGAGAATGAAACAACAGAATGGAAATCAATCTAAGGAAAGTAAAATGCGAAGCTCTAACCTGATAGTGGACCAGGATGACCGCCAGAGCGTCGCCTGGACCTCCTCTCCTCCTCCTGCGGTGCTTCGAACCTTAGGGAAAGTACCTCTGTCATCGGTGAACTCTCACGCATACGGCCGGAGGCAGTACAGAGCTCAGAGAGGGATCAAGGAGGAATGGAAGGAATTCGAGTTTTATTTACAGGCAGAGGTTCGGTCGATCTTTTATCAAGATTTATTTGTGGCTCAATGCAGATCAGACGAATCTAACGAAGAGACGAGGATGGCGATTGTGATGTGAACAAGATCTATGAAGGACTTGAGGCGAATGGAGGCACAGTGCAACCTGGAAAATTCGAGGAAGTGGGGGTGCTCAAAGCTCTGATAAGAGTCAAAGGTGGGGAAGGATAGTTGATCGAGGTCAACAATCCTCGCCTCCTGATTGGTCCACATCAGACACTACAGGACAAAATAGCTTGCTTTATTTGAAAGTAATTAAATAAAAATAGTACATGATTTTATTAATTTTTTGTTATAAAATAAAAATGTTTATTACTTTATGTGATGTTTTAATATGATTTTTATTTGTTTTTTGAGTGAATTTATTACAATTGACTTTTTACAAGTGTCTTTATAGGTATATTAACCTATGTTTTGAACATTTTATTTTTATTTTGTATTTTTGATTTTATTATTTTATTTTCATATTTTATATATTTATAAATCATTTTTAGTTACACAAATACATTTTTGTTGTATTTTTCTGATGTTATTTGTATATTCAATAAATAGGGGGATAATTTATATAGGTATAAGTATAGGTATTTCATCTATGTATTTATATAGACTATTTTTTCTTTATGGTTTTATTATATTATAGATATGTATGCATATTATAAAAAATATTTACAAAAATATAAAAATATAAAATTTTAAAAACTATAAAGAATAAATAAAAGGAAAAAATGGGGTTGCCCCTTGCGGGCAGCAAAACATGACTGCCCCCGTCCTATTTTCGTCAAAATTTTTTATTTTTTTTGAAAAATATCATCATTTATATTCATTCCTATATCCCTCCTACATGCCATTCGAATTTCGTCAGAAACAGAGACTCCTACGGCCTCCATCGAGATGATGTCGATTTAAAAAATCCTGTTACCGTTAAAAAATGACTGTCTGGATGGAGGCCATAGGGGTCTCTGTTTCTGACGAAAATCGAATGGCATATAGGAGGGATATAGGGATGAATATACATGGCGACATTTTTCGAAAAAAAATAAAAAATATCGAAATAAGGCTGGGGGCAGCCATGTTGGCTGCCCCAAGGGGGCAGCCACATTGAACTCTAAATAAAATGAATATTTTATTCAGGTATATTGTACAATAAGGGTCCAAAACCTAACTTTTGCATATTAACTCCAAATTAAATGAAACCACCTTCATTAAATAGCTAATTGAAAGTTATATACAATTAAAGTGATTTTGATGCTTTTGATTTTTATTGAGGAGATATGGGTCTGGGAAGTTTGTGTTTTGGTTTTTTATTCCGAGCATAAAATGTACACTATGCATTATTTTTGTACAAACTCAATTTTGTTTTTTTATTATTTTTATCTACAACTTTCATGTACAAACTTTATTGATTTAATGAATAAATAATAGAGAATAAAATGAGTCCTAAATGTGAATCACTGATGAAAAAAAGCATAAGATTTTTATTGACTTTTTGGCCCTTATCTCCCCCTATTTTATTCCTTGTCGACCACATCAATTCTTGACTTGATCTCGAGTTTCAGAGTCATAAAATACCTTTGGATTTTTTCCTTTTCTTTTTTTATTCTTTTATTTTAGCTTTACATAATATAATTTATACAATAATTATTCAATAAATAGTGAACGTTGATTTTCATAAAATAATGATATTTACATGCATTTAGCTAGAGTTTAAAGATCAAAATGAAATAATAAACGTGATGAACTAGAGATTCATCAGAAAGATAGAAAATACAAGAAAAACATAAACAGGAATTAATTTCTATAAATAAAATGACACTTAGGACATTATTTTTACACTATGTAAATACCTCATTTTTTTACAAAAAAGTATACTAATTTAGAACTTATATTCTTTTTGAGACTTATTATAAAAGTACAAAATATGCCTTAAATTTCACAATGACCAGATGCATCCAAAACACAAACGAAAAAATCGTAAAGTCATACTTCAAGGCTGAATATATACTCTATATGAACTCAAAATTTACCAAACTCACTGTTAAAATTTCAATTAAGAAATTATCTTGAATTGAAGTTGGTTTATTAAATTTAGAGTTAATATGCAAAAGTTCAATTTCTGGGCTATATAATTATTTGTACAATGAAGTTTATTTATTGGTTCCATGTTATTTTTTTCCACTATGCATATACATTTGTTTTTATGTTGTATTTGCACTTTACTTTTTTAAATAAATAAAATCAAAAAGTAAAATTCATTCAAAATAATTTAAATAAATAATAAATTTTTGAATATAAGTGCAATCGACCTATGTAATATATTTACACGTTGATTTATACTATAAATCCCCTCTTAGAAATAAATTAAAATTATACTTAAAATATGTATTAAATTAATATAATATAAAATATACAAAGTTGTATGTAATATAATAATCTAAAAATTAGAGTTCTATCTAAATAGGTATAATATACCTCTAAACTACAATATTTATGTATTTTATTTATCAAATAATATCATTTATTTTATCTAAGAACACCATTATCTAAACTAACTACAATTTTCATTTTAATTATATTTAATTTATCTATAATGCATGTATATTATCTATTTAATAAAGTATCTAAGTACCTTAATAAATGATGTTTTAACATGTGTTACGTCTCTTTAAAGACCTGGATCAGTCAACATCCCGGCCTCGTTGCCACAAGCTAAAGCCTTATTGGCACGCCACTCTCCTTTAAATCAACTGACATGTTGGTCAACTGTCTCTTCCCCTTTCCTTCATTCTTTCATGTGCATTATTGAAACATATGTCCACTAACTATTCATTGAAAACCACGTCAAAAAACAAGTATAAAAGAGGATAAAGTGCCATTGTGTGACTCGATCTCATGAGGTGATTTGCAAATAATATTTATTTTTATTTGTTTTTTTGTACACCCGCAAATATATGTGTAGTGGCAAGTGTAGAAGTTAAACTTAGGGAGGACCAAAGTTAAGTGATACTAGGGTTTCTATGGAAAAGTGGTTTGTTTCTCAGCTACTTCTGTATTTTTGGTATTTCCGTTTTTATGATTTTGTGTAGTTTTAATACTTTTATGGATTTTTAGTTTTGAAAACAAAGTGAAATTTGATAGTCAATTGTTGATAATATATAGTAAATGCATATAGATCAATGACACTCGCATTATATGGTAATATATATGCAATGCAAATGCGAGTGATATGCATGGTAGATGAGTAAGGATGTGCGAAATGATCTAAGACAAAATGTAAAAGCTAAGCATTATGTGACTGAAGTGCAAGCGATGAAGTGAGCATGCAAAGCATGCCAATGATGTGATCAACAAGTGAAAAAGAGTGAGCGAGTATAAGAAGAGAGAAAGAGAGAGGGGGAGAGGGAGAGAGAGCGAAGAAAACAATAGTAAAATAAGAACAGATTCTTCATAAAATAAGCTCTATCTTTAACATTCAAAATAAATTGTAAACATATCTAAATCTACTAAAATTAGCCTAAAAAGATTTCTAATCAAGTGTAGAATATATAATGAAAATAAATTAAAAAATCAGGGCACATGCGCCAATGAAAAATAACAATAATTGTAGTGGTAGATATGCAATAGAAACCTTAAATATATGCTGCAATTGGGTCCTTGGAGAGGAACCAAATGCCAATTTCCCAAAAAATCAAAAAATACGCAACAATCAACAAGTCAATGGAGGGTTTGTACACAAACAGTCACCACATCACCTGATCGATATCACATATAGAGCTTCTCAATATGGTGGTATCGTTTTGCTATTTTTAAGAACAATTGAGGGTATAAATGCAAACTCTCCACCAACATCTCAGAAAAAAGGGCTGGAATGAGATCAATCTTCTCTAATCCAATCCATTGGTCATATCTATGTTTCTGTAGCTTAGGGACTCTGCAACTATCGGGAATTGGATTTTTTGCCTCGACGTGGGGGTAATGCACATGAAGGTTGGAGACGGATCCTCTGCTATACCCGCTGCTGCAGCAGACTCTGCAACAACGATCGGAACCGCTCGATCTTGATCGAGCGGTTCGCACAAAATCGCATGTACATATCCACAAAAAGTGTGATTTTTTACGAACCACTCGATCAATATCGAGTGGCTCCAGCTGCTACTGCAGAGTCTGCTGCAACAACAGCTACAACAGAGGATCCATTCTCCACGAAGGCTGAGAATGATGTCGAGGCTTCAACTATTTAGTGTTACTAGGACTGGGTCTGATCTACGCTTAACAGAGCCTTCGTCGTGCCTGTAATAAAGGGGAAGACAATTTGGAACCTAATCTGGAGTGGGCTCTCGATAATGGCAAGTCAGTTATTGCAAGAACATCATGTAGGGTGTTCTTATGGAGTTTGTGAGAACATGCGAGAATATATGCAAATATTAGACGTGAATTTCAATTGGTTGGGATCTTCAGATCTGGAGATTGTATCCAAGCGAATTCAGGTCAAGGACAACAAAAGAGTGAAAGTGAAATAAGGGGTAGTTAACTCATTGGTTCAACATTCGCAGGTTCAACACCCAATGTGTCGCGGACTCATGGGTCTATAGGTTGAGATGGAGAGTTAACTAGGTCAAAATTGACATGGAAATGCTGCCTAAGATAAGTTAATTCAAATTAGTTATAAAATAAATATTAAGTAGTATTAAATCAGGAAAAAAATGAAAAATAGTTAAATTTTCGGTCTATAAGTTGATATGTAAGTAATAGAGAAAAAAAAGAAAATGTGCCAATGACCACACACAATTGTGTGTTCCCATACGTAAAAATGAATAGTTTTTAATGAAGATATAAATCAAATCCGTTGATCTTGATTTATACTATCAAATGAAAATTGTATTAAATTTTCATGCCATTTGGTGCTTTGTGACCCATCCTTCGAGCGATGTTGGATTTATTTCATCACAGTGGTTGATTGTTTATTATTGCTGGAATGTTCACACTAGGACTTGATTTTTTATAGCGGGCGCACAATGTTATATGTGCCCATGAGCACATACTCCTTGTTCTTTAAATAATAATAATATAATAGAGAAATATGGTACAAATATGTAAATATAGGCAAAATTATACATATAGGACAAGTATACTTGTTTTTATTCAGAAATATTTTTAAAACAATATACCATTTTATATCTTATTAAATAGAGCAGAATTTACAACACATAAATATATTTTTATTAGTTTTTTATGGGTACATTTGTTAAAAAAATGGAGATATGTATTTTATACGTTTGTTTTAAGCATTTTGATTTTATTTGAATTAATTTAGGATGTTCATTTATTGGTTCTATTTTATTTACAAAGTATTAAATATATATAATGAATGTAAAATGTAAATCGTAGAGAAATCAACACAAATACATATATTAATAGATATACACAGTTGTACAACTACCATATAAGTCCCAAAACAAACATTTTGTATGTTAGCTCAGTGAAATCGCCTTCATCCGATGGATAATTTTATAACATGAATTTTAAAGATAAATCTTCTCAATTTAAAGTTCATACAGAGTAGGAAATCATCTGAGAAATTGATCTTTACTATTTTGTCGGTTTGAGATCTACATGTAATTTATTCATGGTGAATTTTATTTTGCATTTATTATTTTTATTTGTATTTCTATTTACACAATAAAGGGATAGTTAAGTTAAAAAGAACTAATATAAATTCTACATAAAATCTAGAATTTTATTAGTCATATTCAATTATATATACAATATGACAACCATGTCGAGAGTTGAAACTCCCACCACTAACCCCAATATTTTCTGACATTTTTAATAAATAATATTAAGAGTAAGATGAAGTTCAACGACGGGTTTGTTCAATTCAGAAAATTCAATAAGTAGTTACGAGTTAGGAAAGTTTCCAATTATGAGATTTGTACACCGTGTTTTCTATCCTAATTTCAATCTACTTTTTATTGGTAGAATTTTTATTTATAGATAAAACTATTATGTACACAATGATAAAGAAAATTTGGTTAAATATTCACATACAAAGTTTGAATAGTTTATTGAAGTTCGTACAATATATGTAAAATGATGAGTATTTATTCATGCGAACAATTAGTTATTCTTGGGATTTTATATGTACATTGTTTACCTCACTACTTTATTATTGATCGATCGATGCATTGTTGCCTTAGTCTCTAGGTCATGGTAAAGTCTATACATATTTCATATTTTCAACCTTTCATTTTCCTTTTCTTTCCTTTTCTCTTTCTCTTTCTTCTTCTATTTTGCCTAATTTAAGTACTAAAAACACATATTTTATTCGTGAGATTATTAATAAGTGATATTTAATGAGTATTTACATGTGTTATGCCTCATACTTTAAAGAAAATGAAAAAAAACAAAGGAGATGAATTACAGACTTATCATTAACCAATAACCAATTATCATTGTCCCAACCTATGGTCCCAACTAACAAACAACCAATTTCTTTCTTCCCACTAAACTTTCTCGTCACCTACTTCCCTCTCATTCCTATATAAATCAACCTAGGGTTTTATTGAGAAACTATCCGCCATAGCTTGAGATTCTTCTCGAGTTCTTGAGAGTCCAAAGCTGACAAACCCGTGCGAGCTATCAATCTAGTTAGTGTGAAGATGGGGATCAAGTTCTGACAAGGTCTGAAGATAAGTGTCTTCATCGCAGTTCTACGCGATAGTTACTGATCCTCTACGACCTTCACCTACACGTCAAGGAAAGAACTAAGTTGTATTCAAAGTACACCATCGTCGTGTGAGGGAGCTGCAAATAGACATTCTTCCAGGTATTTTCTTTTGCATTTCTTTTTTTATTCCGAACGCTTTCCTCTTCTATCCTAAATTCCTCGCTCCTCCTCCTTCTTCTTCTTAGCGATTTTCAGATTCTTCTTACTCATCTCCTTATCCACTCTGATTCTGTTTCAATATGATACAGAATTCTCTCGAGGTGGAACTGCGAGTAGTGAACTGAGATTCATAAAGAGTTTGTCTGAAAGACCACCTACAATAGATGATGTCTAGTCCTCATGTCATTGTTCTTTACCTAACTGAATAAAGTTTGAATATAAATATAAGTTTTTTAGGTATCTGGTTGTTTGGTTACAAAATATTCAATGAGAGGAATTCATAAACATAAAAGGTAAGTCGGTAGATTCAGCTTATGTATGTTAGAGTCTGAATTAAATTCAATCTTTAACAAGTAACAAAGTTTGAATCTTTGAAGCAGCATGGAGAGTAGTCAATTCTATTAGTGACTTAGATTTGCCTATAGTTATTGTATATTTGTGTTATATCATGTTTGACTTTTCAAGCAGAATAGATTATAAAAAGTGTAAAGAAAGCTCGAAGCATGATTTATGAAGTTAAAGCTCGAAGCACTTAGATCTTAAAAGCTCAAAACTCGATCTCAACATCTCAAACGCATTTCTAGAGAAGATTTGAAGTCTTTGGAGGTCAAGGACAAGAAAAGAAGGGTGAGAGCACTTATGCAAGTTTTGTTGAGTTGAACGATTTGCATAGTTTTTATTAGTGCTGAAGAATAGTGTTATAGTTTTTGCACATTCTTGATCAACAAGCAAAAAACAATCCACAATCATCAATTTCATAAAATTGAATTTTGGACATATGATTGATCATTTTAACACCATTATCGGTTACCCTTGATCGATCATCGTATGATCATAATCGATCAATTTTTCTGGCAGTTGTTTTTTGACATAATTGAACATACTTTTATCATGGTCGGTCAACCATGATCGACCACTCTTTGATCATGATAGATCACTTTTCAAGTTATAGGTCAATGGCCACAAATTCATCGATCATTTTGTTGATCTAGTTGATTGCCCATAATCAATCAACTCTTTTGCACTATCCATCATTTCTTTTCTTTTTGAAAATCAAAATTTTAAATTTTCTATTTTTACACACCGACGGCTATTTGATGCCCAACCCTATAATGAGGACCTAGTAGTCATTTGCTTTGAGGTCCAAACTTATAACGATTGGCCTAGTGTCATTGTTTCATACACACAATCAAAGCATCTTTAACTCTCAAAAGAAAAGAAAGATGTTATTTTTGTACGATATTTGAAGTTCTTTCAGCGTTTATGTGCTATCGAATTCTCTTCTATCCAAGGTCTCCAGCTACTAAAGTTGTTTATGCTTTCTGTGCTCAATTGGAATCGTCATCATTCTTGAGCAGATCATGTGCGGAAAGCTCGTAAGTTTGTGGTTTTAGGTTTATCGCCAAACTATTTTTTTATTTAGTATTTTTTGTAGGTATTCGAGTTGTGGATTCATTTCTCTGAGTGATAGATAAAATTTTCCTTTAGGATTTGTCTAAGAAGTGTACATGTTATAAGAGAGGTTGTACTAGTTCTATCCTTGATGAAAGTAGAGCTGGAATAGTGAAAGCAAACTTTGCTAAGAGAACGAAGGGGAAATCCTTGAACAGGGTTCTGGTGGGGGTTTTCCACAGCTCTTTTTGCGTCATAGGTGTGTTCATTCATCCGATCACCATATTTTGAAGGTAAGGATTATTATGTTCGGACTAAAATGTTTGAAACTTTTGTGGAAAGTTATGATTTTAGGATTTGGAGGCATATTTCAAATATGTTCACATTTTCAAAAATAAAAGATGGAGAAGACGACTTCTTAAATAAGCAAATCCAATATACAGAAATGAATACGAAGATAATGTATTTGTTATATTGTGTTATTGCACCTAAAGAGTACAGGAAGATGTTCTGTTGCAAGATTACAAATAAAATTTGGAGAAACCTCCAAACTATCTACACTAGAGAAGCTTCTGATATAAGTGAGGAAGATATTGTTACACATTTGAGCCCCTAGCAAACCATTTCTACGAATAAATGCTACTGTAAATTCCTTGTAAATAAAAGTGATTGATTTTTCACTTTCTTTATGAGATTATAATATACATCCACTTATTGGGTCCCTCTGTACAAATAGGGTTATGTACCTTGGCCTTCTTACAGCCGTTGATCCAAATTATAGGATTGTAGAGGCTGGCACTGAGTTGAATCTAAAGTACTAGATTGAGGACTCAACCACATCGTCAAGTGATTATCAAGAAAGGATCCCCAACCCAAGAAACATATAACAATCCTTACTCCAAAGGCTGACATTCAACCAACCACTTGATGCAGATCCTCCGCATAAGAATAGAGATTCAGAGGTGTCGGATAAGTTATGTCAAAGAGTTCACTTGGAAAGATCAGATAACAAAGACCTACGTCATATACTATCATGATATTGGCACGCATCCTTCGATCTGAGACATAAGTATCATTATATGTCTGAGTATGTACGTTTGACAGACCATTGGGTTGATGACACAATCAAGGCCTATACAATAGTGGACTAGTGTACATATGAAGGCATATGAGCGATACAATCTCTCAAAGGGATCATACAAGTTCATTACTGAACCAGAAGATATGAGCTCACTCACGAGATATTGAGATAAACCAAATTCCAACATTTGTCATCTTGTTTTGGAAACGAGATAGGATTTGAAGATATGATATGTGCTTTTGGAAAGCATATGGTCAATATCAACTCTCAATTATCAAATGAGAGATTTAGTGATGAAACTTTGAAGAAGACAATTCAAATGAAATCGAAACTTTAGGTTTAATCATAGTCTTCAGTATGCAGGATGTATAAGTATTATAAATACTCGAGGCTGACATGATCTTAAATTAATTATATACCATGACACCTCCAATATCCAAGTCACTATACATGAGTTATACAATCTCCCTGACCTTATCTTCAAGTATCCACTGATGATGCACGCGAGCTCTAATTGAATTAAGACTCATACACTGAGAGTTGATTGATATTATGTTGATAACATTCACATAAGTGGTAAATGATTGAGGTAAATATTGATTTACATTAATTATTATTAATGTGAATATAATTCACATTCATTTTAAGAATCTGAATATGTTAATATGAATAGGATTCACATTGAACATAAATGTAAATTAGATTTACATTTTTTGGCTAATGAATATGATTCATTATTCTTGGAGGAGGATTTGGTAATTGTAACAATTGAATTGTGGAAATAATCAATTTGTTAATTCGAAATCAAATAGGAAAGAAGAAAGAGGAAGAAAATATCTCCACAATATAATATAGATACCAACATACAGAAATGAGATATTCCTTGTGGACGTCCATCACACTCTCTCCTTTTGTTAGAGAGAGTGCTGGGATTTTGTCTTTCCTTTTCTTTCTTTTTTCTACTGTATTTAAAGAAGAACTATTTTATAACCATTGATCCAAGAATAAAGATTGAGATATTGGCCACACATTGTCCTATATTAGGCGGGCTTTGGCTCCCATTGAAAGAAAAAATGAATTCTCACTCTCTAGTATCTCTCTCAAGAGGAGAAGAAGAGGAATTATTTCTTCTTCACCTTTGAGGGGACATCCACCTCTCGCTCCCTCTCTCCTCCTTCTCGGTGGTCTACCAAATCCTCACGAGGAGAACTGTCTTCTTGGTGGAAAGGAGGGATCGTCTTTCAAGTTCGTGGGAGATACACAATTCATTACCATGCCAGTAGGTGCAAGCTCTGTTGGATCAGACTCAGTCCAGGATGACTTCTACTTAGAAGATTACGGTCATTTCACGCTTCTGGTATGATTCATATTCTCATGGATATGCGAAATGTTTCGAAAATTGTTTTCGCAACCATGCAGTTTCTCAATTATAATTTACCTTTTATAATTGTTGTGTGGTTCATATGACAAACCTTTATTTTTGTCAAATTTAATTTGTCAGGATGCACAAGGATATAAAACCTTCCTTCAAATATACGAGAAAACATTTCCTAAAGAGATGATGACCGAGAATCACGTTCAAGACACGAGAAAGAAAGAGGTGAAGTAGAGATCAACTTGGAAAGAGGAGAAGATAAGTCAATGTAGGATGACATTAATTTCGACGTCAACTCATGTCATGAAGAAAAAGTACTTACTGCATCCGTGAAAAATCATGATGAAGATGGACACATTAAAGATAGTGATTCAAAAAAAGAGTCATCCGATGATGAAACAAGTGAGTCCTCTAATTTAAAGCTTTTAGGGAATTATTTACTTCTTGCCGGAAAAGTGAAAAGGAAAGGATAAAGTTAAAATGAGAAAAATAAAATCTTGTGTTAAAAAAACTTTACAATGAAGTGGTTTATTTAAAAACTTGAATATATTTTCTTACAAATAAAGTTGTTAGTATTAAAGAGAATACAAATCGGTTAATAGAAAATCTAGCTAAGGTCGTGAAAGGAAAACATAAACTTTTGAGCACATGCAAAGTTAATTTAGAATGCAACTTCTAGTTCTTTATCCAATACTCATTTAGCGTTAAATTCTGTAAGTTAAAAAGTGAGGTAGATCTGGATTCTTATAAGTGAATCGGGAAATCTAAGGACTAACATGGTTGGATCCGAAAGTAAAATGAGACCGTATAATTCACTAGCAAGTAAAAAGGAAAAATATGCATTACATCATGCATGAAAATATATGAGATAACCTCGGTAAGAAAATCAACAAAGGATCTACACAAGATCAAATGAAGATCAATATTGGAGGACACATACAATGATGAAAAGAAAACCAAGAAGCAAGAAGAAGCTTAAGTGGATGGATGAAGAATCATGAGATCTATTTATGGTCAAATTGAAATCAAACAATGAAGTCTAATGCTCAAGATAAAGGATCAGTGCATCAACATCAATATAAAAGAACTGGTTGGAAACTATTAGAAGGACGATATTGTTGTCATTGTCCAACCAGGTATGACTAAGCTTCCTTTATGAATTATTGACTGTAGATTAGGATTAGGATTCTGTTAAGATCAATTCTCTACAAGAAGAAGAAGAAAAGAAAATTCTATATTGAAGTTATCTTTGTTAGATGTAAAAAATGCTTTTTTTGATGGCTATTTGAGAGAAGAAGTTTTTGTTAAAACAACCACTTGGCTTTTTTATAAGATCAACTAGAATTTATTTATAAATTAAACAAAGCTTTATATGGACTTAAACAAGCATCAAGACCCCCCTTAAACACTCCTCACTTCACTCTATACATTTTGACTTAGGAATATAAAAATCAAATCTTTATTTGAAATATCGCTTTAGTGAGTTACAAGGACAATCAAAATTAACTAATTAAAACTATCAAATAGTGTGTTTTCAAAACAACTGCATTATCGAATAGGCCGGCTTTGTGAGTTACAGTCATAGGTATTTACTTTCTCGATTTTGAGTTGATTAGCCACACCTCACTCCTTAAATCCCAGCCATCCGATCTCCCTTCCATCCCGTGGTCCTCTTTGTGCCACATCAACCATCCATTCCCCACTGCCGGATTAAAGCCTAAAACCCATCTAACCACTCATCTCTACCCAAATCTGAACCGTATGATCAGATCTTTGATCTGATCTCATTCGACCACCCACGCTCCCATCCTAGGCGTTGGATCTAAGGATCCAACGGCTAGAAAGTCATCTTCCTCCTTCGTAACCCCCTCCCCCAGCCGTTTCACCTCGTGTGCTAGCCGCCCCCTTTCCATTTTAACTCCTCCACCACCATCTCGCTCCGCTTCATAACACCTCCCTACATAGCCCGATCTCCCACCTTCCTCGCGCAACCTCCACGTTCCCCCTCCATTACTCCTCCACCATTAAAACCTCGTTCAAAAACCCCCGACAAACTCATAACGTCTGGCCATCCTCACCTATAAAACCCCCCTCTACCACACTTCACCGCCATCCACCACTTCGCGAGAGTGCCTCCTAGCTTCCTCCGCCCACCGGTGACAGCGGAGGGCAGCCTTGCCGAGGCAATGATGGTTGCCACTCTTAGGTGTGATCCGTGGCTCACCCACCACGTCGCGGCCGCCTGAGCGTTGTTGAGCTCCGAGGCATGGCTGCCCTCATTGGGAGATGATCGGACCACCTCCAAGGTGCTCAGCCCAAGCTGCTTCCTTCACCAAGAACCTCGCTCCAGCGAGGTGACTTTTTATTGTAATTTTCTCATTGTAAATGGCCACTTTCATCTTCCATTTATAAACCCAGCACCTCCGTCATAGCACCCTCATCCATGCCAACCCATCCTCCCTTCTCCAGAACCTCTCCCGCTCCAACCCCCTTTTTCTCCACTTCGTCGGAGAAGAAGCTCATGGCCACCGCCTCCCGTCATCTCCACGGCCTTCATTCACTCACCAATCACTCACACACACCCATTCTATGCTTCGGCTATGATTAATGAATGCGGGACCCTCAATGGTTGGAGTTCGCATCGGAGCTCCTTCAAGCATTTCTCCTACGATGAAGCTTCACCGACCTTCACCTCCGACCAGCTCCGGAGCTTCGCAGCACCTCCAAGTCGCTCACCGGGACTTTAGCTTGCTTCCTCGACTTTCTGGCACGGTCTCGGAGCACGGAGTAGCAAACAGCAGGTCGCCGGAGCCCCGCCTTCTCTGGTGTCCTGCGGAGGAGCCAGACGATACAGTTACCATCCGATCGTTTCGATCGGACGGCTCTGATGAAGATATGTGGACGCCCAAGCCTCAATCCAATCCGGTAGGCTCGGGTCGACCAAGCCAAAACTCGAGCCATCATCTCGCGCCACGTCAGACCGATCCTGAGTTGCTTCCCGAGCCTAGACCCCTCATGTGCACCGCACGTGAGGGCCTGGGTAATTTACATGAAAGATCGAGGAGTCTGACACTGATCCAACTTCATTTGATCATGACATGGATAGATGGATGGCATGATCCAACTTCATTTGTCAGGAGAGTCTGACAGTGATCCAACTTCGGTTGATCAAGCACTCGTAGATCATGGCATGGATAGATGGATGTTATTTATGAAGTCTGAAATAGACTCCATGCACAAGAACTGTGTATGGAACCTAGAGGATCCACCTAAGGGGGTAAAATATATTGGGTGTTAATAGGTATTCAAGAGAAGAGGGGACCTGATGAGAAGTTGGAAACCTTCAAGGCACAGCTTATAGCCAAGGGCTATACGGAGAGAAGGCATCAACTACGATGAGACACTCTCTCATGTGTCCATGATTAAGTCCATCAGGGCACTGCTAGTTATAGTTGCACATCTTGACTATGACATCTGGTAGATGGACGTCAAGACTGCATTCCTCAATCTATACCTAAAGGAGGATATCTATATGGAGCAACCCTAGGGCTTCATAACCGAGGAAGTTAAAATGAGCAAGATGAAGAAATCCATCTATGGGCTTAAACAAGCTTCTCGCAGCTGGAACATCAGATTTGATGAAACCATAAAGACTCATGATTTCGTTCATAATCTTGATGAACCATGTGTGTACATGAAGTTCAGTGGGAGCGCCATTGTATTTATCGTGCTTTACATAGATGACATTCTTATCATTGGGGGTGATACATGAATGATAACTAGTTTTAAAATATGGTTGTCCCATACCTTTGAGATGAAAGATCTTGGAGAAGCCTCTTATATCTTGGGTCTAAAGGTATTCAAAAATAGAGAAAAGATAATTTTGAGATTATCTCAACATGGATACATTAAGAAGATATTGGAATGATTCCATATGAAAAATTCTAAATTACAAAAACTATAAACTGTCAAATGATATTTCAATTTTGAAATAAAATAAATCGAATTTGAATAATTAAAATTTAAAATGAATTAAATCTGAAATTGGATTGTAGTGAATTCATTTAAAATTCATTTCAAGTTGATTTCAAATAGTTAAAATGAATTGAATATGAATTTATGTATATTTAAAGGTATTAGATTTAATTAGCATCCTTATATATGATGTATGGGATAATATCCATTCCAAGTATCTAAGGTTAGAAGGAACCATTACCGGCAACATAGAAAAGAAAAATCCGATAAATAATTTGAGGACGATGAACACTTTATTCTGGATTGATTAAAGAAGAATCCAATTGAGTCTTCACATGCGAGGCCTACGACTTATGGAATAAACTTACGGTTACACATGAAGGTACATCAAAGGTAAAAGAAATCAGAATTGATTTATTACAACAAGGCTATGAGCTTCTTCAACATGAAGAAGGCGAAACGATAAAGTGAACATATTCAATATTTATAAACATTAAGAATTCTCTCCATAAATTGTATAAGAAATAAAGGAAGTTATACCTGTGAAAAAGCTCCTTAGACCACTTATTGCCAAGTAGATGACCACAATAATGGTGATTAAGAAAGCAAATGATAAACATAAACTTACTTTGGATGGATTGATTGGAAAATTTCTTGCTTACGAGGTTGAGAAAGAACAAGAAATGGAAGCTAAGCCACATGTCAAGGATACTTCTCCAAGAACTCTAACACTCCAAGCAACCGCAACCTCTGATTACTTTGAAGATGAAGAAAGAATAGTTACTAGTCAATTCAAGAGTTATTTAAAGAGGCGATGAGAATTGGAGAGAAGAAAAAAGGATACATAAATAATTATATGTAATAACTATAAAACAAAAAAGTATACATAAAATGTAAATGTCCTTTTGTTAAGAGAGAAAAAAATTAAAGCTCATCATGTAAACAACGGCTCCTTCAAACGTTATCCAAAGGAAATCCATGCAAGCCACTTGAGATTAATCTAATTCAAGTGAAAGAGACTCCAACATTTTCAACAACAAGGAAGCATTGCTCAAACTCATGACCGTCGATGACGAGGTAAACTTCATTAAACATGTTATTGATGAACTTAGACATGCCATCACTATTTTCCCAAACAAGTTGTTAAAATTGGAGGGTACATGTGATGAACGTGGTCTCTCTGAACGGCATTTGACGAACGTGGATCCCAACTCTTTAATAATCGATAATTGTATTATAGGAGATGAAAAGCGGTCTATCAAAAATCACAATTCTTGAATTTAATGCAATAATTTTTACTTGATAAGTCCACCAAGGTCGAGCACATGGAACAATGATTTTCAATTGTGCGGATCTAAATTGATTTCAATAATTAATTAAATACTATATTAATTTTTGTGTCAAGAAATAAAATGAAAATGTAATGAAAGAGATGCAATGCGAATAAAATAAACAGAGATGATAAATAACCGATGGATCTGTGATTACATATAATTTTAATCCCAATAATATTAATCAATATCCTCAAATTGATAATAAAATAATTACAAAATAAATAATAGTTATTAAAATAATCAATTAAGAATTAATTATACACAATACAATATAAGATAAAAATGAGAAATTAAAGGTGAATTTTATTGGACTAGTTAAGCCATGGGTTTAATAAATGACTTTTAGCATGATGAATACGAGATTCATCAGCTGTGTCCCTGAGTTCGACCTTGGTAGATTTGTCAAGTATAAATACTCCACATTCAAACGATTGTGGTTTTTGCTGAACCAAATTTGTCTCCTATACTACGACAATCTCTGATTATTAAAGAGGTAAATTTCCCGTTCATCAACAGCTACCCAATCTATTTATTGAATTTAGATTAATTAAGAACAAGTGTGAATAAATTCTCAATTCTTAAGGTCTCCATGCAGATGAGATGCACAAGGTAACATGCAGATCACAATGTAATGTATGATGTATGAATTTTTTTAGTTGATTTTTATGCGATTATAAAATGATGCGAAAGAGAACTGCAAAGATTAATTACATGCAGAATAAAGGATTACAAAAATACCTGAAGAGATCATTTAATTTGAGCGCAGATGATGAATTGAAGTCAGGGTGATTTTGAGCATAATAATAAGGCCAATCATCAAATCAGAGCAAGGACAGCTAGAGTAAGGTCAACATCTAACATTAAAAATCACTTCTTTTTAAAATTATATCAGATGAGAAATTAGACATGCCATGAGATAGATGAAGAAACAAGAATCAAAACAACATTAAAATCATGCAATTTGGACCTACGATGCGCAAGTTATAAAGAAAACAATGCATGGGCATAATTGTAATAAAAATGCAAGAAATAAGAAAAAATAAATATTACATTTAGGTCCCTGAAGGACCTAAATGTAAATACCAAAAGTTGCCAAAGCCCTGATATAATTTTTCCATGCGCATATGGGCATTTATGCAAATTCCAGAAGTTAAGAGGGCATCCCTGTAAATTACCCAGGCACACATGTGCCGCACGTGCCTGGGGACCAATCTACAATTATCAAAACTTCTTCGATCTTTCATGTAAATTACCCAGCCCCTCTCGTGCGGTGCACGCGAGGGGCCTAGGCTCGGGAAGCAACTCAGGATCGGTTTGACATGGCGCGAGATGATGGCTCGGGTTTTGGCTCGGTGGACCCAAGCCTATTGGGTCGGATTGAGGCTTGGGCGTCCACATGTCTTCATCAGAACCGTCCGATCGAAACGATCGGATGATAAATGTATCGTCTGGCTCATCCGTAGGCCACTGGAGAAGGCGGGGCTCCGGCGACCTGCTGTTTGCTCCTCCGTGCTCCGAGGCCGCGTCGGAAGGTCGAGGAAGCAAGCTAAAGTCCTGGCGAGCGATCTGGAGGTGCTGCGAAGCTCCGGAGCTGGTCGGAGGTGAAGGTCGGTGAAGCTTTGCCGGAGGAGAAATGCTTGAAGGAGTTCCGATGCGAACTCCGGCCATTGAGGGTCCTGCATTTGTTAGATCATAGTTGAGGCGTAGAACGAGTGTGTGTGAGTGATTGGTGAATGAATGCAAGCTGTGGAGATGACGGGAGGCGGTGGCCATGAGCTTCTTCTCCTGCGAAGTGGAGAAAAAAGGGGGTTGGAGCGGGAGAGGTTCTGGAGAAGGGAGGATGGGTCGATGTGGATGAGGGTGCTATGGCGGAGGTGCTGGGTTGATAAATGGAAGATGGAAGTGGCGGTTTACAACGAAAAATTACAAGAAAAATTTACCTTGTTGGAGCGAGGTTCTTGGTGAAGGAAGCAACTTGGGCTGAGCACCTTAGAGGTGCTCCGGTCGTCGCCCAACGAGGGCAACCATGCCTCGGAGCTCAGCGGCGCTCAAGCGGATGCGACGTGGTGGGTGAGCCATGGATTACACCTAAGAGTGGCGACCTTCGTCGCCTCGGCAAGGTCGCCCTCCGCTGTCACCGGAGGGCGGAGGAAGCTAGGAGGCACTCTCGTGAAGTGGTGGATGGTAGTGGTGTGGTGGAGGAGGGGTTTTATAGGTGAGGATGGCCAGATGTTATGAGGTCATCAGGGGTTTTTGAACGAGGTTTTAATGGTGGTGGAGTAATGGAGGGGGAATGTGGAGGTTGCATGAGGAAGGTGGGAGATCGGGCTATGTGGGGGAGGCGTTACAAAGCGAAGCGGGATGGTGGTGGCGGAGCTAAAATGGAAAGGGGACAGCTATCTCGCGAGGTGAAACGGCTGGGGGGAGGGGTTACGGGGGAGGAAGATGACTTTCTAGCCGTTGGATCCTTAGATCCAACGGTTAGGATGGGAGCATGGGCGGACGAATGAGATCAGATCAAAAATATGATCATACGGTTCGAATTTGGGTGGAGATGAGTGGTTAGATGGGTTTTAGGCTTTAATCCGACGATGGGGAATGGATGGTTGACGTGGCACAAAGAGGACCATGGGATAAAAGGGAGATTAGATGGCTGGGATTTAGGCGGTGAGGTGTGGCTAAGATTAGATATGGGAGTCGGATCTGACGGCGGGGATTGAGCGAAGGATGAATGGTTGAGATGGGAGCGGGGAAGAGCAAATCCGATGTCCCAGGAGGGCGCCTGGTGGCAGAAGGAGAAGCAGCCACATGGTCGACCCAGAGGGCGCCACGTGGCTGCACCAGAAAATTCGAAAATGTAAATACAAAGAAAAATACAAAAGAAATAGCTAGAGATAAAATTAGGAAAAAGTCAAAACATAAAAGTTGTTCGTCTCGATGACATCTGCAAGTTTGATGTTGGACGAAATGCCAAAAAAGGTCATTTATACAAAAAAGTATTTTTGAAGGTATTTTTAAGGGGATAAAAATACATGCTTTTGAGTTTTGAAATGTTTTTGTATTTTTTAGTCTTCTTAAGGGTTAGTGTCATTATAAACGGTTGTTCAGCTTGATTTATACGGGCTTTTGATAATAAACTAATTACAAAATAAATAATAGTTATTAAAAATAATTAACTAAGGATTAGTTATACACAATACAATACACGATAAAAATGAGAAATTAAAGGTGAATTTTATTGGATTAGTTAAGCCAAGGGTTTAATAAATGACTTTTAGCATGATGAATACGAGATTCATCAATCCTCAGAAACTAAGAGGTAAATGTGCTTTACTCATCATTGATCAAACCATATCCATAATGGTCCTATTGTGTTTTTCAGCAACACCATTTAGCTGGGAAGTTTCAGAAGGAGTGAGATTGGATACAAATCCTCTCTCTTTAAGTTATCCATTGAATTCATCTGAGAGATACTCATCACCTCGGTCAAATCGAGCCCGTTTAATCTTCCTATCGATTTTGTTCTCAAAAAAACTATGAATTCTTTCTACATTTCAAAGCTTTCAAACTTATGAAGTAATAAGAAGATAAACCCATACCACGAATGATCATCAATAAACGTCAAATAATATCGATATCCATTTCAAGTCGCGATACTAAAGGGACCACATACGTCGATCTATATTAGGTCAAGTATACCCTCGCATCATGTACCCTTATTACAGAAGCAAGCTCTAGTCATTTTACCATGAATGCAATGTTCGTAGGTAGGTAAACTTTGGACCTGTAGAAAATCTAATGGTACATATTTTATCAATCTATTTATCCTATCAATAGATAAATGACTAAGCATTTGATGTCAAATCATGGTTAAATGATTTTATCATCTCTGGATCGCTTGAGGTTGTTATTACCATTAGTAGTAGTTGTTGTAACATCTGCAATATGTTTACCATAATGACTTATGATAACTTTATTGCAAAATTGGAACACATATCCCTTTCTAACTAACTTAGATAGATATAACAAGTTCCTTCTAACTTCGAGTACGTAGAAATACTCTCTAAGTAATAAGACTCTCACACTAGCTAAAGATAGTCTGCAAGTTCCGATGGTGACTGCTGCAACAGTTGTATCGAATCACATCTAGATGACTATTTCTCCATCCTCAAGCTTTCTGATTTCCTAAATAGATGCAACAAATCACATACATGAACAAAAACGCCAGAATCAATGACCCAACTAATTTATCAACCTACGAGAAAATTGGTTTTAATGATAAAAATATATTTTATACCTGTTGAAGCCTTATCCTTTTCTATAATTTTCAGGTAATCTGGACAGTCTTTCAGTGCCCCGACTTCTTACAGTCATAACACTGACTTTCTTTGATGCTATCACTGTGGAAGCTTGAGAAGATGAGCCAACATATTTACTCTTCTTCTTCTTCTTCTTATGAGAACCCTTCCGAAACCCTTACTTCCGATCATGTTTTCCCTTGACCTGTACAACCATTGCACTTCCAGTAGGATTCTCTTTCTTCAAGACGTTCTCAGCGGACTTCATGAAGATATCAACTCAACATTCGTCAAGCTCAACTTATTCATGTGGTACGATATCACAAAGCTATTGAAAGACTTGGGCAAAGATAACAGAATAAAGTCGGACTGTATGTCTGCATCCATATGTGCCCAAAGGGTATCCAATTTAGAGAGGCAACCGAACATTTTGATTACATGCTCTCGAACTGAAGTCCGTTCCCGCATATTGCTGCAAATCAGTTCTTTCAAGATGTTGTAACGCTGAGTGCGGTTCACATCACCAAACATCTCCTTTCACCATTATATCATGAGAAATGTCAGTGTCCACTGTTGCTTGTGAAATACATTGGACAAAGACCCCAGAATATAACAACGAGCCAATGATTGATCTTCATCATATTTTTCATTGCATTTTAGTTCTTGCAATAATGTAGGGCTTGTGTGCTTGTTCTTGGTGACCACGTATCTAATGCACTCCGCCGAGAGAACAAGCTCCAAGTTTTGGAGTCGGTACGAATAATTTGGTTCGGTCAATTGGTTGACCTCTAGAAGCTTACTGAGAGGGTTCGTAGATTTCATAATTGAGATTAAGAAATACACTTATTAGAACATATAATTATTATATATTCAATTTAAATTCTTTGATTAAGGAATTCTGAATCAAAGGTGTCTTCCCTTTTAACACTTTGAAAGTCCAATCCCTTATCAAACTTTCAAAGCAAGAGATATATTTACTGTTATATCTCTAACAAGATCTGGGATCTCCATTCTACCTTTGTTACATCGCAAATTAGAAAATATAATTTATTATACGAAGTAGAACTCATTCTGCCTTGCAAGTCCAACTTGCATTTCCCAATTCAGTCTTTAACACACGAGCCCACCATCCCAAAGGTGATGTTGACTCGTTGTTAATTGAACCAACCATCAACAGAATTAGTACTTGCTATGCGCAATCCAATACCACCTCAATTATATGATAACAATATTGGGGTCACTACGCATACGACATGCTCTCGAGAAGCAAAGAGCATGATACATGTACGCTTGTACGTCGGAGCTATGAAATCATATAGGCGTCTCCGCTGTACAATCCACGACGACATAACCTTCACCTTAATGAGAGACATGTGTGTCATTTTATGCTCCTCCATATCCCGTTCAAATTTTAATTACTCATTTTGAATTAAATTCTAATGACTAATTCTTCCAATATCAATAATAGAATGCTTATTTAATTGGATTAAATTAATTCAATCATACTAAATTAATTATTAATCTAATGCAACCAACAAATAATTTAATTTTCTTGATACTATTACATAGTATACACCCTCACACTGTACAATTGTATTATTCCAATTAGTTATTTAAAGTACATAGAGACTTCTCATGTTGCCCATCCTTGAAACGGATCAAGCCAGGTTGGGCACATAATGCTAATAAAGAGCGCTTCCACTGTAAATGCGATGCACGGTGATAATTAGTTAACCCATTAGCATATCCACGACCTAGACACCATCACCGAATAATTTATTCAAGACAACATAATTGGTAAAAATTGTACTAAGAAGTTTTATCGGTCATATTCTCTTAATGACCGGCACGATACTATATGATAATATCTCAGAAACTTAGGCATATTAAAATATTTTTAAAGTTTTAAATTTCTAATCATATCGAGCAAACAAGTTTAGTTTTTGACGAGTCGCTAAATACGATGTTTAATTCGATCACGTTGTAGCACGTGTACTTAGCGATTCGATCAGAACCGAGAGAAGATCTCCGTGAAGAGTGTCTCGGTTTAATTTATATCCCGGGAAAGTCCGGGGTCAAACTCAGGGAGGCAAAGGAACAACTTCGGGTTTTAATTCAAAAACTTAGGTCTAGATATCCAATGCTGTTTTTTTTAGATTTTTTATGCAAAAACCAAAGCAAATGCAAAATGCGGGTGAATTAAGACACTTAGAAAACACAAACAAGGCCAAATTAATTTTAATGGAAAAGAAGTCCAATTTAGCCAATTCGTATTTTTCCTAAAGTCCCAATCCAGTAGGGAACACAAAACACATTTTTTTGTATTTTTTGGGTTTAAAATGCAACAATGCAAAATACACACTTTTTATGGGTATTTTTGCAATTTTTCACACAAACAGTAAGCAAAAAAATATGAAAAAATTACTGGAATGAAAACATGATGCAAGGAAGCTACAGTAATATTTTTGGAATTTTTTGACAAAATATGAATTTTTTATGTATTTTTTAGTAAAAACAGAGTGGTAATGAGTAATTAATTTCTATTAAATCCACATTATCAAATTAGTCAGAGAGCAAATCATTTCAAATAGATATTTTCATGTGCAATCAAGGAGACTTGAAATTTTGCAAAAAAGATATATGTGGATTTAATTAAAAATCAAATACTAATTTTACTCTACAAATTATTTCAGGCACGAGACATCTCCATTTTGAATGAAACTTAGATAGTGAGTTAAGCACTCATCAAGGCATCTTTCTTAATTTTTGTGGAATTTTTAGAGTATCTGTGTGTGAGATATCAAATTAAGAGTCCAATTTGGGTAAAATATGAAGAATTTCAGTTACACAATTTTAATTAATTACCCAAATACCACAAAAATACAAAGAAATATCCACAAAGTAGAGAATTAGTTGCTCAACATGAAAACATTTTTTATTGAATAAAAAGATGCACTACAGGTGTCCAAATTAGTAGCCAAACATAGGGGTGTCTTTGCAAATCAGAAATTGAAAAGATAATATAAAACATGCACAAGAACTAATCTGCAATTACGAAAACTATGAAGGAAATCTTGCAATATTTACAAAAATAAAAAAATAATAAAAATGGGGACCTTCTTCTTCCTTGTGCGCAGGTGGAGAAGAACCCAACACGTGGGGGCGGGCGGCGCCGCCCACGCGCGGCCGTGGCGGAGGAGGCTTGCGGCGGTGGCGCCGCTGGAGGCGGAGGAGGCTTACGACGGTGAGGGGCCGCTGGAGGCGGAGGCGCGGTGGCGCGCAGGTGGAAGGGTCTGGGCGGAGGTGCGCAGGTGGGCGGCACCAGCCGCACGCGGTGGCTGGTGTGGGTGACGGCGGCGTCTGTTGGAAGGGGCGGCGGCGCCGCGCGGTGACTGAGGCCGCCGGCTGGCGGCGGTGGGAAGAAGGAGAGGGGACGGCGGCGGTGGGTGCTCCCCCACCGCTGTTGCGGATTTTTTTTATTTTTTTATTTTTTTTATTTCTTTTTTTCTGCTGTAATAAAAATCCTTTTTTTTTAATTTCTTTTATATTTTTTTTAATTTTGATTAGACAGGGAATATGATTGACAAAAAATAAAATAAAATGGGTTCGTGGTGGTGATGATGATAAACTAAATAAATGAAAAAAAATGGTGTGATGGTGGTGGTGGAAGGGATGATATGTAGGTGGTAATGTGATGTGCTAAAAAATGCAAATTAACAAATGATGACAAGAAGATGAAGATAAAATTACCTAAGATGGACGGTCGCCTATGAAGTGCTCTCGTGAGCACGGTCTTCGTTCGAATCGCCGGCGTGTGATGAGCTCGAGCAGCGCGCGGTTGCGGCTGCGATGTTGGACAAAAAGCCAATGGATCACACCGGAGAGAGGGCCGTCGTTGCTCGACCGCGGTTGCGTCGCTGTCACCGATTCAACGCTGGGAACTTGGCTCTCCTCACATAAAGATGGATCCCAGGATTCGATCGGACGGTTGAGGGGCATCAAAGGAAGGAGCGGCTGAGATGGAACATCCGGGACGCGATCGATCGGTCTTCAAAGCGCCACGTGGTGAGCTCTGCTTAAGGCGCAAATGAACGGTGCAGATTGAAGGTGGGGGAAGATCTGATGGATGAGGACATAGGCGCGCATGGACACAGCGGGGCCGTTGGATCTGAAGCGAGATCCAACGGCCAGGGGTGGTGGCGGAAAAAGACAAGGGAAGCGGGCCACGTGGCGCACCCAGAACGGGCCACGTGGCCCAATCGGATTTATTTGAGGGTATTTTTGATTTTTGGGGGCTGAAATGGCCGAATTTGAGAAAACTCAAAACATGAAAGTTGTAGATCTTGACGAGATCTACAAGTTTCATGTTGACCAAAATTGGAGATGAAATCAAACGAAGACCCGGAATATTTTTAAGGGTACTTTTAAGTCTAAAAATACCACGAATTTTTATTTTGCCATTTTTTTGTAGTTTTTAATTTATTAGAGACTCTGATAATTCCAGGACATTATCTGGGTTTTATTGACACTCAGCTTAAGCAAGGGGGTTAATAATGAGAAATTATGATGATGAAATCGAGTTTCATCACCCCCTATACTTAAACTATGCTCGTCCTCGAGCATCAAAAAGAACGACTAAGTTGGATTAACCCCCTTGTGCATGTGAATACATGATCCAATCTGATCAAGTCGACTCGACTTTAGAGATCCAAAATTCTAGAGTTCAACCCAGCCTTAATCAAGAGGCTTCCAATTCCTCTGCTTCTCTAGACTCTCTCTTATGTACATATAAACTAAAGGATATGAAGTTTTAGTGTTGACTGCAATTCTGAGAGTAGAGTCAATTCGTCACCCAAAATCTTGGTTTGAGAAAATCTCCTAAGGACCCAATCCTCAGCACTAGGGAATAAATCAAATCTTGCATTCAGTCCACCGTCTCTTTAGTTGTCAGACTTAGAAAATGTAGATGGCAGGCCAGAAATGGAGGGCATGGGATTGTGTCAATTCTTCTCTCCCTCTCATTGGAACAAGGATTCTCTCTAGTGCCTTTTTACGCAACACATTTTTTTTGGTGTTGATCAGTGCGTCCGTCAAGAGAAGTTGGAGCCGTCTGCACTTGTTTTCCTGGGAGTACACCGGGGTGTGCCTTTTTTGAGTACCTATCGTACCTTCTACACTCAGACTTGTAGCATTTACGATGCAGAGCCCTTTTTTGGTGCAAGCCCGACTCCTGGTCCTAATAGCGGTGGTCCAAGTGGACATTTTGAAAAGTTTGGGAGCGCTCGCCTTTGGTGGAAGCTCTTTGATAATTGACTTGGTGGAATGAGAGCTTTTCTTTGAATTTCATTGACTTGTATAATTTGTGGCTAGCTCCACTGCTTTTACCAAAAGTTGGCACACACTGATCAACATTTTTTATTTATTTCACACCCTGGCACTTAGGTCAATGTCAAGAGATTAGTATAAGAACCAAGTTCTCATACTGGCTAATATTGCTGACACTCAGGTTTCATGAAGCCTCCAAAGATTTTATCCCATCCTCGAGCATCATTAGATCAAATCCAAACTCGACTTCCTCATCCCAATCCCTCAGGTGAAAAATCAACTCATCTCATCAAAATCCGCAGTCGTGCATGTGATGTGCTGATCATATTCTTTATGTATGAGACTAAGCATGGAATATAGCATGCAAATCTAGAAACCTAGGGGAATGTGGACAATTAAGTCTAAGACCCTGATGGCTAAGGCTGGTTAACCTAAAATCTCAAAGACCTCAAAAAGCTAAGTTTCCTTGACCAACTCAGATCCTGGGTGAAAGTGTAAGTGTAGAGGACTAATCCACTTCTTCATTCAAAAACAAGATTTTTTTTGAACTTCAAGAGATATTAGAACTTCCTAAACTCAATTGAGCATCTGCAATTCAGCCAGTATGGATGTAAGTACAGGTCGAAGCCCGTTGCTTGAGGACGGGGCCTTGCGCGATGTCCTCTAAACCATCCAATCTGCTAAGGGCGAACCCTCATTGAATGCGTCTTACTTAATTGGGTCTAGTAGTCACTAATGACTCTTAAAGGATTTTTGGGTTTTTTTGATTTTTATGGATTTTGATAGAGGCTAAAACACGAGTTAAACTCAACTTTCCTTGAAAAGGGATGGCGAATTTTTCAAAACCATGTCACACAAAATAAAAAGTTTTCAAAACATTTTCAAAAATCATTTTCGAAAATATTTTTATATAAATAGCGTAACATAATATCGAAAAGCCGTGAAATCATTGGAGTTCTCTTAGTCCAAAGAGTTTTACCTTAGCCAAAAAGTTTTTAATTTTTCAAATTTTTCAGATTATAGCTAAAGTAAATATACGATATATACGGTATACCCCCCTATACTTAAACTTTGCTATGTCCTCATAGCACTAGATGTTACAAGTACATAGGTCTATTTAAGTATATAGAAATATACGAGAGCTAAGATGGGCTCCCCCTATACTTAGGTTAGAAATAACCTAAGTATAAAGGCAAGGAAAGATGAGTAGAGAAAAATCACGGGGACTCGGGTCCCCCCTATACTTAGGCTGAGATTAGCCTAAGTATAAAGATGGAAATTGATGTTGGGAGGGACCCAAGGTGAACGAAGAAGAGGAATGGATCTACAAGTGAGCGGTTGAATCTTCGGAGATGAAATGGAGTGACTAAGGTTTTAGGGTGTGTATCGAAGCAAACATGGCTCAATCAATCAAGAAAACCCTTAGTTTCACCAACTCACACATGAAACCAACCAAGGTTGGTTTATTATCTTGTCGGTTTTATTGGTGATAAAACATTAGGTTTTTAAGCAAAGAAAAGATGTGAAGTAAAAATCATTGCTTAAGCGAGGGTATTGCTCTCCCAAAACCAAAGTTTTACTCCATTTTATGTTTGACTTGCAATTAACAGTCCCAATTTTATTTTAGGTTATCACTGAATTATGGTTAGCACATCAATCAAGAAATTATCGTCTACTGTTCATTCCATTTTCCATTAATCCTAGGTGATCAAGCTAGGAAATGAAAGCCGAGAAAAATATGTATTCGATAAAAACCGCGATCTAGGCTAAGCGAGAAATCATGCAATGATTTGACGATAAATCCATGAAAAACTGGGGCCGTTTTGAAAAACCAAAATCAATGTATGCAAGTCGAAAAAAGCCGCACCTAATCATGCATCTATTAGCGGGGATAATTTTCATTTTAATTTGGCTAAGTGAGGCGATGTTACGTGCGTCTTTGTTTAAAGTGTGTCTTACCTACGAGCAAACACGTAAAAGATAAACAATGGAATATGCTCAAAGAGCCGCGTGCCTGATCCTAAGTCGACACTCAAGTGGGGACGACCCCCACACAACCACATTCATTCGATTACACACGCGAGTCTTCAATCGAAGACCGCTGTAAAAGACGAGTTTATTACAAGTTCATGCATGGAAATTAAAATGCAAGACAATTTTTTTTCTTTCTTCTCGATGTACTCCAAGCGGTTTCTGCGGTTCCTCTCAGCGGGAGACACCAGCTCCTCGCCTCCTTGATCCATCAAGGGCCCTGCTACAGAAACAATGATTAGAGATCAATCGAAAAGAAAATTTTATAATGCAAAAAATGAATTGACAAATTGACCTATAAAAATAACACTAAATTAAATAAACAATAAATCCAAAAAATAAAAGAAATGAGCCGTGTCCCTGACAATGGCGCCATTTGATAAGCCGGGGGACGGGGGCTTGCTGGGAGGTTTCCCACGTACAGGTGGACGCCGGCAAATGGAGGGGGGACCGGTGTATTTGAAGAAGTAGCCGGCGGTGCAAGTGCTGGAGGTCGTGGGTTTCCTGATGAACATGGGGCGACTGGGAGTTTGTTATGGGTCGTGGAGACATGCGCGGTGACTGAGGCCGCCGGCTGGCGGCGGTGGGAAGAAGGAGAGGGGGCGGCAGCGGTGGGTGCTCCCCCACCGCTGCTGCGGATTTTTTTTATTTTTTTATTTTTTTATTTTTTTTATTTTTTTTATAGCTGTAATAAAAATCCTTTTTTTTAATTTCTTTTATTTTTTTAATTTTGATTAGACAGGGAATATGATTGACAAAAAAATAAAATGGGTTGGTGGTGGTGATGATGATGAACTAAATAAATGGAAAAAAATGGTGTGATGGTGGTGGTGGAAGGGATGATATATAGGTGGTAATGTGATGTGCTAAAAAACGGCAAATTAACAAATGATGACAAGAAGATGATGATAAAATTACCTAAGATGGACGGTCGCCTATGAAGTGCTCTCATGAGCACGGTCTTCGCTCGAATCGTCGGCGTGCGATGAGCTCGAGCAGCGCGCGGTTGCGGCTGCGATGTTGGCCAAAAAGCCAACGGATCACACCGGAGAGAGGGCCGTCGTTGCTCCACCGCGGTTGCGTCGCTGTCACCGATTCAACTCTGGGAACTTGGCTCTCCTCACATAAAGATGGATTCCAGGATTCGATCGGACGGTTGAGGGGCGTCAAAGGAAGGAGTGGCTGAGATGGAACATCCGGGACGCGATCGATCGGTCTTCAAAGCGCCACGTGGCGAGCTCTGCTTAAGGCGCAAATGAACGGTGCGGATTGAAGGCGGGGGAAGATCTGATGGATGAGGACATAGGCGCGCGTGGACACAGCGGGGCCGTTGGGATCTGAAGCGAGATCCAATGGCCAAGGGTGGTGGCGGAAAAAACAAGGGAAGCGGGCCACGTGGCGCACCCAGAACGGCCACGTGGCCCAATCAGATTTATTTGAGGGTATTTTTGATTTTTGGGGGTTGAAATGGCCGAATTGAGAAAACTCAAAACATGAAAGTTGTAGACCTTGACGAGATCTACAAGTTTCATGTTGACCAAAACTGGAGATGAAATCAAACGAAGACCCGAAATATTTTTGAGGGTACTTTTAAGTCTAAAAATACCACTAATTTTTATTTTGCCATTTTTTGTGGTTTTAATTTATTAGAGACTCTGATAATTCCAGGACATTATCTGGGTTTTATTGACACTCAGCTTAAGCAAGGGGGTTAATAATGAGAAATTATGATGATGAAATCGAGTTTCATCAGTTTTGCATGTAAAAGTTGAACTATAACTATTGTAGTTTGAACCAGGGTTTTATCATGAAACATTCATTCAACGGAGGTTGATGATTATAAAATATTTCTTTAAATATATGAAACATCATTTAATCAGGATAAATTCATAATTTCCATGATTAATATTGAATAATAAATACATTAAAAAATATTCTTGAGATGATCCAATCATCTTTCGACTCATCTCCACTAAATATCACATATCTGGGGCAAACGGAGTCAGAATCGTGCAAAATAAATTCGAACATTTTGATGGTATAATTCTTAACTTAATTAATGCATTTTAACATATTTCATGACAAGAAGATAGTAACCAAAATTCATTTAATTACAGATCCAAGTTTACATGCAAAAATAATGACACTATGGGAACTTTTGATTTTTAAATGATGCATGTTTGATGCCAACCATTGGTGAATCTTCTGTGGATATATTTAGATATCTAAATACATTTAAGTATCTCAAAAATTCATTCAGACACGATACAAAGTTAGCTTTCATATGAACAAAAAACTATATGAAAAACACATACGCAAAAAACAACAAGTCCCCGCGCATCTGATATCCAAAATCTTGTTCGCTTAGAGTTTGGATCATGTCCAAGACCTTTGACCAAGGATCAGATACTACTTGAAGGTGAGGGTATTCACCTCATCCATCACGGAAGTATGGAGATCGTATCTTATGTGATCTAGGTCGATTAGTCGTACTAGTCGTAAGGGTAGCTGGAATTAATTTTTTCGATGAAACCACTGGACATGGGAACCGTTCCCATGTTGTTTCATCATCAACACAAACAACCATCAAGGTTACCTCTTGTAGCATGATCGTGATCCTTGTGTCTCTAAATGAAGAGACCTCATGTCTCAAGTTCAATTTGACGGAGTGGGCACTTGCAGGCACGTGGATGAGATGCATGCTTCCCATAATCCAAGTTGAGTAATTCCAAGTGTGGGAACCTCCTGATTTTGTCTCACACACGGTCTTCCTCACGATCACGAGGCACCAAAAAAGATGGAGATCCACGAGTAGTCGATCTGACAACACAATTACATCGCGACGATGGCAGAGTTCTCCCTACAAATCCTTGAAGTGGATGACCACTAGGGTTTGAAGAAGAGAGAGTATGAACATGTATATAATAGAGAGAGAGTTTTGTTGCTTATAATTGTGTGTAGAAAAGTGTAGGGTTCACTCTTCTTTTATATCATTTTGGATGGCTATGATGTACTCCTAATTCAAAATCAATGTTCTAGATTTCGTTGCAATAATTTACACTAATAATTAATTAATTTAAATAAATAAATAAATAAAATAAATTGAAGAATTTTTTCAATAAATTTAATTCTCATTAAATCAATTACAAGTGGAATAATAAGAAAGGAGGAGAGCCTCCTTCCTCATTAGGATAAACAACCACCATGGAGATATTTTTTGTGTGGCCGTCCATACCAAATAAGGCATGGAGCTCTCTTCTCTCGGTATGGATGAGATTCTCAAATCTCACCATATTTTTCCACATGCTTGCCACAACTTTTGTTGCTTGAATTTTCACCAAATTAATTCCAAATTATTTGGGATACTTTCAATCATGCCATTGATAATTATGAATCATATTCATCCATTCAATATTAAATGTAAATCACATTACATTTAATTGTACAATGTGAATCCAATTCACATTTGATGTATAATGTGAATCCAATTTACATTAAATTAATAAATTGTAAATCATATTTACAATTATACTCTCTATGATATTACGAATCATATTCACAATCCAAATATATTTATTGTGGGCAGTGCTATCCACAATGATCATATCTTTGATAACTAAATTTAAGTTAATTATCCTAGAGTCACTCTCCATGTGTCAAATAACGTGACTCATATACACATTATTAATGATAATTATATCATACTTAATCATCATTATTCCAATGTTTAGATATTATCAATAATTGAATTATTTATGAACTCTTTCAAAAACAAAGCGCTTTCTACGCGGATACTTGGAGATAATGACATTGTGAATGTATATTCTGCATATAGTGACTTGGATATTGATATATAATCTCATATACAGATCTAGAAGACCACTCAAAAGATTTTTGATCAAGTCAAACATAATATCTAATCTTCTCATTGCATCTGAATCATATTCAATTCAGTGTCCAACTTGTGGACTAAGATTGCATAATCAATCTTCTGAGCGAAGTCACTAAAATCCAAACATATTTCATCACTCACTCAGAATGGGAAGTGTCACAGTTATATAATCATTTAAGATCACATCACCCTCAAGTATTCCTAATACATGTATATCCTGCATACTGGAAGATCTATAATAAACCCGAAGTTTTGATCACTTTCAAATTGTCTTCTTCAAGGTTTTATCATTATGTTTCTCATTTGATCATTGTGAGTTGGTATTGATCGTATGCTTTCCAAAAGTATATATCATACCTAAAATGCTATCATACTTCCAAAGCAAGATGATCATCAATATAATTTGGTTGGTCCCAATATCTCATGAGTGATCTCATGTCTTCCGGTTTACCAATGACCCTGTATGATCTCTTTGAGAGATCATATTACTCATGCCCTCATATGTACATCAGATCGTCGATGTATAGACCTTGATAGGTCATCAACCTAATGATTTTCCTAATATACACACTTATATATATAGTAACCATCTGTCTCCGATCAGAGGATGCGTGCCTGCATATGACAACATATGATATAGGTCTTGGTTATTTTGATCTCATTAGGTCAACTCTTTGACCTGACTTATCCGACGCCTCAGAATCTCTATTCCTATGCAGAGGACATGCATCAAGAGGTCGATCGAATATCAGTCTTTGGAGTAAGATTTCCATCTCCTACTCTGGTTGGAGATACTTTCTGGTGGTAGATGATCCATTATTCTAACTCTTTAGATATCAACCAAGCACCGATCTATATGATTCAACCATTGAATCAACAATTGTATGATTATCAAGTCGGTCATGGTACATAATCCTAATTATACTAAGGGACATTATAAGTGCATTCATTCATTAATCTCGGATAGGGAGTGAACATCGATGACTTTTATTAATATATAAAAAAGGATTACGATAACATTTATTGTAGAAATGGTTCGTCGGGGGCTTACATGCCCAACAAGAGTGAGATGGATGCGATGAGGAAGAGGTTGGGCCAGGCAAGGCTGGGGGTAGCAAGGAGGACAAGAGATAGGGTGAAGGTAGGCTACATGGAGGAGTAGGTTGGGATAGGAAGGAAGAAGATAAGGAAGGAGGACGAAAAAACATTTACACTTGTACCCCACTCTATTGTTTCCATAACTGTCTATGATTCAAGAAGGTAAGGGTACATGGGTTATTACAAAAGAGGAAAGGGTATAAGCTTATTTGAAGAACCTCGGTAAGTGTAAAAATCCATTTATATTATGTACATAGACTATTTATAGAACAAAAGTACACTTTTATCATCTATAAACACTAAACAACTAAAAACAAAATGAAGGTTTTTCACAGACCAAAAGTTATATAGTAATCAAACAAGATGCTTTCCATCATTCCAAGTACACTCCACAACCAATAATTACACTAAAAACTTCGCAAATACATGCCACCACTTATCTCTCTGATATCTAAACACCAAGAATTCCTTAAAAGTACAAATCCATGTAGAGCAACCATATGAGTTTATATATAACACCATAGGATATTCAATGATTTAAGATTTACACCAAAAAGTAGTGCACCTGTATCTAAGACTCCCCCAGGGAAAGGTATCAGTCCTTCATCAGATGATTAAATAAAAGCACAATCCAAGTTTATTGATATACAGAGTAACATACATGATCAACGAATGCAGATGTTTTCGGTAAAACCACCCGCATTCGAGCCGCTCAATCAAGATCAAGCAGTTCACACGAAATCCAAACCTTTTTTTTTCCAGATGCCATTTAGTTTTACAGAAGAATCTAGTGCAGAGGATCCACACTCGGAGGGGGGGGAAGGGCTTTCCTTCCAGTAAGATCTCATGGTATATGCCGTTTGCAAGATGGTAACGACGAGGAGGATGATGGCAGCGAAGACGGACACCCTCGCCCAGGGGTTGTGGAAGTAGCGTTGCATGAGCTCGGCTCTCCACCTGTTCTTATCGGACTCGCAGTGCCTGTTCAGCTGCTTGAACAACTCCACAAGGTAATGCTTGTCGTAATCCAGGGAGGCTCCCTTGCATATGCCGTTGAAGAGGCGCGTCACCTCCTCGTTACTTCCCAGCTTGCTCTCCACGATCTTGTGGGCTCTCCAGTATCCCCACGTCCTCGGCCGTGTCGATGAGCTGATCCATGAACACGGCGTACGCGGTGAACTGGCTTCCAGCGCTCGGGCAGCATTGCTCGAAAGCGATCAGGTTGCGGAATTGCGCGATTGTGTTCTGCTGTATCGGTAGGAAGGGCATCTCGAGCGTCCCGTCCACGAAGGACACGTTCAAGTAGCACGGATCATCCTTCCTCTTGAACTTGACACCGGCTTGCCGGAGATTTTTCGCGCAAGGGAACACCCTCGGCGCTTTCGCATCCTCTCGGAGGAACGGTGACGCGGGAGCTTGCACATGAGCAACAAGGACATGAGATAGTAGAAGACGGTGGCCACAGGCTCGGAGAGACGCCTCAACGTATTGTGCTTGCAGCTGGCGCGAACTTGATCCTGCCTGTTGGGTTGGAAGAACCTCAGTTGGAACGTGTGATTCAAGTGGAGGAGATGGTGTATCGGGGTCGGAATTTCGGAGCTCGGCGAGTCCTTCACCTTGTCCTTGCCGATGTAATGGAGCGCTAGATCCAACAGACTGATGTCCATATCGTCCGGGAAAGGGATGCGCGAGTTTGTCGTAGAGGATCTCCAGGACGAAGAAAGGGATCTGGTTCTCGAGCAGAAGCAGATCGTTCCTCAGCAGCGGCAGGTTCCACTTGACGTCCTTCCACGGGGAGCCGACGCTTCCCACGGCGCGTTTGACCAGGAATTCGAGGATGAAGCAGCCGTCGAGGACGAGCATCTCCAGGAGCTCCTCCCATGTCAGATTTATTGCTGACGGAGTAGCGACTGCGCACTTCCATCTCCCGGTTCCAGAGCGCCTGGGTGTACCTGCTGACGGTGTTGGTTCTCGGGGCTCCTGGAGATGAGAGCGTCGAGGTACTGCATTTGAGGGGCTGCATGTGCATGAGCTCCGGCCTCCGGTGGTGCAGGGGGCCTATGGACAGCAGCTTGGATCGTAGGAATCCTGGCCTTCCTGGCGGAGGTTCTTGTGAACCTTGTAGATGGTTGGCGGCTCGTTCTTGGGGCAGCTCGCTCATGGCGTACAGCCTGCGCTTCTGCTCCATTGAGTCCGCGACCGTGGATGCCGAGATCACCACATGTTTGTCCTTGAGCTCCTCCGCCATTTTCAAGTCTTGGTTGGGTGGGTTCTTGGATCTTCTAAGGTATCAACTAAGGTACATAGATGGGAAGTCGGAGCCTAGACATGAGAGCAGATCTTACATAAGACGCACCTGCTGGAGGGGAAAGGAGAGGAAAGGAAGCAGCTCAACTCCGTGGCGAACCCATCTTTATTGTATAGCTGATGAGCATTCCGGGACATTTGCAGGGGGGAGGGATAACGCGGACGTTGACTCCTCTGTCTCCATCTTCCACCCATTCTGATCCTCAGATTCCACGCAAAAGAACCGGAAAGACACCGGAAATTTCATGGAAATTTCATTTTTAATATTTAAAGGTGTATTTTATCAAAAAAAATTGCCGGGTCCCGTCAAAGGCGCGGACAATAACGTGTGGGGAGGATTGTTGGCTTCCAGGCGCGAGGTCAGCAGAGTTTGTTGTACGTATTCGATTTTGATCGAACGGTTCACACGATTTTGTATTTTTTATGGGCACGTATTGTGCAAAGTCATGTGAACCGCTCGATCACGATCGAACGGCTCACGTGACTACAACAGGCACAACACCACAGCAGAGGATCCTTTCTGATAACGTGTATTAATCATTAAGGACTCGGTTCCGATTGAAAATAAAGGATAAGGGAAGGCTGATGATGGAAGGATATAGGTTCAAATCCTATCTCTCATGTTGACATCAACTGTTAAATTAACATTGACAGTCTATCGATGGACGTCAAATTTGAGGAATATGGAGGGTTAACGATCTCGTCACTCTCGCTATCCTTGGAACGAACAAGCCCTAAGGGACTTTGTTCCACGATAATATCCACTAGTACGGGAATAAGAAGATTTTATCTCCAAATAAACTACCTCAAAATAAATATTGGTCAAATTGTGATAGTATTATGAACTACCTCCCGTCTACAATACTTAATTCTTCGTTATTCCCCAAACGAACTGAACAAGAACGAAGATTGAACTTTGTTTTATCCCTCTATAGGAGGATTAGATGAATGGAGTACAATGGATAAAACTAAGGTTTCAAATTATTACACGACTATCCGAACGTTAAATATTGCGACCAATTTATACATGTATTACACTGTTACTAGCCAATTATCTGAATTATACTTAGACTGTAACACCCCAACTCCAAACATAGTGCCATACCTAAAACTCATGAAGTTTGGGTGTAGTTTATAAGTGGTGGGGATTACTACTTGACAACCTAGGCTTAAGCATTTTGGGTGGTTGCCAACGGGTCCATTTGTGCCCGAATCCAACAAGTTGTTAGGGTCAGTTTTCCTCGATAACGGACCGGGGACCTAAGCTCGGGACGTTACAAATGGTATCAGAGCGGGTTCCCTTTGATAGTGGAAAGGACTACCCGAAGGGAACTAAGCCGGGAGCGTGCAGCCGCCACTGTCACTGGGAATAAGTGAATGGGCCATGTCCCGCAACGAGGACGTTGCGAATATAAGTGGGGGAGGTTGTAACACCCCAACCCCAAACATAGTGCCATACCTAAAACTCACGAAGTTTGGGTGTGGTTTATAAGTGGTGGGGATTACTACTTGACAACTTGAGCTTAAGCATTTTGGGTGGTTGCCAACGGGTCCATCTGTGCCCGAATCCAACAAGTTGTTAGGGTCAGTTTTCCTCGATAACGGACCGGGGACCTAAGCCCGGGACGTTACATAGACAATTATGATTGATGTCATATATAAGAAGTAAGCATCATGTTGAAGTGTATTGCCTTTTATGTAACCATTTTAGATTGAACATGGATCACTTATATATGCATGATATTTTGGAAAATTACCGTTTATCGTATATATTTTTATTTCAAAAATTGTAACGACTATCCTTAACATGCTTTTCATCGAGTACTTAAACACAACTTTACTGGATGTTATATAGTTATAATTATTTGCATGTCATTGTAAAAAAATAGCAAGAAAGCAACATTCATTAACTGCAACTAAATATGTATATAGTGACCAATAATTTGAAGATTGTCGTTATATCATTGCTATTATATAATATAAAACAAATATTATTCATTGCGAAAATTGCACATTATATTTTTGAATTCCCAAGCGATCTTATTTGCCTGCCAATCATACAACAATGTTAAGGATTGTCGTTACAATATTACCTTTCCGACGGTTTTTTGTGCTAGTCATTGCTAAAGATAGAGGATATGTATTTTAAAGAGAATAGAAAATACAACTATTATTTTATGAATTGTTAGTCCCAAATTCACAATATATCAACATATATGTAGTTATTGCAAATTGAGGAAAGGGAACCTAGAAGTAGGTAACCTTACTTCATGTCCATATTTATTTATTTTATATATTTTTTTTGAAAAATACTACCATGGATTTTCATATCTATATCCTCTAATATGTCGTTCAAATTTCATTAGAAATAGAGACTCCTATGCCCTCCATCTAGAACATGTAATTTTAACGGTCTTAAATTTGCTGTAATCGACCTGTTCTTGATGCAGGACATATGAGTCTCTGTTTTTTATGAAAGTTGAATGGCATATTAGATGAATATAGTTATGAAAATCTATGGTGGTGTTTTTCAAATAAATAAAAAAATAGACAAAAAATAGACATGAAGTAGATAAGGTTACCTACTTCAAACTTCATGAAGTAGGCTCCCTTTCCTCTTGCAAAGTTTATGTTAGTATTAGATGTTAAATGTTAGGATTGAGAATTGTAATGAAATTAGACTCCTAATTATAATAATGATAGAACTGTATATGATGAGCTATATTTAGAGGAATGGAGGTATTACCTCAACACCACATTAAAAGACAACAAATAAAGAGAGAAGAAAGAGAGCAAGGGAATGGGAAAAGTTATTCTCTTTCTTACTTTTAGAGAATTTTTTTTGATGATAATGAGAGGTGATTGACAAAGTTTATTTTTTTACAGTGGTGAATGATTGCGGATCTATTTTCCCTAACAACCTGTATTAGAGTCAGGTTCGACATTGACAAAAGAACACAATGCAATGTATGTGTTCATGAAGGATCTATCCGCAACGATTGGCGGAAAAATCTTGCAAGAGGGCATGACAACATATAGTGAAATTCACATCAAAGTATGAATGATGTATCATTCACTTTATATAGAGCCATTCAACGGAAAGAACGACTTCACCTTGCGGTAGAGTGAAGAATGTATTCACGTGATAAGGACTTGTGAATTTCTCTCCAAGTAGACTAGAAGAAGCCGGAAAAGATGAACGAGGAAGAGTGTAAAGAGATAAGGGGGGATCACACAAAAACAAAAGAATACAATTATTCTTCGTAGACTACACTCTTCACAAAGTCATTGATTTGGATGATCTACTTAAGTTTGGAAGAATCTCGAGGAACGACACAAATTCAATTCTCTAACAAATAGGATATTGTTAACGAAGAAGCTTTATCATCTAAAGATACGAGATAAAACTAGATGCACACTTGAATGAGTTCAACAATATTTTAACTGGCATGCTCATACTGGAGAAGAAAGAGAAAGAAGACTCTCCCTCAGAGGACAGGACCCTAATTTTATTGAATTCACTTCCACATTCCTACAATCATATTGCGAACATGTTGATCTATGGTAAGAAGACCATCACATCAAATGCAACGTTTCTTTGTTTATGAATAAACCTTGATGTTGCACATTTATTCTTCCCGTATGTAACCTACCACTCCCTTATTTCTCACATTTCTTCTTCTATATAAATCCAAAAAGAAACTGCAATCCCCATTAGAGATGACAAAGGTTGTACAGCTTTTCAACACATATAAGAAGAAGAAAAAGAGAAATGGTGTAAGATGAATAATCTCTCTACTTGGACCCCTGGTCAGCTTGACCGTGCACGTAAAAGAGGAGTACGTGGATCAAAGGGACGTATAATTTTTCTGGCATGACCGATTTTCTACAACATTCTCCTTAGTATCTGCATGCCTTGCGATCATGGAAGGACATATCGATATCGGTACCGTTTCGATATCGTGTCGATATCGATATATCGGTGATATATCGGCGATATATCGCCGATATATCGCTATATCTAGGAATCTTTCTGAAGAAAATGCTTGAAATCGGATATATCGATATATCGATTTCGATATCGGTCCCATGTCGATATCGATATATCGACGATATATCGCCGATATATCGGGATACAGCCTTCCATGCTTGCGATATTGAGATTGTAATATTTTGGGGATGAACGTTTGACGTTGGTCCTATCCCTCGGATTTCCTCCAAACATCGGTACATCGTGGCTCTAATCCTCAAATCATTTCCATGCAGTTTTTCTATGTTGGAGATACGTCGAGGTAGATTGAGGCCATAAAGGACTCGTGACTATTGGCTAGGGAACATATTGTGTCGGTATACACCCATATAAACTAGTAGAAACCCCTTCCAATGAAGTAGAGTTTGAGAAGTTTGAAAATTCATGACAAGTTCTAGATGTACTTTATATCAGTACAATAACCCAGTAATAGTGCACCTAAAGAGGGATGTTACCATGGGATCTTCAGAAATATTGATGCAATTTCTTACATAAACTAACATGCATGAACAAATCGTACAGGTTGTTTATGATTATTGTAGAGTAAATGGATGGATATTGAGATGCGCTCTCGAGGATGTGGGTGTTAAATGGGCTTCAGTCTCCAACCACACATACAAGTGTGTGTAATTACAAATGCAGCTTTAAGGGACAACCATACGACTCTCTCAACAGTGGAGCCAGTTGAAGTGGGAAACCCGGTGATGTCGACAAATAGGTTGAGTTTGAGATAGTACCGAATTGAATTCATATGAAAGTACCAGCGGCATCATAACATCCTTATAAAAGAATGAATGGGAAGCAGGCAGATTCTCTTTTCCTGGTAGCTGATATGTAAGCATGATTTCTATCTGATTTGACTGAATTACCTGAAAATCACTCTATAGTTGGCATCTTGCTAACCCCTATTCCAATCACTGAAAGATGTCATAGATAGGTACATTTCAACAAGCCCCTACTTTTTAAAAACAGAGATCCATTACTGGATTGAAGCCATAGTTAGGGACCTCAAATGGAAAATTATCCTATTTATACAACAAAATCTTGAAAAGCAAAAAGGTTGCAAGTGTGTGTTTTTCAAAAGAAAAATGGCAAACACTGCTTTAAGAAAAGTCCACTTGACAAAAGAAGACTTGTTGGAAAAGGAATAAACAAGGATTCAACTAAGTGAATGCTATCATATTGACATGGAGTCCATTTACTTATATGGAGTACATTCTCAGTAGATAAAATGTATAAGGGATTCATTTAAATTAGTAATATGACTGTAATCAGCATAGAAAGGTGCCAGAACAACAGATAACACAAACTTCTCAAACCTTATAACGATTATCAGTTTCCTTGATATCATCTTCATCCAAACAAATTTGCCCGATATGATTGGTGCTCACAGTAAACAGTTATCTTGTGCCCAAGAATTAAATAAATATTATGGTCTACATTGGGCAGCATGTCCACGGGTCTATATCTAAACTAAAAAACAGCACCATTCATTTGAAAGACAAAAACCATCTAAAATATCCAAAAGGAAATACGCATATTAGATGCAAACAGTAACAAAGTATGGGCAGTTCTGAGACTTCAATCCTGATCCTTAAGATGGGAGCCCCACATCTCCACCACAAGACTATTTAAGTGGGTTCAACAAAATGCGTAGTATAGAGACTTAATAGGGTAGGATTACTACATTGCATCGGATCACACAACAGCCTATTAAACAAACTGAAAGCATTTCTATTCAAACCGGAATGATTACCCCAACAGTATTCCTTGATGACGGCAGTCTTGAGGATCTCCTGAGTGTTTCCATCATCAGTGGCCTAAGAAAAAAAATATTACAGCCATTATTGCAATGATAAAAAAAGGAACAATGAAATAAATGTTATCCCACCAAGTGTTCTTCAGTATTAAAACGGTTGCCTCAACCGTCATATTGTAGCGAACTTATTTTTTTCAGATGCACTTCACATTAAAAGTAGAGTTTAGGGTTTAGGGTTGAGCAAGGTGTGCTGAGTACATTGCTAATGTAGATGTGGTGATTCTAAATTTGAAATGAAATGAGCATGCCCAGGCAGACCAAACTTTTCTTATTGAAAACAAAAGTATCTTACGATGATTTAACACATTCAGCTGCATCCCGAAAAGTAAGATACTTAGAGATGGTACTCGCCATGTGTGGGATAGTTAGGTGGCAATTACTTTAGCTTTGTCTAACCATGACATGGAGCTTTTTTATATGCAAACAAAGACAAGTAACCAGGAGCAAGCCCAAAAGCTTGACATTATTTTGCATATAAAAAAACCTCAAGCTCGGTGGGAATTATTAATTATTCGATTCAAGGATAGGAAATATAGGAAAGACCTACTCATGCTTTTTCAATAAAGAAGAACTACTTGTTTGTAAGAAGGAACACATCCTAATTTGACGATCCAAATTCCTTTTCTGGCCCTTCCTAAAGACAGCCAAATAAGGACCTACTGACAGCCAAAAAAATGAAAAGAAATTTGTAGAAATACATAAAACAAGAGTTTTTTTATCATATGTACCCTCCTTAGATATTTCAATATCAGTTATGCCCCTCCCCTTTTTCTGGAATATCAGTTGCGCCCTGTTAGAAAATCGGAAGCGGAAGCGGAAACGATAAACATAGAAACTCTTGGGCATAATCACAAGAAACATCAACATGGAAACACCATGATTTTACGTGGAACCCTACTCCGTGAGGAGCGGGATGAAACCACGGGAGAAGCCCTCAACGGGGCATATCTTGCATTGCACTTTCTCTCAATGGATACAGGAGGCCTGGGGCTCCTTATATAGCCTCTCCAGAGCCTCCAAGTCCCACCGTTGGACGATGCGGGACTAAACACTGGATGGGGTAAATGGATCTCCTCCAGGATCCATTTACCCTGCTACAATACAATAGGCGCATACAACTTATACT
This sequence comes from Ottelia alismoides, assembly GCA_037367405.1. Classification (NCBI taxonomy): domain Eukaryota; kingdom Viridiplantae; phylum Streptophyta; class Magnoliopsida; order Alismatales; family Hydrocharitaceae; genus Ottelia; species Ottelia alismoides. The sequence goes on from JAZKJV010002150.1 coordinate 151,290, forward strand.
CCAACACTCCCCCTCAAGCTGGAGCATGCAATGCTCAGCTTGGACAAACAGAAAGAAACTCAACTCAACGCTACAGGACACTACGGACAATATCAACCCAACGCGCACATTGTTGCAGTCGAGGACGTTGCTTCTCATGCCGTGCAGGTGAGGAGGACAAACGGGTTGGAATGTGAGTCAACTGAAGACTCGAAATCTGACCATTGAGTCTGAACTGCGCCTTAAGTCTCCTCGTCGGAGAACTGGGTCTCTCCCATCTGGCTCAGAGAATGGTGCACTGCTCTGTTGTACCTATGATACCACATGAAAACCCTTGCCCTCAATGGCATAGGGAACGGTCCTCTGCTCTGGAGTCCCTATGGCTCACATGAAAACTCTGGCCGAAACAACCACAAGAATGATGGGGACCTCGAACAAATGATGGCAATATATGCTCATCTGAAAATGACCGCACACTCGTGCATGTCTGAAACTGGACTCGAAATCAATCGTCGAGTCTGATCAACTGTAGAGTCTGGAATCTGATTGGTCTGGAAATCTGCAGGTGAATCTGGAACATCTGAATATGGCTGGAAGAAGACATGTGACTCTACATATACTCCTCCTTTCTCTCATATTTGTCGGAAAACATGAACATCGACAATGTTGGGAGAAGACAACAATAATGGGGAAAACATAAAACTTACGGCTTTTTATTTTTTTTGCATAAGCCGTCTGATTTTTTTCCATAAGCCGTTCCCATTTTTTTACGGCTTTCTTTTTTTTCAAATATTTTTCCGCACGGCTTTTCTTTGTGCGTGTCTTTTTTTAAAAAAAAAACAGACCCTCACCTTTTTTTCCGGCCTCTGCATTCCCCGCACCCCCTCCCTTTCTTTTTTTTTTAATACACGCAGGTCAGCCCACTTGGACTTACACGTAAATTTTTTTTAATAAAGGGCCCGCTGCCCTAGGGTTCCCCTCCACGGGAACCCTCTTCATGAATCACGCCGCCCCCTGCGAGATGCGCCGCAAGGTTGGAGGAGGGGAGGGGAGGGACTCATCGCCTGCGGCCGCTAGGGTTACTCGCCAGCGCGGCTGCGCCGCCTGGAGCCTGGTGCAGGAGCTCCGCCCAGATCTGCCTGTGATATAGGCGCATACAACTTATACTCCAACACGCCCCTAACTTCTTGCACCATTTTTACTTGTGCCCTTCTGTTAGTTTGGCAGTCAATGAACTGAACTAAACCATGGTTTATTCAAACCATGGTGTGGTTAGGAGGGGCATAATTGTCCAAATAAACTCTCCCCTCCGCCCCCAACCCCCTTCACCTGAACCTTCTCCTCCGTCCAATACCTCTGCACCCCACCTCCTTCTCCCCCAGCCCCTCCGCCCGACCTCCTCCTCTGCCCAGACCAACCTTGCCCCGAACTCCTCTACCCACATCTTGCATAGATTTGAGCATCATTAGTTGTGAACATCTCTGATCATCCATGTTGGCCGGAGATCTAGAGATTCTTGCACCATCATTGGCTCAACATTATCGTTTCTATAACCTTCGACCAAGGCTAGATTCATCGAGCCTCATCTGAGCTTACAAGTCATCAGTCCTGGAGATATGAGCAATCACCTTCATCGCATTAAGCATTCGGAAACCTGGAGCAAAGCATTATCGTCGACTACCAAGCATCTTCTTCGATCAGAATCACCTAGCGACGAGTCCATCTGGAGCATCAACACATTCGTTGTAAGAGAACCCGAAGGCAAACCATCAACTGAATTGAGATCAAACTCATCCATACCTCCAGTAAGCCATTAAGAATCATAGATCCCAAGCATGCTTTGAGAGGTCCGAGCACCATCGTCTAGAAGTTGATCTGATCGTCTATCCATCACACAAGCTTCACCTGGAAACCCAACCATTTGAACATTGTTAAGCCGTCATTAGCTACGAACAGCACCACGACATCGAGATCCTGTATATCATAGAGGAAATCAAACCATCACCTAGAGATCGAGCCGAACATCGCCTGAATGAAGTTGCATCTGGAGCTTTTGAGAATTGGGGAATAACATGACCAAATTTAGAACGATTCTCCACTTGCCCGAAACAGTTTTAGTTACCTTCCTCATTGAGGTTAAATACATATGCATCCTCAAATGGGTGTAGGCAATGAGACAAGAGCAATAGTGTGTCACTCGTCGACCCATTCTATTAATGATTAGCTCCAGATTTAGATGCTTTATCATGGTTTCGGCATGAATCTTCGGATGGAGAGGTTGATGATCCCATTTTTTCTTCCCCTTTTGTCCAACATGTGATAGCTGAGGAAGTGCAGGTAATCCTCCGCGGCATTCCACCATGGAAATCCGAAATCACCGCTCTACTAACTAATCTCGCCCCCAGCGACGTCCGACATCATGCTTCCATTGTTGCGCACCCTGCGGTCATCGAGAGCTCGAGCCTCGTCTTCTCATTCCAGTGGAGATAACTGCCACAATCCTTGTTGGTCATGGTGGAGAACGCGCAACTCCTCGATGACTGGGTATGGACGGTGATGCATGCGTTCTTCTTGATGGGGCGGACGAAGAGGCAGAGATCCTCTGTGGAGAGGATGGTTACGTCGAACCAGAGGGCCATTGTGTGTCGACCCACCTTCGAGCCACCTCACCAAGAAGTGCTCCATGGCATTTTCTGGGTGGAGGAGAAGGGACTGGAGTGAGAGGGGTGGAGGAGGAGGTTGTCAAAGGAGGAGGGGCTGGAGGTGAAGGGAGGAGGAGGAGGTGGTCGGAGAAGGAGGATGAGGGGTTGGAGGGAGAGGGGCAGATGAGTGGTGGTCAGAGGAGGAGGAAGGGTTGTAGAGGAAGGAAGAGTGGAAGGAAGAAGCAAAAAAAAGAAAAGAAGACATTTCTTTTGAGGCCCAAGAGAAGGGGGAGACAGTCAGCGGTGTTCACCTCAATAAATTTAAAGAAAGGAGAATAAACAAAAAACAGAAAAAAAGAAAAGCAAAAGCTGTACAACAAAACTCCACCGCCCCCACAAAACAAACACCACACTGGGGCCTAAACCGCAACCCAATCAGCCACAAGTCTCGCACAACGAATAAGCACGTTGTCCTTGTAAAATCGTTGGCCCGAGAAGATGACCTCATTCCTCCCCAACCAAATCGACCACAGCCTTGCAATTGGCAGCAAGACGACCCTTCTTTCCCTATTTCTGTTAAGCACCAGCGACCCACAAAATGCCGCCAAATCATCCGTTCTCACCCAATCCACTTCCACTTCCTCCCAAACCCCTCTGACCGTTGGGCAATTGAAGAATAAATGCTCAATGGTCTCAACTGCCGAATCGCATAACACACAAATATTGGATATATTGCCCATAAACCTCACGCAGCGATCTCTCGTCATCAGCCTCTGCCTGCGGAAAAGCCATAGAAAGAAGCCAATGCGCTCTGGGATCTTCAGGCTCCAGAAAAAAGAACAATCACGCACCAGCAAATCAGACCGCGCCAGCGGTGGCCGAATCAAAGCCCCATAAGTTTTCCGCGTCGAAAAAGGACCGTCCCTCCAGGCCCAGTGATCCCGACCATCACCAGGCCTACCTGCGTCACCGATGGCGTCCAAAAGGGAGATAAAATCAACAAGCCTCTGATCCAAAAAATTTGCCAGGAAGGGCGGACACCAACACCCATACGCCCAGCAAGAAGCGACCGAGGCATCTTTGTCAGCCGCCAGCGTAAACAAACATGGGAACCACACATTCAAGGATCCCCTTCCCGTTCAATCGTCCTTCCAAAATTTAAATGACTCACCATTCCCCACCACCGGCATAAACAACGAGAGAGTCTTCTCAAAGATCTCCAGCACTCCACGCCAGAACGGAGTATGAGCTTCGACCACACCAGCCCTCTCTCCCACCACCCTTCCTTCCCCATGAATCTCCCTCAGGATGCCGGTAAAGAAGTTACCATCCTGGCCCCAAATCCTACTCGCCCATTTGAGAAGACAAGCATCATTAACCAGCTCCATTCTCCGCAAGCCCAAACCACCATCCTGTTTGCCTCTAGTGACCTCATCCCACGCAACCAGATGCATCCCCCCCGCCTCACCATTCCTTCCTTACAGAAATCTACGCATACATTTTTCAAGACGGGTGCGGACCCCCACCGGCATACGACGATTCGATAAGTAGAACACCGGAATCGAAGAGAGCACCGTCTTGAGAAGAACCAGCCGACCCCCTCTCGAGAGCAAGGCCGACCGCCACCCTGCAAGGTGCGTCTGCACTCTCTCTACGACCAGAAGCCAATCCCTATTTCTGGCCCTCCCCACCACCAACGGCAAACCAAGGTAATCAATAGGTAACTCACCCGAAGGAGACCCCAAGATCCGGCCACACTCGATCGCCTCCGCCTCCGACATCCCAAAAGGAATCACCTTGGATTTGTTCCCATTCTTATACAGACCCGATAGCTCGCTGAAGAGATCCAGCGCCGCCACCATCCCGGATACCTCTGATAAGCCTCCCTCAATAAAGCAAATGGTGTCATCCGCGAACTGGAGCAAGGGCACATGCACCTCACCCTTGGAGTACCCCTTCGAAAGCCCGGCATCAATCACACAGTCCGTCATTCGAGCCAAGACATCAGCAACCACGACAAACAGAAGAGGAGCGAGGGGGCACCCCCGGCGCACCCCCTCCTAGGCTGGAAGAAGCCCCCATCCGCACGGCCATTGACCAAAACAGAGAAGGACACAGTGACCACGTTCTACCATCGATTTTCTATCTAATTACCCTTGTGTACCCAAAGTTAACGTCTGTTTGGGATAGGGATGAACAACAACTAACCAGAGGAGCACAAGTGACCATTGTGGAAGAAGTCAGGGGTGCAACTGATATTTCAAAAAAGGGAGGGCATGACTGATATTGCAACATCTAAAGAGGGTACAACGGATAAAAATCCTAAAATAAATTATCGTCAAGAATAAAAGTATGACATGTAGGGTTCTAGAGTGTCCTAATGGCATGCCATACTCTAAGGGGAGAAAAGACCCTTTAATTCAAATCTCTGTATTATACTTCTTATAGAATATAAGAGGTATGGGACTCTTTATAATAACCCCACAAATAAACCCAAACTCCATCACTAGACGATGTGGGGATAAACAAGGGTCCACATAACTTACTCTAATTGCCCTGACAAGATCCAATAAAGCCAACTATGCATTTCTCTAGACACTCCTACTTAAGCAAGAGCACAACTTGCAACACTAGACTACTCATTCATACACATAATACATGACAATATAGATCATCTCAACTCATCATACGCGTCTATTTTAGTTGATGATGACAATAATGCACCTTGGATCATGCCGGTAAGATGGTTGATTTGGAGGACTGGAGTTTGGATTAATGATTTAAGCAATCTGGATGATCATGAAAGAAGGTGCCTGCGCTCTACATCTTTGTCGATCACAGTAACTGGCATTACAATGAGTAAGAGTTTAAGAGTGTCCATACAAAGATGGAAACAACTCCAACTCTCTCACGGACCGAACAATGATTCAGAAATAAGACCCTCTCATAGGGGACCTTGGAATGAGCTTCTCCTATATGGAAACTCATACATGAAGATTAAAAAAACATGTTTTCTCTCTTTAAAAATATGAAAGGAACTTGTGTTGGGGGCCATGAACAGAGTAGGACAAAAACTACAACCCGTCTCTCTATGGAGATCTTTGAGAAAGGGCTACTCCTATAATGAATCGTCAACATGGATCTTATATAAATGCTCAAATACCTGTTGGACAGAGGTCATGCTTATAGGTATGGTGCTCAAGCACCACCTAACACTTTATCGACAAATAACGTCTTACAGGAGACCTCAAATGAAGGCTCGAAATATCAATACTATATCGGTCAGCCCGAAAAAGGATGCATCGATGATATATTGGGATATATCAATGATATTGATAGAAATCTTAGAAATTGAACCCAAAAATCGTAAATTAAGATCATCTTAGTTATTAAAACAATAAACAACATACAAATACACACCCTTCTAAAAAACATACAAACCGCACCTATATGCGAGAATGAGATGTATTTAGCATATCAATACACATTATATCGCACATATCGCTACTACCAATGCTCATTGTTGGCTGTTGAGAGGTACTGGAAAGGAAATGATGAAATTTGAAACATAATAGCTTAGAAACATAAAGGACATGCATTTAGCATATTAAATCTATATCACATTACATATTATGTATAAATAAAATGCTGAGCTATATCAGATATCAAACAAATAAGTGAATGAGCATAATAACATATAGTTTTAAAATAACATCATTCATTTTGAATGGAAGAACATGAATTAATATTTAAAAACAAAACTTCCAAACTGAACTATAAATATCGATATGGATATCATATCAATAGTTCTGGAAATGGATATACGGGGACGTGTCACATATATCAGTGGAAATCAGAAAAAAATGATCAAGAGCTCATGCATTAAAATCATCTTAGTTCTTAAAATAATAAGTAATATACGTATACACTCTTATAGACATGAAGGATATGTATATAGCATATATCAATGTTTTACATTTTATACTATATATAAACAAAAGTCTTGGTAATATCCGAAATGAAATAAACAAATGTCATACAATAGCATGTATAAGATATAGTACATCATTGATGGTAACCGGAATTTTGAAAGAAGGTGATCTAGTATAGATTAAAATCTAACATTTCTCATGAACTAAGATAATCAATACCAAGGACTTGCCTTGGATCCACATTGATAGATTACCAATATTTACTGTTAGAATATGTGCCTATAGATGGGCCATTGGATCCCTCATGGTTCAATTACAACATCCACAGGTTTAGTCCCACATCGTCTATGAGTGGGACTTGGTCATTCTAGTGGAGCTAATAAGAATCCCCACACCATTCTAATAGTGATGAAAGAGAATTCAATATAGAATATCAACCTATTAAGGTTGTTCTCCCGTGATTTCATCCCGCTCCTTATAGAGTAGGGTTTCACGTTAAATCCCGATGTTCCTTATCATTCCCTTTATATTTCTTTATCTCTGATACGGTTCCACATTCTCGCTTTTTACATGGCATCAGAGCGGGTTTGATTCTGGATTTGATCTTGAAGTATTATTATGTTTATGTTCGTTGATTATTAAGATATGTCGAGAAGAATGAGCTTTTCCGCATACTTTGTTCTAGGGTTTCTGATTCGCAGCAACAGTCACAGCTGTAGCTGAAATGATTTGTATGATTGGTTCTCCAATAACCTTAACAGAAGAAGCATGTCTTTACACTTCATCTTTCGTGTGCACTCTTCTCGATGTCGTGGTAGCGCAGATGAGCAACTACCAGCCCCCGCACACATTCCTCAAGGTGCGAGGGCTGTTGCAATGACTCTGGGTGCGCACACTCCCCTGTGCACAAACTTCAGGCCATCTCCAGGTTGGCCACTACACATGTACCTCCAAGCCGCCTCCGAGCAGCGCTGGCGGCACCCCCCCATCGACTCCATCGGCGGTGCCCTTCTCACACACAACAGTGATGACGCAGTGATGTCCAAATGGGTTCATAACCCAATCAGAACTCTACATAAAAGAAGAGAAAGGGGAGCTGCTATTCCCTATTGGGCCTAGCACCACTTTCGCGCATACCTAGGCCGATCAGTACCTCCTCTCTGACGATTATTAGATTTAGAGGAGAAAGTAATTATACTGAATTCTAAAATCCTGGTCGTGTTGTAGTGTACTTTTAGGCTCTCCCTAAATAAAGGGGCCAAGGTACTCTCTAGATTGCATAGAAAATAGCTCTTCTACTTAACAGATACAAATATCTCCCAAAGGAATGTGCAATGTCTTTCAACTTGGTTTTCAATCACCCAGAGGTTTCCTCCTCAAATATAATAAAATCAAGAGCTTTCTTTCAGCTATGAAACCTAAGAACAAAAATCAGAGAAAGAAACAGAAGACATATAATGTATACCATCAAACAGAAGGCAGTGCATCATGCTTCCACGGGCTTAAATTCTTGCAGCTCCTTGAAATTTAGCCATGGCTTTTCCCAGATCTTTGCCTCGTAAAGTTTCTTATGTCCACCCTCATTAACTTCTACAGTAAGAAAGTACAGTGTACCAGCTACCACCTGCTTCTTCACATTCACAACTCGAGAAAACTCCAAGAAAGCATTCTAAGAAGATGAACAAGAACTCATGAAATTAGAATTGTTTATTGAAATTTAGAATTACGACAATTTAAAAGATTCCTAAAAAACAACATCCCTTCTTCCACTTAGACGAGAATTACTAACAAGTAGTGCCAACACTGAAAAAATATGCATAAACCTTTCTTTTCTTCTCTTTTTTGTATGGGAGGAGGAGCAGGTGACAGGCTCATCAAATATAGGAAATTACAAGCAATTGGTAATAAATTTCAAACTTACATAATACCAGTCAGCATATTATCTAGTATTAATCTAAAACTTGAAGCTATATCCGTCTTTCTGAAATTAATGTCAGCCATTAACCGTTAGAGAAAAGTGTTGCAGTTGCCAAATAAAGTATATTAAATTGAATGGCACCGATGAGAATTTGGGTTATGAGGTACACGAGAGATATTCTTCGTTTTTTATTATATATTATTTCACTTTTTATTTAGTATTTCTCATATTTTGTATGTTGTTTAGATGCTTCTTGTAATTTACCCAGCATTCTTCTATAAAGAAGGTCTAATATTCCATTATCAAATACCAAAGTGTTATTGTTGACACGTGTTGAAGGAATATTATTGTGTACTGTAAGTGGTGAAAATTGGGAATTGATGGTTTGGAGTATTCTGTGGCACACAAAATTAGCGGAATAAGATATGTGTGTGTGTTGCAGATATCCATGAATGTTTTGGATGATTACTTTGAAAGGAATTGACATGTACTTCTCGATCTTTCATATTAGACCAAGTGTATTTTTTTGTAGCTGTGGAGAAAGAGAATGAATGACTTGTTTCTTCCATAGGTTTAGGGCTAGTTTGGTTACTGGGTTGGGTTGGGGTAACCTCCTGTGAATAGCAGTTGTTTGGATGGTTATGAGGGTTGGTAGATGGTTGGAATAAGGAATGTGATGTGATGTCACATTGATTTGTGATGGAATTCCAACCCAGGTTTGTTGGGTGATTTACCGAGTTACCCCGGGGTAACTCAGGGAACACCACCAACCAAAACGAACCCTTAGGGTTTTTTAATATAGCGTGAAACCCTAGAGAGCCGAAAATTAAGAAATTACATGAATATCCCATAGGGATTACAACTCTCAATAAAATACGAACACCAAAACAATATTAATTCCAAAACTCCCCTCTAGTTGGAGCATATCGGTCGATCATGCCCAACTTGGAGTAAGCCACGAGATACATCTTTTTGAAAGCACATTTATAAATATGTTCGCAGGTTGAAAATTAAAAGAAATATGTGGGGTGAAAATCTTTCCTTCTCATACCGCATCACGTATGAAGTTTGGCAATCAACTTTAATATGCTTGGTTCTTTCAAGAAAGACCGAATTGGTAGCTATATAAGTGGTGGATTTGTTATCACAATATAATAGAACAAGAGTAGTTGCGGGAAGGCCATTTCCGCCAAAAAAGATATTAACCATGTGATCTCTCATGTGGCTTGTGCCATCGCCCTATATTCCGCTTCAACACTGGATCTAGACACCACGATATGTTTCTTGCTTCACCAGGTGACAAGGTTTCCCCCAACGAACACAGTATATCCTGTGGGGGATCGTCTGTCTTCAGGAGAGCTTGCATAATCTGCATATGCATAAGTAGCGATATTGGTGTGACCATTGGATTTGTAGAATAGACCACACCCTAGAGATCCCAACAGATTACGGAGAATTAAGAGGACCTCCTGCTAATGACTATAGCATGGTTTCTCCATATGTTGGCTAGTCCAACTGATAGCATAAGATATATTAGGCCTAGTAACAGTAAGATAAAGTAGCTTACCTACTAGACTTCTATATCGAGTAGGATCCTCAAAATTAGGATCGGGAGAGGTAGTGTGCTTTCGTGCTTCTAATGGGACACCTGAAAGTTTGCATCCAAGCAATCATGCCTCTGTAAGAATGTCCATGCAATATTTCTGTTGCGGCAAGTGTAGACCCTCTGTAGTGCCGATTGCATCTATGCCCAAGAAATAACGTATCTGACCAAGGTTCTTGGTGACAAACACCTTCTGTATAAAGGCCTTTGTCTCTGCAATTCTTGTTTCATCATCACTAGTTATAATCATATCATCAACATAAATCGCTAGTATCACAACTCCAGTACGCTCTTGTCTTACTAACATAGAGTAATCAAATGTCATACTCTAGAAGTCAATGGATCCAATCTCATTGGTGAGCCTGTAACCAAGCACGTGGACTCTGCTTCAGGCCATAGATTGCCTTTCGAAGTAGACATACACACTCCCCCTCGACAGAGTACCCAGGTGCCTGCATCATATAAAACTCTTACTCAAGATCTCCATAGATGAAAACATTCTTCACATCAGGCTGGAATATAGGCCGGTCGTAGTTCACCACAACAGACAGAATAGTACGAATTGAGCCTAACCGGGCCACCGGTGAGAAAGTCTCGAAATAATCCACACCAAAGACCATAACTTTTAACTTGATAGAAATACCTTGAATCTTCACTATGGATGTCGAGAGGAGGGATTTAGTCTCGATAGAGGATGTAGCCATCGTGGTCAGAGGAAAAAACGACACCATAGCACATAATTGTATGTGCCTTTTAACTTGATAGAAGTACCTTGAATCATCACTATGGACGTCGAGAGGAGGGATTTAGTCTCGATAGAGGATGTAGCCATCGTGGTCAGAGGAAAAAAAGACACCAAATTATGGTCCGAAAGCCTTTAATCACACAAAAAAAACCTTTGAAGAGCAAATGGAGGTGCCTAAGAATGTAGGCGGCACCTGAGGTGACCAAGGTCACTTGATATCTGATTTTCAGGAAGCAGTCAGTAGACAAAGCCCTTATGGGTTGTACAAGACTCCTAGCAGAGCACTAGGGTTCTATTGAAGTCATTGGTTGAACCCAAGATGCCAAAAGTAGAGCTTAGGTGGAGTCGAGGTGGCTGTCAACACCGCCCGGTTGGTTGGAATCACGGTGGCGAAGCCTTATGAGGCTTCTGACGAGTCGGGAGCCTTTCTGAAGTTCCTGGTGAAACCCTAGAGAGGAGATGCGATGCCCACACGGAGTCTGAATGACTATTGGCGCCGCCTAGGTGGTTGGAGACATAGCAGCAGTGCCTTTCGAGACTTTTGACGATACCCTAGTCACTAAAGGGGGGAATCTCCTAGAACTAGGGTGTCACCAATGGGAAGAAGCCATGCGCAGGACCTGTTCCGATGAAGTAGAGGGGCCACGCAAAGTTGGAAAGACCTCGAGAAGGTCTCGAGAGGCCTCGAGAAGGTCTAAGGCTATTGGTGGAGGGTTTTGGGAACGAACTCGGGTCTAGGATGGTTGCTCCAATACCATGTGGAGAAGAGAATGAGTGACTTGTTTATTCTATAGGTCTAAGGTTTCTTATATAGCATGAAACCCTAGAGAGCCGAAAAGTAAGAAATTACATAAATACCCCAGACGGATTACAACTTTCCATAAAATACGAACACCAAAATAATATTAATTCCTACAACAGTGATATTGCATGGGTATCCACAGGTACCCATGACCCATTCACATAATCCAGGTACCCATTAGAATCCGTTACCTGCCCTGTATACACCCCCTGATCAATATATAGGGTTAATAGGGAAGCTATTATATATCAATGACACTACTCCAAACATTGTCCGAAGAGTGAGGAAAGTTAGTTAATATATAGGCAAGTGTAAGAAGATGGAATGGGTTGCAGTAATGATAATATCCATGTACATGGAAGTGTACCAATGAAGGGGTTTCTTTTCGCGATAAGAAGTCCTTTGAAGTCACAGTGTACTTAGATACAACGTATGCAAGTAGTAGTCCTAAGGACAGAAAGTCCACCAGCTTTTATGAGTTTTTCATAGAGAGGGGGGCTTTGATCCTAGATAGCGCACAACCAAGTACATATATTAATTAATAACTACAAAAGCAATTACAATGACCAAAGCTCCTCAAGAGCCTTAGCTTCTTCAAATACATTATGTGCATAGAATCTCTCTCAGTGAAACATCAGCTCATTATGTGCCATCCAAATAGACCATAAAAAAGAAAAAAGATTGCATACACTACATATCTAACAAAAGCCCAAAAACCCTTGATGCAAATCGGAATACGATACGTCGCGGGAAATAAATTTGAACGGTGGAAATTATTTGGTAGAAGAAAATAGAGGGGTTGAGAAGAAGAAACTCGTCGGGAATGAGGAGTTGAGGGAGAAGAAGCGCGAAGACCGCGTAGGGGAGAAGAGGGAGAGGGATAGAGAATAATTCTCAATTTGATAACATACTGAACTGTTTACATAAGTAGTCTATCATCCCTTTATATAGGAGGGATGAGATTACAAAAATAGAAAAATAACTGATTATCCTAAATTGATTTTAACTAATTAACCGACTAACTACCTAATTTGAATTTCAAATTAAACTAATTGAGATCACACGCGATCTTGTTATTTAAATTAAAAACTACGACAACTCAAATAACGTAAATAAAATTGACGGCTATAAATTTAAATAAATGCATCCCTATATTCTGATTCCACGCTGCATCAATTCTCCTCCGCTTTTAAAATTTTGTCTCCCGACGAATTGCTGATCTAGATGCATCGTTGGAGAAATCGTCTTTGAAATTGTAGCCTGCAATTAGATCTTTTTCAACATTACGTTTGTAGTTCTTTCCAATTGGAGGGCATCTCTGCAATTTTTGTACCCCTTCATCCATAGCTTTCCAGTAAACATTTTTATGAGGGGTGTTCCGGCAAATTTTCCCATTCATATCCCCAATTTCCTGGGACTCGGTTGTGACATTCCTGATTAGTATTAGGGTTTTCTTCTTCCAAACTAATCGGCGGCGGTAATAGAGGCGGGGGAGGCGGCGTCTGTGTGCTTGTGCCCCGGCGTTCCGTGCGATCGACGTTGTTCGCAAGGGTGGCGAGATGGACGGCAGGCATTTGGGGCGTTTGGCGGCAGTACCGACGGTGGCGGTAGCGGCTGGGTTACCGCAGGGGAGGTGGGAGTAGGATCGGGGAGGGCGAGGAAGGCGGTGGGACAGGGAAGCCAAGCGGGGAAAGTGATATGTGGCGCGAGATGGCGAGGGGAGGAGGGAGGTATGCGGGGGGAGGCGGCGAGGAGGGGAAGGTACTACGTGGGGAGAGGCGGCGAGGAGGGAAAGGCGTGGGGCGGTTTGGTTTCGGTGAGGAGGGGATGCGGGAGGAGACACGGGGGTTGGGGTTTGCGTCGCACGAGGGTCAGAGGCGGCGGAAGGGGGTGTTGTGGCTGGATGATACGTTGCGAGGGTGGCGATGCGAGGGGGCATGGGGGCTGGTTGGTGCATCGGAAGGGGTTCAGGGGCGGTGGGGAATGTGGTCGGTGCCGCAGGGGCGGGGCCGTTGGGGACATCGGGGAAGAGTGGGGGTAGCGGTGGTGTTTGGAGGGTGGGAGGGGGTTGCAGAAGGGCTGTGGCTGTGGCTGGGGTTGCAGGTGCGGCCGGAGGGGGCACGGGTGCAGCGGGTGGGGCGTAGCTTGATTCCGGGGGTTTCTGCAAGTCTGAAATTACCTGGACAGCGCTCGGATCGCCCTCTTTTTCTTCCAAAACGGCCTGGACAGCGGTCGACTCTTCCTCAACAGCGGGGCTTTCTTCGCCAAAGCTCGTGTCAACGGCGTCGGGGGTTAGAGGCAATGATGGGGTAGCGCGTAGGGCCTCGAGGATAGCCATAAGCTCGCGATGTTGGGCGTGGAATGTGGTTTGGAACTCACGTAGCATGCACTTTGTCTCCTTGTTGTAGGCGTCGAGGGCTCGTCGTTTTTGTTTGGATAAACGATGGTCCCTCGATGCATGTCGGCGCGAACGTCCGGACAGATCGTCAGATCGTGAGGACGATCTGTAGGCTATGCTCTGATACCAATTGATGCAAATCGGAATTCGGCGCGTCGCGGGAAATAAATTTGAACGGTGGAAATTATTTGGTAGAAGAAAATAGAGGGGTTGAGAAGAAGAAACTCGTCGGGAATGAGGGGTTGAGGGAGAAGAAGCGTGAAGACCGCGTAGGGGAGAAGAGGGAGAGGGATAGAGAATAATTCTCAATTTGATAACATACTGAACTGTTTACATAAGTAGTCTATCATCCCTTTATATAGGAGGGATGAAATTACAAAAATAGAAAAATAACTTATTATCCTAAATTGACTCTAACTAATTAACCGACTAACTACCTAATTTGAATTTCAAATTAAACTAATTGAGATCACACGCGATCTCGTTATTTAAATTAAAAACTACGACAACTCAAATAATGTAAAATTGGCGGCTATAAATTTAAATAAATGCAGCCCTATATTCTGATTCCACGCTGCATCAACCCTCCACACTTTTCGCATTCAACCAATCCAACAACGAACCAAGCTAGACCCCCATGAATCGAGGACCTGTAAAGAAGAGTTGGTCCACGTCCTCAAGAGTCTCCATACATCTAGGACATACATCATTCCCTTGCATAATATAGGTTCTAGCAAAATAACCTTTGTCATCACCCAACCATGCCTCAAAAGCCAAAAAAATAGTTTCAGAGGAAGTAGCATTTTGGATTTCCATATCAGCTCACAGTCCCTAGCCAAGTCACCCGGGTCAAAGATCATTAAAGAAAAGAGTGCCCTGCAGACCATCTCAGGAGTCTCCATACATCTAGGACGTACACCATTCCCTTGCATAATATTTTCTAGCGAAATAACCTTTTTCAGCACCCAACCATGCCTCAAAAGCCAAAAAAAATTAGTTTAAGAGGAAGTAGCATTTTGGATTTTCATATTAGCTCACAGTCCCTAGCTAAGTCACCCAGGTCAAAGATCATTAGAGAAAAGAGTTCCCTGCAAATCTTCTTAATAAAAAAAGTGACATACATCAAGTCCAGTAGTCTTACCCCTTTGACGGGTTATCTACACCCTGAAGGAGCTCAATCTTCTCCAAGAATTCACTTACTCTTTCCTCTGAAAAGGCAACAATAAAAATAGAAATCTAAGTACCCTCGACTCAAATCTCTACAACAAAAATGTCATAATACATGACTAACGCAAACAATCTCAGGAAGCAAATACAAAGAGCCCCCTCGTCACTCCAATCATCCATCTAACATTTAAAGGATCTCCATTGCTTAAAATAGGGCCTCAAAAATCATGTGATCTTTCATAGAATAAAACTGTATAAATGCTCCACCAAAAGATAAAGGACAAGCGTATGATGCTCGGCTCCCCTAAAATAGCGGCTCCAACACCATAAATAGTACGTATCAATTGACAGAGAAAATCATTGTTATTCCCCATATCAACATAACCCAATTTTTACTAAGATCATTCATATCTTAGCCACTAACACAACCAAGCCACCATCACTCTTAGGCAGGGTTACGGTCTCCCAACACACCAAGTGGATGGCCCCATTATTATGCTTAGAGTCGAACCAAAAGAAGCATCACATTAGAAATTCTAACCACCCACACATCCCATTCTAAATCAAATGGTATATAAGAAGCGTGGAGAAGAGAATGGATCGCTGTCTTATTCTATAGGTCTAAGATTCCTTATATAAAGTGAAACCCTAAAGAGCAAAAAAGGGAGAATTTATAAGTCCCCAAAGGGTTACATTACTCGAATAAAATTTAAAATACAATAATTCTAATAACTCTAATACTCCCCTCAAGTTGGAGCATATCTGTCGATCATGCCCAACGTGGAAATCAACCACGAGAGACGTTTCTTCGGTAGTACCTTCGTGAATATGTCTGCAAACTAAAGCTCAGTGGAGATGTATGGAGTAATGATCCTTCCTCCTCATACTGAATCACGAATGAAGTGATAAGCAACCTCAGTGTGCTTGGTCCGCTCATGGAATACAGGATTGGTGGCAATCTACATAGGAGACTTGTTGTCACATTATAAACGTACATGAGTAGCAACTAGAAGTCAAATTTCTTGTAAAAATGAGACAAGTCATGTGATCTCATAATCGTCTTGGGCCATTACTGTATTCGGCCTTTGCACTCGATCTAGAGGCCACTATATGAATCTTGCTTCGTCAAGTAACCAAGTTGCTCCCAACTAGCACGGTGTAGCCTGCAGTGGATCGGTGGTTCTCAGGCGAACTGGCATAGTCAGCATCTGCATAGGCGGACACATCAGTATGACCGTTGACACCATAGAAAGTCTACGACCTAGAGATTCTATCAAATATCGAAGGATCAGAAGAACATCCTGCCAATGACTGTAAAGGGATCTCTTCATGTGTTGGCTGGATCTGCTCACCGCATATGATATATATGGCCTAGTAACAGTGAGAAAGAGTAGTTTATCCACTAGGCTTTTATATCGTGTAATATCCTCAAATTCAAGATCAGTAAATGTAGAATGCTTCCTCACTCTGCAGGGATGCCAAATGGTTGCATCCAAGTAGTCAAACCTCAGTGATATATCTAAGCAATACTATCTTTGTGAGAGATGTAGTCCCTCTGCAATGCGTATCACCTCAATACCAAGGAAGTAGCGGAGTTTTCCAAAATCCTTCGTGACAAAGACCGTTTGGAGAAAGGCTTGGTCTCTGAAATGCCAGCATCGTCGTCTCCAGTGATAACTATATCATCAACATAGACTACAAGTATAAAGATGCCAGTTAACCATTGTCTGACGAAGACAGAGTAGTCAGATGTCATCCTCTGAAAGTCAAGAGTGTTGTCTCAGTGGAAACTCTGTCAAACCATACCCAAGGGCTCTACTTTAGGCCATATATGGGATTACATAATTTGTATACGCACTCCCCCTCGACTATGTAACCCAGCGGTTGCATCATATAAACCTCCTCCTCGAGGTCACCATATAGAAAGGTGTTCTTCACATCAAGACGAAACACAGGAGGCTTTATTAGCAGCGACAGAAAGATGGTGTGTATGGACCTTATTCTGACAACTAAAGAGGTCTTAAAGTAATCAACACCATAGGTCTACATGAAGCCTTTTGCAACTAATTTGCTTTTGATCGGCCAATGGACCCATCAGGCGATTGTTTGGCCGTGAAGACCCATCTGCATGCCATAGGACAAACTCCTAGAGGGCACGACACAAGATCCCATGTGCCTCATAAATCAAGGGTGCCCATTTTCTCATAGATGGTGTGTCGTCAGCCATGATTCTGCAATGCACTATGATGATATCTGGGAACAGAAGTGACCATAAGGGCATCTGCAAACCTGTTCTCACAACTATATAAACCACCATTAGAAATAAAATATGACATATGGTGAAAAGTACATTGCCTTTTTTGTTTCTGAAGAGCTATTGAAAGCTCATTAGGCACAACCGGGGCAACAACAGTGGGAGCACTGGAAGAAGACATATCATCCTACAACAAAAGAACATGCAAAGGTACAAAAGCAGGTACATAGGTGGTAGATCCAAAGGGATGACACTAACATTCTGTGTAAAGAAGCTAGTCTGCTCAGAGAAAGTGGCATCCGTTAAAATATAGTATGGACGTCCAACATGATCATAGCACCCGTAGCCCTTTTGAGTGAGAGAGTACCCAAGAAAGACACACTTGATAGCCCTAGATAACGCAGCAACATGGAAGTTATGAACAAACGCACAACCAAAAATCCTCAGTTATAAAGGAAAAGGAGACTCACTAGGGTATAGTAGAGAGAAAGGAGTACCTCCCTTTAGGACAAAAGATTGGACTCTGTTTATGAGACGTACAACAATAAGGATGGCATCCCCCAATAGTACTTGGGAACATTCATCTGAGTAAGGAGAGACCAAGCAATATCAAGAAGAAGTCTGAATTTACTTTCCACTACCCCATTTTGTTGAGAGGTATACGAGCATGATGTCTAATGAACAATCCCTTGTGAGGCAAAGAAAGATATCAAGTCCTCTTGGTGGATTCAAGAGCATTGTCAGTTTAAATAATTTGTACATAAACAGAGAAGGAAGTTTTGACATATAAAGGAAATTCTTGACAATCTTATTAATCTCTGAATGTTCCTTTATTAGATAAACCCAAGAGGAACTACTATAATCATCCACAAAGATAATAAAATATATGACTACTCAAAGTTCGGATCGGGCAAGGTTCCCAAACATCAGAATGAACTATTCCACAAAGAGTGGTATGGCGTAACTCATCACGAACTGGAAAAGAAGCTCGATGATGTTTTCGAACTCACACGCCTCGTACTGAAAGGGCTTCAGAGTAGAGAGTTCAGGGAACATTATGGCGAGAGCCTTGACAGAAGGATGCCCAAGGTACAGATGTCATAGGAACAAATCTTCAGAGTTGGACGCAGCACTAGTAAAAGTAGAATTCGAGGGGATGCCAACATAATAGAGGCCATTCTTCTCACGCCTCTACCAAAAATCTGACTTGTTTGGATATCCTGAAAATAGCAACATAATTCATCAAATATCACACAATAATTAAGCTCGCTACAAAGCTTATGAACAGATAATATGCTGAGAAGAAAATCAGGAGCACAATGAACCCCAAATAGTTGGAGTTTGGAGGAGAACTCCATAGTTTCGACAATAGTAACATGTAAGTGAGCCCCCCCCATTAGCAATTCAAACCAACTTCACTGATGAAGAGAGTTTGTAAAAGGTTAGTAGACTACCTTCTCCTGTCAGATGAGTAGAGGTTCCAGTCAATGATCCAAGTAGGGGTAGTGGTAGTTGCAGAGTTGGCAATTGTATCTAAAGTGGTAGCCAAATTAGTAGTGGTAGTTTCACTTGTAGAAGGAGCATGTCCAGGAGTTTGGAGGGATCTGCATCAAATAGGAGGAGTCAACAGCATTAAATTGGAGCCTCTATCCACTGGAATCTGGATCAGAAAATGCCTCTGCAGCATTGTAGGCATTCTCATAGCCTATAAGCTAAACCTGGAGGATAGCCAAACTCTTGCCAATATTGTTCGGACAAATGATTCCAATGACCACAGTGAATGCACTATGGGTACTGGGGAGCATAAGTATCTCGTCTACGACCACGACCTAGGTCACATCCACAACTATAGCCTAAATCACGACCTCGGCCTCCTCGGAAGCTCTATCATCCTACTCTCCCATATGATGCTAAGTAAACAGAGTGAGGGCCGAGCAACAGATGTCTCCAGCTCTTCGAGACGACCAAGTATGGTCTTCATCGATGGTAGTATGTAGGATACCAGATTTTGCTCCTTCACTACTTAATATCTAAGATTTCGTCCATCAATAAAATGATACTCTTGTCAGTCTGAATGCTCCTATACCTATTCGGTATAACAGGCATGCTGAAAGATCGTAAGCTCTTCATATAAGCTAGTGAGATGCATGTAGTACTCAACTAGGGTAGAGACACCCTGAGATGTAAAGCAGATCCACCTATAGATGACAACGAGGTGGGACTTAGTCGTCTTCTGAGAGTAGGTATGCTACATATCGCCCCACATCTCCTTGGCTATGTTTTTGAAAAGCAGATTTGATGCAATATGTGCGTTAACATTGTTCGTCATCCATGTGATGACCCAATAGTTGTCTCCGAGCCAGGTATCATAATCTTTGTCTCCTCTGGAGGATCTTTCGTCAGGATGTACAGTTTCTGCTGAACACCAATGAACACCTTTAAGGAACGCGACCAAAGCACGGAGTTTTATGTGCTCTTAAGTTTAATAGAAGTGCCTTGAACCGCCATAGATAACCGAGTGTACGAGGGCTTTGTATCAGTAGGAAAAGATGCTATGGTGGTCACGTAGGCAGATTAAGGAAGTTCTGTTGTTGTTCAAATGTGCATATTGGGGTTGAAAAGTGCTCTAAAACACACGTACAGGTACACATGAGGTATGAACTCGTGATGAACAGTAGTCCACGGGGTCCATTGCCCAGCCGCGAGTAGGGTGCCTGAAGTGTGCCCAATGATGGCCGTAAATGCCTTGCAGTGGCCTTAGGTGGCCTTGGATGGTGTGGGGAAGGCCCGACGATGGTCTTGGGAGCCTCCTAGAGGCACACAACAGATGTGCATAGCCCTAGCAGAGGTGCATAACAACACGATGTGTTGTATCCTCGTACAGAGATGCATGAGGTGCCCAATGCAGGGCCCTAAGGGAAGGGGAGGAGAGGACTCGTGCAAGCATGGCTTGCAATGGCAGTGAGATTTTAGGTCAGAATACTGGTCTAGGACCGCCACTCTGATATCATGTGGAGAAGAGAATGAATTGTTGTCTTATTCCATAGGTCTAGGGTTTCTTATATAAAGTAAAATTCTAAAGAGCAAAAAAAGAGAATTACATATAGGTCCTCGAAGGGTTGCGTGGCGAAGCCTTCTCCCACTATAAGCAGGGTCGGCTACATGGATTCATGCTCAAATCCATGTTGAAAGATTCGATTATTTTTTACACTGGTTGTCGACTACCTAATGCAATCCCGACGAGGGTGGATTTGAACACTGGTTGCCTTTTAGGTGGTAGGCACACTGCACAAACGACTCTAATAACTCACTCTAACAAAAAAATGGGTATGGCTGAAAACACCTACTTGATAAGACAAAGGCCTTTTTTTCCAATCCGTCAGTTTCTTCTTGAGTTTGTTTATCAGAGGGAGCCAAACAATTTGTCAAATCCTAATGAAGTCAGAGGTAAGCCCGACTATGGCATCGAGAGGGTCATTCAGGGTGTGCGAAGAACCTCGCCACAACCATTCTCCTACGAATGTCTAAAACATCGTGCTTGCATCAATTCTCCTTTGCGTTGAATAACATATCATGATGAGTTTGTCTAGATTGGATATTGAATGGCTATCAGACCATGCTGTGAGTATGCAAAACTCCAAGGCTCGAAAAGCTATAGGACCCTCTACAAAAATGGAAAGATTTTTTGCGAGTATGAACATTTCAGAATTAATTCCTGCAAATTTCAGAGTCAGTAGATTATATTGCAAATATTCATAGCATTGGACCTATTTGCAATTTTGGGAAGACCATGTATCTCACAAAAATTATTGAGAGGCATTATAATTTGGGGTTGATGGGGCTGCCCCGCCCCATTTTTGGGCAATTTTTTTTTATTTTTTTTGAAAAATATCGTCATATATATTCACCCCTATATCCCTCTTATACGCCATTGGAATTTCGTCAGAAACAGAGGCTCCTACGGCCTCCATCCAGACAGAGTCGATTTAAAAAATCCTGCGACCGTTAAAAAAATGACGTCTGGATGGAGGCCGTAGGAGTCTCTATTTCTGACGAAATTCGCATGACATATAGGAGGGATATAGGGATGAATATACATGGTGATATTTTTCCAAAAAAAATAAAAAAAATGCAAAAAATAGGATGGGGGAAGCCATGTTGGCTGCCCCTAGGGGGCAGCCCCATTTTTCCCTTATAATTTATAGACATATTCAACCTTGAGAGTATTTAATACAAATTTCCCAAAGAACCAAGAAATCCCAAATTTATAGAAGAATATGGGAAAATACCTATTAGACCTTCCAAACAGAAAATCTCAAACAGAAAATCTGAATAACTCTTGAAGAGGCCCAGTATGGCCCTTGTTTCTTTCTCATCATTTTGTTAACACTTCCTAAAACCATTGCTAGGTTTCTTCGCATGGAAGATTGCAGCAGCAGGACTAGTAGCATCCCCTGCAAAGATAGTTGAAATGGCAAAAAGGATGACAGGGGGTGTTGGTGGGTTTTAGATGATAACCAATGGCACAAGTGGAACCTCCGATAAAGGCAGCAGTTGGTATCAACAGCAGATACACAAGATAATCAGGAGGCTATTGTGCGAAGATGGATGTCCTTGTGGTTGTGAGGGGGGCAGAGGGATGAGGCACGGTTGCAAATTGAAAGGGGAAATTTTTGCACACACATGGGTTATGCATGCAAAAATCATGGCATGCACATGGTTGCAGCAATGGGGGTTGGCTCGGGAATGACGGGATCCTCAATAGCTCTGCAAGATCATTGAAAATACTCATTTTCTCTCATCTTTTTTTCTTTTATCAACTCCTACATCAACTCCACTGTATTCAACATCCTTGAATGTGATGTGTGCAACAACAACAAAGCATTTTCCCACAATTAAGGAGGGTCGGCCAAGGCTACATGGATTCTTACTCAAATCCATGTCGAAAGATTCGAATTTTATTACGTTGGTTGTCGACTACCTAACGCAATTCCCAAAAGAGGGAATTTGAACCCTGATCTTTTGGGTGGTAAGTACACTGCATTACCACCAAACCATTGAACGTGATGTGTGCATATCCAAAAAAATATTTTCGAATTTTCAAATAGGTAACATCATCTTTGGAACAATAGTTGGAGAATTCCTTTAATCAATGGTCATTGGCATATGTCCACTGATCTTATCTCCTTTCCTCAATCTTCCATACATGCTTTGTAAGATCCTCAAATTGTGAGAACAAATTGATGGACATGATTTGATACCAATTGATGTTGACAGATTTCAAAGTTGATAGGAGAAGAGAGAAGAGCACAACAAGCCTCACGAGCCAGGAGAGGCATGAGCGATGAGGGGGTAGAAATTAGGATCCATAGTAAAATAGGGGAAGATGCAATAAAGGTGGAAGCAATCTCCAAAATTCAATAACTTGTAATATGATCTCAATCACAAAACCATAATAATCAATTTACATAGAGAGGGTACGGATTACAAAACATAATAAAAATAGATCCTGACTGTAGAAAACAAGAATAATCATCACAAGGAAAGAGACGATGATTTGCGTGGAAAATCCTACAACGACGGAAAAACCACAGGGGCACACACAATCCTTAATCTCCCTCACACGAGATTAGGGCTCTCTTCACTATCTTACTTTTCAATAAGGGGGGTGAGCACAATATATAGAAGAAGGGTAAAATGGTCCCTCATCCCAAGATCCATTTACCCATTTAAAGAACAACTCAACACCCCCCTCAAGTTGGGCATACATGTTTGTCATGCCCAACTTGCCTATATTCATCTCAAATTGCACAGTAAGCAGCCCCTTTGTGAAAAGATCAGCAACCTGATCGGTAAACTTCAAGTACGGAAGGCACAACAATCCAGCATCAATCTTCTACGGATGAAATGTCTATCTATCTCTACATGCTTCGTTCTATCATGCATTACAGGATTGTTGGTCAAGTTTATTGCAGCTTTGTTGTCACAAAACATCTTCTCGGCATACTCACTTTGATGCCCAAGTCATTTAACAAAATTTGTAGCCATAGAATTTCAGTAAAACCAATTGCAAGAGCACGATATTCAACTTCAACACTTGATCTTGAAACCACATTCTACTTTTTACATCTCCAAATAACCAAATTTCATATAAATATATCGCATAGCCTGAAGTGGATCGTCTGTCATCCACGGAACCAACCCAGTCAGCATCACTGTATCCCTAGATAACGCAGCAACATGGAAGTTATGAACAAACGCACAACCAAAAATCCTCAGTTATAAAGGAAAAGGAGACTCACTAGGGTATAGTAGAGAGAAAGGAGTACCTCCCTTTAGGACAAAAGATTGGACTCTGTTTATGAGACGTACAACAATAAGGATGGCATCCCCCAATAGTACTTGGGAACATTCATCTGAGTAAGGAGAGACCAAGCAATATCAAGAAGAAGTCTGAATTTACTTTCCACTACCCCATTTTGTTGAGAGGTATACGAACATGATGTCTAATGAACAATCCCTTGTGAGGCAAAGAAAGATATCAAGTCCTCTTGGTGGATTCAAGAGCATTGTCAGTTTAAATAATTTGTACATAAACAGAGAAGGAAGTTTTGACATATAAAGGAAATTCTTGACAATCTTATTAATCTCTGAATGTTCCTTTATTAGATAAACCCAAGAGGAACTACTATAATCATCCACAAAGATAATAAAATATATGACTACTCAAAGTTCGGATCGGGCAAGGTTCCCAAACATCAGAATGAACTATTCCACAAAGAGTGGTATGGCGTAACTCATCACGAACTGGAAAAGAAGCTCGATGATGTTTTCGAACTCACACGCCTCGTATTGAAAGGGCTTCAGAATAGAGAGTTCAGGGAACATTATGGCAAGAGCCTTGATAGAAGGATGCCCAAGGTACAGATGTCATAGGAACAAATCTTCAGAGATGGACGCAGCACTAGTAAAAGTAGAATTCGAGGGGATGCCAACATAATAGAGGCCATTCTTCTCACGCCCCTACCAAAAATCTGACTTGTTTGGATATCCTGAAAATAGCAACATAATTCATCAAATATCACACAATAATTAAGCTCGCTACAAAGCTTATGAACAGATAATATGCTGAGAAGAAAATCAGGAGCACAATGAACCCCAAATAGTTGGAGGTTGGAGGAGAACTCCATAGTTTCGACAATAGTAACATGTAAGTGAGCCCCCCCCATTAGCAATTCAAACCAACTTCACTGATGAAGAGAGTTTGTAAAAGGTTAGTAGACTACCTTCTCCTGTCAGATGAGTAGAGGTTCCAGTCAATGATCCAAGTAGGGGTAGTGGTAGTTGCAGAGTTGGCAATTGTATCTAAAGTGGTAGCCAAATTAGTAGTGGTAGTTTCACTTGTAGAAGGAGCATGTCCAGGAGTTTGGAAGGGATCTGCATCAAATAGGAGTAGTCAGCAGCATTGAATTGGACCCTCTATCCACTGGAATCTGGATCAGAAAATGCCTCTGCAGCATTGTAGGCATTCTCATAGCCTATAAGCTAAACCTGGAGGATAGCCAAACTCTTGCCAATATTGTTCGGACAAATGATTCCAATGACCACAGTGAATGCACTATGGGTACTGGGGAGCATAAGTATCTCGTCTACGACCACGACCTAGGTCACATCCACAACTATAGCCTAAATCACGACCTCGGCCTCCTCGGAAGCTCTATCATCCTACTCTCCCATATGATGCTAAGTAAACAGAGTGAGGGCCGAGCAACAGATGTCTCCATCTCTTCGAGACGACCAAGTATGGTCTTCATCGATGGTAGTATGTAGGATACCATATTTTGCTCCTTCACTACTTAATATCTAAGATTTCGTCCATCAATAAAATAATACTCTTGTCAGTCTGAATGCTCCTATACCTATTCGGTATAACAGGCATGCTGAAAGATCGTAAGCTCTTCATATAAGCTAGTGAGATGCATGTAGTACTCAACTAGGGTAGAGACACCCTGAGATGTAAAGCAGATCCACCTATAGATGACAACGAGGTGGGACTTAGTCGTCTTCTGAGAGTAGGTATGCTACATATCGCCCCACATCTCCTTGGCTATGTTTTTGAAAAGCATATTTGATGCAATATGTGCGTTAACATTGTTCGTCATCCATGTGATGACCCAATAGTTGTCTCCGAGCCAGGTATCATAATCTTTGTCTCCTCTGGAGGATCTTTCGTCAGGATGTACAGTTTCTGCTGAACACCAATGAACACCTTTAAGGAACGCGACCAAAGCACGGAGTTTTATGTGCTCTTAAGTTTAATAGAAGTGCCTTGAACCGCCATAGATAACCGAGTGTACGAGGGCTTTGTATCAGTAGGAAAAGATGCTATGGTGGTCACATAGGCAGATTAAGGAAGTTCTGCTGTTGTTCAAATGTGCATATTGGGGTTGAAAAGTGCTCTAAAACACACGTACAGGTACACAGGAGGTATGAACTCGTGATGAACAGTAGTCCACGGGGTCCATTGCCCAGCCGCGAGTAGGGTGCCTGAAGTGTGCCCAATGATGGTCGTAAATGCCTTGCAGTGGCCTTAGGTGGCCTTGGATGGTGTGGGGAAGGCCCGACGATGGTCTTGGGAGCCTCCTAGAGGCACACAACAGATGTGCATAGCCCTAGCAGAGGTGCATAACAACACGATGTGTTGTAGCCTCGTACAGAGATGCATGAGGTGCCCAATGCAGGGCCCTAAGGGAAGGGGAGGAGAGGACTCGTGCAAGCATGGCTTGCAATGGCAGTGAGATTTTAGGTCAGAATATTGGTCTAGGACCGCCACTCTGATATCATGTGGAGAAGAGAATGAATTGTTGTCTTATTCCATAGGTCTAGGGTTTCTTATATAGAGTAAAACTCTAAAGAGCAAAAAAAGAGAATTACATATAGGTCCTCGAAGGGTTGCGTGGCAAAGCCTTCTCCCACTATAAGCAGGGTCGGCTACATGGATTCATGCTCAAATCCATGTTCAAAGATTCGACTATTTTTTACACTGGTTGTCGACTACCTAATGCAATCCCGACGAGGGTGGATTTGAACACTGGTTGCCTTTTGGGTAGTAGGCACACTGCACAAACGACTCTAATAACTCACTCTAACAAAAAAATGGGTATGGCTGAAAACACCTACTTGATAAGACAAAGGCCTTTTTTTCCAATCCGTTAGTCTCTTCTTGAGTTTGTTTATCAGAGGGAGCCAAACAATTTGTCAAATCCTAACCAAGTCAGAGGTAAGCCCGACTATGGCATCGAGAGGGTCATTCAGGGTGTGCGAAGAACCTCGCCACAACCATCCTCCTACGAATGTCTAAAACATCGTGCTTGCATCAATTCTCCTTTGCGTTGAATAACATATCATGATGAGTTTGTCTAGATTGGATATTGAATGGCTATCAGACCATGCTGTGAGTATGCAAAACTCCAAGGCTCGAAAAGCTATAGGACCCTCTACAAAAATGGAAAGATTGTTTGCGAGTATGAACATTTCAGAATTAATTCCTGCAAATTTCAGAGTCAGTAGATTATATTGCAAATATTCATAGCATTGGACCTATTTGCAATTTTGGGAAGACCATGTATCTCACAAAAATTATTGAGTGGCATTATAATTTGGGGTTGATGGGGCTGCCCCGCCCCATTTTTGGGCAATTTTTTTTTATTTTTTTTAAAAATATCGTCATATATATTCACCCCTATATTCCTCTTATACGCCATTGGAATTTCGTCAGAAACAGAGGCTCCTACGGCCTCCATCCAAGTCGATTTAAAAAATCCTGCGACCGTTAAAAAAATGACGTCTGGATGGAGGCCGTAGGAGTCTCTATTTCTGACGAAATTCGAATGACATATAGGAGGGATATAGGGATGAATATACATGGTGATATTTTTCCAAAAAAAAATAAAAAAAATGCAAAAAATAGGATGGGAGAAGCCATGTTGGCTGCCCCTAGGGGGCAGCCCCATTTTTCCCTTATAATTTATAGACATATTCAACCTTGAGAGTATTTAATACAAATTTCCCAAAGAACCAAGAAATCCAAATTTATAGAAGAATATGGGAAAATACCTATTAGACCTTCCAAACAGAAAATCTCAAACAGAAAATCTGAATAACTCTTGAAGAGGCCCAGTATGGCCCTTGTTTCTTTCTCATCATTTTGTTAACACTTCCTAAAACCATTGCTAGGTTTCTTCGCATGGAAGATTGCAGCAGCAGGACTAGTAGCATCCCCTGCAAAGATAGTTGAAATGGCAAAAAGGCTGACAGGGGGTGTTGGTGGGTTTTAGATGATAACCAATGGCACAAGTGGAACCTCCGATAAAGGCAGCAGTTGGTATCAACAGCAGATACACAAGATAATCAGGAGGCTATTGTGCGAAGATGGATGTCCTTGTGGTTGTGAGGGGGGCAGAGGGATGAGGCACGGTTGCAAATTGAAAGGGGAAATTTTTGCACACACATGGGTTATGCATGCAAAAATCATGGCATGCACATGGTTGCAGCAATGGGGGTTGGCTCGGGAATGACGGGATCCTCAATAGCTCTGCAAGACCATTGAAAATACTCATTTTCTCTCATCTTTTTTCTTTTATCAACTCCTACATCAACTCCACTGTATTCAACATCCTTGAATGTGATGTGTGCAACAACAACAAAGCATTTTCCCACAATTAAGGAGGGCCGGCCAAGGCTACATGGATTCTTACTCAAATACATGTCGAAAGATACGAATTTTTTTACGTTGGTTGTCGACTACCTAACGCAATTCCCAAAAGAGGGAATTTGAACCCTGATCTTTTGGGTGGTAAGTACACTGCATTACCACCAAACCATTGAACGTGATGTGTGCATATCCAAAAAAATATTTTCGAATTTTCAAATAGGTAACATCATCTTTGGAACAATAGTTGGAGAATTCCTTTAATCAATGGTCATTGGCATATGTCCACTGATCTTATCTCCTTTCCTCAATCTTCCATACATGCTTTGTAAGATCCTCAAATTGTGAGAACAAATTGATGGACATGATTTGATACCAATTGATGATGACAGATTTCAAAGTTGATAGGAGAAGAGAGAAGAGCACAACAAGCCTCACGAGCCAGGAGAGGCATGAGCGATGAGGGGGTAGAAATTAGGATCCATAGTAAAATAGGGGAAGATGCAATAAAGGTGGAAGCAATCTCCAAAATTCAATAACTTGTAATATGATCTCAATCACAAAACCATAATAATCAATTTACATAGAGAGGGTACGGATTACAAAACATAATAAAAATAGATCCTGACTGTAGAAAACAAGAATAATCATCACAAGGAAAGAGACGATGATTTGCGTGGAAAATCCTACAACGAGGGAAAAACCACAGGGGCACACACAATCCTTAATCTCCCTCACACGAGATTAGGGCTCTCTTCACTATCTTACTTTTCAATGAGGGGGGTGAGCACAATATATAGAAGAAGGGTAAAATGGTCCCTCATCCCAAGATCCATTTACCCATTTAAAGAACAACTCAACACCCCCCTCAAGTTGGGCATACATGTTTGTCATGCCCAACTTGCCTATATTCATCTCAAATTGCACAGTAAGCAGCCCCTTTGTGAAAAGATCAGCAACCTGATCGGTAAACATCAAGTACGGAAGGCACAACAGTCCAGCATCAATCTTCTACGGATGAAATGTCTATCTATCTCTACATGCTTCGTTTTATCATGCATTACAGGATTGTTGGTCAAGTTTATTGCAGCTTTGTTGTCACAAAACATCTTCTCGGCATACTCACTTTGATGCCCAAGTCATTTAACAAAATTTGTAGCCATAGAATTTCAGTAAAACCAATTGCAAGAGCACGATACTCAACTTCAACACTTGATCTTGAAACCACATTCTATTTTTTACATCTCCAAATAACCAAATTTCATATAAATATATCGCATAGCCTGAAGTGGATCGTCTGTCATCCACGGAACCAACCCAGTCAGCATCACTGTATCCCTAGATAACGCAGCAACATGGAAGTTATGAACAAACGCACAACCAAAAATTCTCAGTTATAAAGGAAAAGGAGACTCACTGGGGTATAGTAGAGAGAAAGGAGTACCTCCCTTTAGGACAAAAGATTGGACTCTGTTTATGAGACGTACAACAATAAGGATGGCATCCCCCAATAGTACTTGGGAACATTCATCTGAGTAAGGAGAGACCAAGCAATATCAAGAAGAAGTCTGAATTTACTTTCCACTACCCCATTTTGTCGAGAGGTATACGAACATGATGTCTAATGAACAATCCCTTGTGAGGCAAAGAAAGATATCAAGTCCTCTTGGTGGATTCAAGAGCATTGTCAGTTTAAATAATTTGTACATAAACAGAGAAGGAAGTTTTGACATATAAAGGAAATTCTTGACAATCTTATTAACCTCTGAATGTTCCTTTATTAGATAAACCCAAGAGGAACTACTATAATCATCCACAAAGATAATAAAATATATGACTACTCAAAGTTCGGATCGGGCAAGGTTCCCAAACATCAGAATGAACTATTCCACAAAGAGTGGTATGGCGTAACTCATCACGAACTGGAAAAGAAGCTCGATGATGTTTTCGAACTCACACGCCTCGTACTGAAAGGGCTTCAGAGTAGAGAGTTCAGGGAACATTATGGCAAGAGCCTTGACAGAAGGATGCCCAAGGTACAGATGTCATAGGAACAAATCTTCAGAGATGGACGCGGCACTAGTAAATGTAGAATTCGAGGGGATGCCAACAAAATAGAGGCCATTCTTCTCACGCCCCTACCAAAAATCTGACTTGTTTGGATATCCTGAAAATAGCAACATAATTCATCAAATATCACACAATAATTAAGCTCGCTACAAAGCTTATGAACAGATAATATGCTGAGAAGAAAATCAGGAGCACAATGAACCCCAAATAGTTGGAGTTTGGAGGAGAACTCCATAGTTTCGACAATAGTAACATGTAAGTGAGCCCCCCCCCCATTAGCAATTCAAAGCAACTTCACTGATGAAGAGAGTTTGTAAAAGGTTAGTAGACTACCTTCTCCTGTCAGATGAGTAGAGGTTCCAGTCAATGATCCAAGTAGGGGTAGTGGTAGTTGCAGAGTTGGCAATTGTATCTAAAGTGGTAGCCAAATTAGTAGTGGTAGTTTCACTTGTAGAAGGAGCATGTCCAGGAGTTTGGAGGGATCTGCATCAAATAGGAGTAGTCAGCAGCATTGAATTGGACCCTCTATCCACTGGAATCTGGATCAGAAAATGCCTCTGCAGCATTGTAGGCATTCTCATAGCCTATAAGCTAAACCTGGAGGATAGCCAAACTCTTGCCAATATTGTTCGGACAAATGATTCCAATGACCATAGTGAATGCACTACGGGTACTGGGGAGCATAAGTATCTCGTCTACGACCACGACCTAGGTCACATCCACAACTATAGCCTAAATCACGACCTCGGCCTCCTCGGAAGCTCTATCATCCTACTCTCCCATATGATGCTAAGTAAACAGAGTGAGGGTCGAGCAACAGATGTCTCCAGCTCTTCGAGACGACCAAGTATGGTCTTCATCGATGGTAGTATGTAGGATACCAGATTTTGCTCCTTCACTACTTAATATCTAAGATTTCGTCCATCAATAAAATGATACTCTTGTCAGTCTGAATGCTCCTATACCTATTCGGTATAACAGGCATGCTGAAAGATCGTAAGCTCTTCATATAAGCTAGTGAGATGCATGTAGTACTCAACTAGGGTAGAGACACCCTGAGATGTAAAGCAGATCCACCTATAGATGACAACGAGGTGGGACTTAGTCGTCTTCTGAGAGTAGGTATGCTACATATCGCCCCACATCTCCTTGGCTATGTTTTTGAAAAGCAGATTTGATGCAATATGTGCGTTAACATTGTTCGTCATCCATGTGATGACCCAATAGTTGTCTCCGAAGCAGGTATCATAATCTTTGTCTCCTCTGGAGGATCTTTCGTCAGGATGTACAGTTTCTGCTGAACACCAATGAACACCTTTAAGGAACGCGACCAAAGAACGGAGTTTTATGTGCTCTTAAGTTTAATAGAAGTGCCTTGAACCGCCATAGATAACCGAGTGTACGAGGGCTTTGTATCAGTAGGAAAAGATGCTATGGTGGTCACATAGGCAGATTAAGAAAGTTCTGTTGTTGTTCAAATGTGCATATTGGGGTTGAAAAGTGCTCTAAAACACACGTACAGGTACACAGGAGGTATGAACTCGTGATGAACAGTAGTCCACGGGGTCCATTGCCCAGCCGCGAGTAGGGTGCCTGAAATGTGCCCAATGATGGCAGTAAATGCCTTGCAGTGGCCTTAGGTGGCCTTGGATGGTGTGGGGAAGGCCCGACGATGGTCTTGGGAGCCTCCTAGAGGCACACAACAGATGTGCATAGCCCTAGCAGAGGTGCATAACAACACGATGTGTTGTAGCCTCGTACAGAGATGCATGAGGTGCCCAATGCAGGGCCCTAAGGGAAGGGGAGGAGAGGACTCGTGCAAGCATGGCTTGCAATGGCAGTGAGATTTTAGGTCAGAATACTGGTCTAGGACAGCCACTCTGATATCATGTGGAGAAGAGAATGAATTGTTGTCTTATTCCATAGGTCTAGGGTTTCTTATATAGAGTAAAACTCT
This sequence comes from Ottelia alismoides, assembly GCA_037367405.1. Lineage (NCBI taxonomy): Eukaryota > Viridiplantae > Streptophyta > Magnoliopsida > Alismatales > Hydrocharitaceae > Ottelia > Ottelia alismoides. Next base: position 183,468 of record JAZKJV010002150.1, read on the forward strand.
AAAGAGCAAAAAAAGAGAATTACATATAGGTCCTCGAAGGGTTGCGTGGCGAAGCCTTCTCCCACTATAAGCAGGGTCGGCTACATGGATTCATGCTCAAATCCATGTTGAAAGATTCGACTATTTTTTACACTGGTTGTCGACTACCTAATGCAATCCCGACGAGGGTGGATTTGAACACTGGTTGCCTTTTGGGTGGTAGGCACACTGCACAAACGACTCCAAACGACTCTAATAACTCACTCTAACAAAAAAATGGGTATGGCTGAAAACACCTACTTGATAAGACAAAGGCCTTTTTTTCCAATCCGTCAGTCTCTTCTTGAGTTTGTTTATCAGAGGGAGCCAAACAATTTGTCAAATCCTAACCAAGTCAGAGGTAAGCCCGACTATGGCATCGAGAGGGTCATTCAGGGTGTGCGAAGAACCTCGCCACAACCATCCTCCTACGAATGTCTAAAACATCGTGCTTGAATCAATTCTCCTCTGCGTTGAATAACATATCATGATGAGTTTGTCTAGATTGGATATTGAATGGCTATCAGACCATGCTGTGAGTATGCAAAACTCCAAGGCTCGAAAAGCTATAGGACCCTCTACAAAAATGGAAAGATTGTTTGCGAGTATGAACATTTCAGAATTAATTCCTGCAAATTTCAGAGTCAGTAGATTATATTGCAAATATTCATAGCATTGGACCTATTTGCAATTTTGGGAAGACCATGTACTCTCACAAAAATTATTGAGAGGCATTATAATTTGGGGTTGATGGGGCTGCCCCGCCCCATTTTTGGGCAATTTTTTTTATTTTTTTTGAAAAATATCGTCATATATATTCACCCCTGTATCCCTCTTATACGCCATTGGAATTTCGTCAGAAACAGAGGCTCCTACGGCCTCCATCCAGACAGTCGATTTAAAAAATCCTGCGACCGTTAAAAAAATGGCGTCTGGATGGAGGCCGTAGGAGTCTCTATTTCTGACGAAATTCGAATGACATATAGGAGGGATATAGGGATGAATATACATGGTGATATTTTTCCAAAAAAAATAAAAAAAAGCAAAATATAGGATGGGGGAAGCCATGTTGGCTGCCCCTAGGGGGCAGCCCCATTTTTCCCTTATAATTTATAGACATATTCAACCTTGAGAGTATTTAATACAAATTTCCCAAAGAACCAAGAAATCCCAAATTTATAGAAGAATATGGGAAAATACCTATTAGACCTTCCAAACAGAAAATCTCAAACAGAAAATCTGAATAACTCTTGAAGAGGCCCAGTATGGCCCTTGTTTCTTTCTCATCATTTTGTTAACACTTCCCAAAACCATTGCTAGGTTTCTTCGCATGGAAGATTGCAGCAGCAGGACTAGTAGCATCCCCTGCAAAGATAGTTGAAATGGCAAAAAGGCTGACAGGGGGTGTTGGTGGGTTTTAGATGATAACCAATGGCACAAGTGGAACCTCCGATAAAGGCAGCAGTTGGTATCAACAGCAGATACACAAGATAATCAGGAGGCTATTGTGCGAAGATAGATGTCCTTGTGGTTGTGAGGGGGGCAGAGGGATGAGGCACGGTTGCAAATTGAAAGGGGAAATTTTTGCACACACATGGGTTATGCATGCAAAAATCATGGCATGCACATGGTTGCAGCAATGGGGGTTGGCTCGGGAATGACGGGATCCTCAATAGCTCTGCAAGACCATTGAAAATACTCATTTTCTCTCATCTTTTTTTCTTTTATCAACTCCTACATCAACTCCACTGTATTCAACATCCTTGAATGTGATGTGTGCAACAACAACAAAGCATTTTCCCACAATTAAGGAGGGCCGGCCAAGGCTACATGGATTCTTACTCAAATCCATGTCGAAAGATTCGAATTTTTTTACGTTGGTTGTCGACTACCTAACGCAACTCCCAAAAGAGGGAATTTCAACCCTGATCTTTTGGGTGGTAAGTACACTGCATTACCACCAAACCATTGAACGTGATGTGTGCATATCCAAAAAAATATTTTCGAATTTTCAAATAGGTAACATCATCTTTGGAACAATAGTTGGAGAATTCCTTTAATCAATGGTCATTGGCATATGTCCACTGATCTTATCTCCTTTCCTCAATCTTCCATACATGCTTTGTAAGATCCTCAAATTGTGAGAACAAATTGATGGACATGATTTGATACCAATTGATGTTGACAGATTTCAAAGTTGATAGGAGAAGAGAGAAGAGCACAACAAGCCTCACGAGCCAGGAGAGGCATGAGCGATGAGGGGGTAGAAATTAGGATCCATAGTAAAATAGGGGAAGATGCAATAAAGGTGGAAGCAATCTCCAAAATTCAATAACTTGTAATATGATCTCAATCACAAAACCATAATAATCAATTTACATAGAGAGGGTACGGATTACAAAACATAATAAAAATAGATCCTGACTGTAGAAAACAAGAATAATCATCACAAGGAAAGAGACGATGATTTGCGTGGAAAATCCTACAACGACGGAAAAACCACAGGGGCACACACAATCCTTAATCTCCCTCACACGAAATTAGGGCTCTCTTCACTATCTTACTTTTCAATGAGGGGGGTGAGCACAATATATAGAAGAAGGGTAAAATGGTCCCTCATCCCAAGATCCATTTACCCATTTAAAGAACAACTCAACACCCCCCTCAAGTTGGGCATACATGTTTGTCATGCCCAACTTGCCTATATTCATCTCAAATTGCACAGTAAGCAGCCCCTTTGTGAAAAGATCAGCAACCTGATCGGTAAACTTCAAGTACGGAAGGCACAACAGTCCAGCATCAATCTTCTACGGATGAAATGTCTATCTATCTCTACATGCTTCGTTCTATCATGCATTACAGGATTGTTGGTCAAGTTTATTGCAGCTTTGTTGTCACAAAACATCTTCTCGGCATACTCACTTTGATGCCCAAGTCATTTAACAAAATTTGTAGCCATAGAATTTCAGTAAAACCAATTGCAAGAGCATGATATTCAACTTCAACATTTGATCTTGAAACCACATTCTACTTTTTACTTCTCCAAATAACCAAATTTCATATAAATATATCGCATAGCCTGAAGTGGATCGTCTGTCATCCACGGAACCAACCCAGTCAGCATCACTGTATCCTTCAATTGTAACTTCGGGATTTTCTTGACATAAGCCATTTTCCTGGTGATCCTTTTATGTAGCTTATAATTCTATTCACTACAATAGCATGAGAGATGGTGGCGCATGCATGAATTGACTCACCGCATTTACCGTGTAGGTAATATCTGGTCTTGTGAGAGCAAGATAAATCAAATTTCCCACCAATCTTTGATATCTTTCTTTTCCTGCATTATCAAGGAGCTCACCATCTTCTTTAACAAGTTTATGATTTGCCTCACTAGGGACAGTAGTAGGCTTACATCCCAACATGCCACAATCCTTTAGCAAATCAAGAGTGTATTTTCTTTGACTTAGACACATACCCCCTAGAGATCGAGCCATCTCAATACCTAGGAAATACTTTAGCTTCCCCAAATCTTTCAGTTCAAATTCAATTGCAAGTGTTTTCTTTATCTTAAGAAGTTCTACCTCTTCATCACTTGTAAGAATCATGTCATCCACATACACTAAAAGAATATACTTTTTGTCACCCTTCCTTCTTATAAAAGGAGCGTGGTCTCCATTCACTTGGGTATATCCATTCCTAATCATGACCACGCGTAGATGTTCGAACCAAGCTCTTGGAGATTGTTTTAGTCCATATAAAGCTCTCCTTAGTTTGCAACACTTACCATCATTCTCGAACCCATACGACATTTTCATATATACTTCTTCTTTAAGATCACCGTTCAAGAAAGCATTTTTCACATCTAATTGATGCCATTTTCCATGAAAAATGAGTTGCTAGGAAAGTAACAACCATAACTGTATTCATCTTAGCCATAGGAGCAAAGGTCTCAAGGTAGTCTATCCCATATTTCTGACTGTATCCTTTAGCCACAAGACGAGCCTTGAATCGGTCAACATTCCCATCAGCATCATATTTGATTGTATATACCCATTTAGACCCAGCAAGGTGAGCATCTTTAGGGGCATCAATAATATCCCAAGTATCGTTCTTCACCAAGGCTTCCATTTCTTCCCTCATTGCATCGATCCATTTCTGGTCATTTTTGGCCTCATTAATATTTTTAGGGACATGATGAGCATCTAGAGAGGTAATAAAGCATTTGTATCATGGACTCATCTTGGTGTATGCAACAAAGTCTTCCACGGGATAACTGTAGAGATAGTCTCTATTATTATTATTATGTTTACGTAACTCGTTTCTATTTCTTTCTTCTATTTAGACATCCATGTAATTTACCCGTAAGGCCTCTCCCTATATAAGAGAGCCTAGGGTTTTCCTATGAATTATAACGAAGACTCCTCTCTTCTAACATGGTATCAGAGCCGCCCTAGGGCTCTTCTCTCTTCCCCACCCGCCGCCCCTTCTCTTCTCTTTCCCTCTCGTCTCGCCAGCGGCTCCCTCAAGCGCCCGGCGCTCCTCCGACAGCCCCGCGGCCACAACCGCTCCCTCCAGCGGCCACCTGCCGCACAGCGGCCACCTGCCGCACAGCGGCCCCCAGCCGCTGCCTCCTGCGGGCCAGCCGCACCTTCCAGCGGCGCCCACAGACCCAGCGGCACCCCCTCTTGCCGCCTACAGCCCCCGGAGCCCCAGCGGCAACCCCCCCTTGCCGCCTACAGCCGCCTCAGCGGCACCTATAACCCCAGCGGCACCTCCCATCTGCCGCTGTAGGGTTCCAGTGACCTCCAGCAGTCCATAGGCGTTGTTCTCGGGACATTTCAAGGGCTGTACTCTTCCTTGGAGGCGTGCCCTAGACCTCTCTTCCTCCGATTTATGGATTTGAGTGCGTAAAAATCTACACACGTACTCAAATCCGATGCAGTTGGTGTAGACAGTCATCACATTGTCTATTCTCCCTTCGTCTTCTTCAAGCAGCATTATGTCAGAATCGAAAGTCGATTTGCCCTCCACCGGCGCATTCAAAGGTCCGGCGCTGATAGTGAAGATGGACGGGTCTAACTATGAGTTATGGGCCATGCAGTTCATGAGCCTCATGAAATCAAACGGTAAGAAACACATTCTTACCGAAGATGAGCCTGCGGAGAAGACAGGGATCTATGTCTCATGGGAGGCCGACGATGCTTACGCAAAAGTATGGTTGTCTGGTACGTTGACGATGGAGATAGCAAATGATGTTCTCCATCAGCCCACTGCTAAGGCAATGTGGGACATTCTTGCTACTACGTATTCGCAGGTGCGAAATGAGACAAAGATGTTGCAGCTTCAGCATGACATCTTTACGATGAAGCAGGCCGGCAGACCTCTCCATTCTCTATACACATCCCTAAGAGGGATGTTCGAGAAGCTATACAGTACCATTCCTCTGACTGCTACTCCAGAGCAGCAGAAGACGTTCCGGAACGCTACCATGGTGGGCGTTCTACTTGCTGCCCTCGATCCTGAGTATGATGCTGCACGGTCACAGATCTTAGCAGATGCAGTCATTCCTCCGGTGGAGGATGTCTACAGGAGGCTCAGTCGTATCCCAGTTTCCTCCAGCTCTTCTACTCCACCCCCATCTGCCATGGCAGCTTCGCGTGGGAGAGGTGGACCACCTTCTTGGTGTGGTCGTGGACGTGGTCGTGGCTCTCAAGGAAGAGGCGGTCGAGTCAGTCAGACGTGCTCATATTGTCACAGATCTGGACACTCAGAGGAGACATGCTACTCAAAGCATGGGTTCCCAGCATCGGCACGGGCTGCAGAGCATTCACAGTCTCCATTACCGTCTACTGCATATCATAGATTTGACGAACTCGTGGCCCGTCTTCGTGATATTATGCCACAGTCTTCTGGTGATTCATCTGGTGGCTCTTCAGATATTGCTGCCACAGCCTCAGCCAGTTCATCCGCTGCAGCCAGTTCCTCAGGTAGATCATCAGCCTTCATACCTTCACATGATATATCTGACTGGGTTATAGATTCCGGAGCTACACATCATGTGTGTCGAGATAGAGGTAGACTACAGGCCTACAGGGCTATTCCTCCAGGTCGCTCAGTACAGATAGCGGATGGTTCCCACTCACCCCTTGTTGGCCAGGGGGAGGTTTTCTTATCCTCCACTATGCAGCTACAGAATGTTTTATATGCCCCTGAGTTCTCACTGAATTTATTATCTTTTAGTCAGATTACAAAGGATTTGAATTGTCGAGCTATATTTGACCCGTCTTCTCTCATTTTTCAGGACATACTCACGGGCAAGGTGATTGGCTGTGGCTCTGAGCAGAACGGTCTATATCGGCTGGTCCGGGAATCCTATGCTGGCATCTCCACTCACTCTGCTGGACCAGTCTCACCCTACATTTGGCATCTTTGTTTTGGTCACCTTCCGCTCCAGAAGATGCGCCATCTTCTGCCCCAGATCTCTCCAAGTTCGTCGTTTCGTTGTGAAACATGTCACTTAGGAAAGCATCACAGGTCGAGCTTTCCAGGTCGTCAGAGTCGGAGCAGTAGCTCTCCTTTTGAGTTGTTACATATAGATATATGGGGTCCGAGTCGTGTTCCCGATCACCAGGGGCACAGGTTCTATCTTGTGGTAGTAGATGACTTTTCTCGTGTCTCTTGGGTTTTTCTTCTGAAGAATAAGTCTGAAGCAGGAGATGTTATTAAAAATTTGATTAATGAAGTGCAGAATGTTTTTTCTTCTTCAGTCAAATATGTTCGGACTGATAATGCCCTGGAATTTTGTACACGTTCTCTTTCTCAATTTCTGTCATCGAAGGGTATTATTCATCAAACCACCTGCGCATATACACCCCAACAAAATGGTGTGGCGGAAAGAAAGCATCGCCATCTCTTGGATATCACTCGTACCTTATTGATTCAAAGCTGTGCTCCTATTTCTTTCTGGGGGGATGCTGTCCTTACTGCATGCTATCTGGTCAATAGAATGCCATCCTCTGTCCTTGGAGAGAAGATACCCATTTCTCTTATTTTTCCAGACAAGGAGCTATTCTCTCTGCCACCTCGTGTCTTTGGTGTTGTGGCGTTTGTCCATCGTCTATCTCCTGGACTTGACAAGCTCTCTCCAAGAGCAGTCAAGTGCGTCTTTGTTGGGTATTCCAGAACACAGAAGGGATACCGGTGTTATGATCCTACTACCAACAGGTACTTTGTTAGTGTGGATGTCACTTTCTTCGAGTCGGTTATGTACTTCTCGCCAGCTGGGGACAGAATGGTACCATCCACCACCGCTGATGATATTTTGGTTCTACCACCACCTACTTGTCTTTCACCTGACTCGTCTCCTGTGTCCGTTCCTATGCCAGCACCGCCACCACCACCTCCACCTCCACCACCACCTCCACCTCCACCCGTTCCACGGCGAATCATTTCACCATTTCCTAACCACTATACGCGTCGGTCAGGTCCTGCTCAGACGACAGATCAGCCAATCACTAAGCCTCAGGTATGTTCAGATGATGTTACTACTGACGGGTCAGGTTCGGTACATATGCAGGATGACTCCTTACATGTGGACACAGATGATGATCTGGATGTTCCGATTGCTATTCGGAAACAGAGACGACAGTGTGCATCCTATCCATTTGCTTCACAGGTTTCCTTTCACCGACTCACAGGTGATTTCCAGAAGTTTGCCACAGCTTTGTCTTCCGTGGACATACCACGGACATACCAGGAAGCCTTGAAGAGTGAATGCTGGAGACTAGCAATGGAAGAAGAAATGGGGGCCTTGCAGTCCCGTGGCACATGGTCTTTGGTCCCTGCACCTCCTGATGCATCAGTTGTAAGCTGTAAATGGGTCTTCACAGTCAAATATCATGCGGATGGCACATTGGATAGGTACAAAGCACGCTTGGTCGCCCGAGGATTTACACAGACATATGGCGTTGATTACATGGATACATTCTCTCCAGTTGCGAGACACTCGACTCTCCGTATCCTCCTGTCTGTTGCAGTGGTTCGTGACTGGAGCATTTATCAGCTAGACGTCAAGAATGCATTTCTGTACGGGGACTTACAGGAGGAAGTCTACATGCAGCAGCCACCCGGGTTTACTGCTGAGGGGGAGAAGCATATGGTATGTAGACTTCACAAGGCTATATATGGACTTAAACGAGTCCACGAGCGTGGTTCCAGAAACTGTCCAACCTAATTGAGCACCAGGGATTCAAGAGGTCCAATGCTGACCATTCGTTGTTTGTCCAGAAGTCCTCGGCAGGTACGGTTGTCATAATGGTCTATGTGGATGATATTCTTGTTACAGGAGATGATACTCAGGGCATAGCAAGGGCGAAGGCATTCCTAGGTCGTCAATTTGTTACAAAGGATCTTGGAACCCTAAGATATTTTCTGGGGTTGGAATTTGCAAGGAATGCACATGGTCTGGTGATGACACAACGGAAGTACATTACTGACTTCCTGGTTGAGACTGGTATGGATGGGTGCAAACCATCTAGCATCCCCATGGATCCCAGCATGAAGTTATATGATGATGATACTGATGAAGTGGATAAGAGGAGATATAGAGAGATGGTGGGAAAACTCCTCTACATTACTATAACCTGTCCAGACATTGCATTTGCAGTTAGCCGGGTGAGTCAGTTTATGGAGCAGCCCAGACAGGTTCACATGGATGCTATACACATGATACTGAGGTATCTGAAGTCTACTCCAGGATTAGGGCTACTATTCAGAAAGGGTGCAGACTTATCCATCTCAGCGTGTGCAGACGCAGATTATGCAGGATGCCCTAAGGACAGAAAATCAACCTCAGGGTTTGCAGTGTTCGTTGGAGGCTCTCTGGTTTCTTGGAAAAGCAAGAAACAAACGGTGGTGGCAAGATCCAGTGCGGAGTCCGAATACAGGGCAATGGCCCAAGCCAGCACGGAAATGATGTGGGTCCGCTCCGTATTAGAAGATCTACATGTAGCTGTATCTCTACCTATGAAGCTTCAGTGTGACAATCAGGCAGCATTGTTCATCGCCAACAATCCAGCCTTCCATGAGAGGACCAAGCATATTGAAGTTGACTGCCATTACACCAGGGACCTGATCTAGAGAGGATTGATATCCACGGCCCATGTTAGCTCAGGAGATCAGACTGCCGATGTATTCACCAAGCCTTTGCTCAGAGGACCTTTCCAGAGATGTTCATCCAAGCTGAGCATGATCGACATCTATGCTCCACCTTGAGGGGGAGTGTAGAGATAGTCTCTATTATTATTATTATGTTTATGTACCTCGTTTCTATTTCTTTCTTCTATTTAGACATCCATGTAATTTACCCGTAAGGCCTCTCCCTATATAAGAGAGCCTAGGGTTTTCCTATGAATTATAACGAAGACTCCTCTCTTCTAACAAGAACGAGTAGAGGCTCGAACAATTCTAACAGATTTTCTCACAACAATGGGACGATCATCCATTAAAGACTCGGAATTGTCAACATGAATATTAGGAGTAAGAGGAATTCTTACAGAGTCTTCGTGTCCCAAATCATTTGAGGAGATATTGAGATCATGGCTTTGTATAATTTCTTCTTCAGTCTTTACCACGGGGAAATCATGGCTTTGTGTCACTTTTTCTTCAGTCTCCACCACCTTATCAACTTTCCTTTGCCTGCTATAAGTTTGACCAAATCGACCTCTATACTCGTTATCTTCTTTTCTATCTTGCTCACTGTCATTCGTTACATGTATATTCTCTTGTATATTGCCAAGAAAGTAAATCCCCTTCTCATTTTTCTCAAGATCTATATTGGCATACTCCCTCTGAGAAAAATTATTAGGAAAGTAGGACTCATCTTCAAAGAAAGTGACACCCTTACTCACATGAAGGCAACATGCCATGGAATCATAACATTTGTATCCTTTTTGTGTTCTAGAATAACCAAGAAAGATGCATTTCATAGCTCGTGGATCTAACTTTCGCACACCTGGTCCAGAGTTATGAAGAAAGCAGACACATCCAAAGACCCGATGGTCCAAACTAAAAGGAGAGTTATTAGGATGAATAATAGAGTAGGGAGTTATCTTTGCGACCACACTAGAAGGTGTCATGTTTATCACATAAGCTGTAGTTAAGACAACCTCTCCCCAAAACATCTTCGGTGCATTTCGCTGAAGTGAGAGTGTTATAGTTACATTCAACAAGTGACAATTTTTTCTTTCAGCTACTCCGTTCTGTTGTGGTGTATAACTACACGAGGTTGCATGAATGATGCCCCTCTCATCAAGAAAAGTAGATGAAGATCCTTCTAAGTATTCTCTGGTATTATCCGTCCTCAGCTTCTTAATTCTGGCTCCATACCGAGTGGCAACCATATTTGTGAAACTTTTGATTGCTTTAGAAACTTTACTCCTACTTTTCAAAAGGTATACGAATGTACTCCGAGAGAAATCATCAACAAAAGTAATATAATAGAGATGACCACCAACACTCCTTATATTTGAAGGTCCCCACACATCAGAATGAACAAGTTCAAAGGCATGAGTAGATTTACCGGTAGAAATAAGATAAGTGCTGCGAGTTTGTTTTACAAATTGGTAGACATCACATTGCAAATCTCCTTCAGATAATCTTGAAAAAATATCGCGCATCAACTCTTGCAAAGAAGAGAAATTGATATGACCAAGACGCTCATGCCATCGTTTCACTGTCATCGAACAAACCTTCTCAAGTTGAACCTTCATTGCAAAAGTAAAAGCTTGACCAACCCGAGCAGGAAGACGATATAATCCATCTTCAACTCGACCAATTCCAATCTTCTTTCCAAGTCTTCTAAAAAGCACGATCTTTGGTCAAAAATTAACTTACAGTTCAATTCTTTCGTGATCTTGCTAACAGACAAAAGATTTATTGGAAAATCAGGCACATGAAGAGCATCATGAAAGAGGAAACGATCTACAACAGATATGGTCCCTTTCTCAGCGACGGTAGCAGGAGATCCATCTGCAACAGTGATTTTCTCTCTTCCCGAGGATAATTTGTAATCATGAAACATTCGCGGATCACTTGTCGTATGGTCTGAAGCCCCACTATCAATGATCCACTCAGTAATGTCTGGATTATTTTTATCAATTCGCCTCGTATTAAGAGCAAAGTCGGTTTCAGTAAAATATTCAGAGCCATGATTTCAGACCATAAATCTTGTCATCGAAAATTTCAAAGCGACGGTAGCAGGAGATCCATCTGCAACAGTGATTTTCTCTCTTCCCGAGGATAATTTGTAATCATGAAACATTCGCGGATCACTTGTCGTATGGTCTGAAGCCCCACTATCAATGATCCACTCAGTAATGTCTGGATTATTTTTATCAATTCGCCTCGTATTAAGAGCAAAGTCGGTTTCAGTAAAATATTCAGAGCCATGATTTCAGACCATAAATCTTGTCATCGAAAATTTCAATTCACCAATAGCATTCAAATAAAGAGGACTGATGAATTCATAAGTTCGCATTGCTCGAAATCAATCTCAAGATCTGATTTCCAACGGATTACTCAGATCTCCAGAGAAATGGATTTTTCTAGGCAAAAATCAATTGACCTCATCGTGCAAATCAATCTCCAGGCAAAATTTGACCTCGAAATCAATTAAATTGACCTCCAGTCTCCAGGCAAATCAAATTGACCTCGAAATCAATCACCGTGCAAAAATCTCCAGGCAAAAATCAATTTAACCTCGAGACTCGAAATCAAATTGACGAGGCGAAAATCTCCAGGAAAATCAATCAAATTGACCTCGAAATCACTGTGCAAAAATCAATCTCCAGACAAATCAATCTCGAAATCAATTGACCTCACCGTGCAAGCAAGGGGACCGCGGCGAATCAAGGGGCAGCAGCCCTAGATCTGCACCTTGGAACAGAGAGGCCGAGGAGCGGCGGCCCTAGATCTGCTCGTGAACGACGAGCCAGTGAACAGACCTCGAGTCTTCGATCTAGACGAGGAGCTTCACACCTTCGAAGAATCAAACCGAGATTCATGCCACGATCAATAGCTCTGATACCATGTAGAAAACAAGCATAATCATCACAAAAAAGAGACGATGATTTACGTGAAAAATCCTACAACGAGGGAAAAACCACGGGGGCACACACAATCCCTATTCTCCCTCACATGAGATTAGGGCTCTCTTCACTATCTTACTTTTCAATGAGGGGGATGAGTACAATATATAGAAGAAGGGTAAAATGGTCCCTCATCCCAAGATCCATTTACCCATTTAAAGAACAACTCAACACTGACAAATACAAATTGGCTCCTAAAATGACTCCTAATTTAAATAACCGAATCATCTACTCGATAATATCGAGATCTTGACTTTCACAGATCTAGGAGGGAAATCAAAGGACAAAGCTAGCCTTTTTTTCGACGTTTGGCATCCTGACCTACGAGGATAAGCACAAGGGGGAAGTTGGAAAGCTCTTTCGACTCTGAACAGGAGTAGAAGATTAGGGTTGTCGTAGGCTTTCATCAATAAAAGCTTTCGTTGAACTATTGCATACAACTTGCGTCAAGAAGATGAAACAAAATCAGGTATTGCAGAGAAGGTGATAATCGATGAGGAGAATCTGAAGGTGGAAGTTGAGTGGAAGTAACTGTCCATGCAAATATGAATTTAAAAAGGCGACATTTGCACTTACTTCTTGTTTATGCTAATATCTAGAGGTGGAGAAAAATGAATGATCGCTGACGGTGTATTAGGCTGACATCAAGGGTAAGAAGGATATTAAACGAGCTTTAATGAAGAATCATCGACGCTCGCCAAATGTACTGCTCTATGCTCTTGGTGAGGAGAAAGGGAGGTTAGGAGGCTGAATATAAGGTAAGAGAAGGCCTAGATCCAAATGTAATCTAATATAAAATTCTGGAATTTTATTAGCAACGAGGTGATGGTGATTGTGAACAATTCTTACAGAGAATTAGGGATTTGATAAAATCATTTGTTTATATATTTTCCTTCCCAAAGTTTTGTCATCCTGACTCAAGTATAGGATTTTTGAGGTCATCTCGAATGTACAGGTTGCCTTTTTTCTGGGAGAAAATTTGGTGTACACAGGCACTAGTGCATAGTATATGTTAAGGTCACTTTTGTCAAGGGTCGATCCATTCTGGACAACTTTTTGGAGCTATGCGATCAATTGCTGCTTCGGAGAGATTGTGGACTCAGGCCTTCTAATTTGTTGAAGATAAAGATTAAAGAACAAGAAGATGAACACCAGGATGTACGTGGAAAACCCTACGGAGAGGGAAAAACCACGGGGGCACGCACAAACCCTAATCTCTCTCACACGAGATTAGGGATACTCTCTTCACTAATACTTCATAAAAGGGGGGATGAGTACAATATATAGAGAGGGATGGGTAAACGGTCTCTCATCCAAAGATCCGTTTACCCATATACATGTAATCACTCAACACTCCCCCTCAAGTTGGGCATACATGTCCACCATGCCCAACTTGCCTACATTCATCTCAAATTGCTTCGTAGGCAGCCCCTTTGTGAAGAGATCAGCAACTTGGTCACCAGATTTTAGGTATGTGAGGCATAATAGGCCAGCGTCAATCTTCTCACGGATGAAATGTCTATCAATTTCCACATGCTTGGTTCTATCATGCATTACAGGATTGTTAGCCAAGTTTATTGCGGCCTTGTTGTCACAGAACATCTTCATTGGCATATTAACTTTGACACCTAAGTCCTGTAGCAAGATTTTTAGCCAAAGGATTTCTGTAACACCATTTGCAAGGGCACGATATTCAGATTCAGCACTTGATCTTGAAACAACATTCTGCTTCTTACTTCTCCAAATAATAAGATTTCCACACAAATACACTGCATAACCTGAAGTAGATCTTCTGTCATCTATAGAACTAGCCCAATCAGCGTCAGTATATCCTTCAATTGTCATGTCAGGATTTTTCTTGAACACGATACCTTTTCCAGGTGAACCTTTTATGTAGCACAAAATTCTATTTACCGCATTCGCATGAGAGGTGGTTGGAGCATGCATGAATTGACTTACCACATTTACAGCGTAGGTAATATCTGGCCTCGTGAGTGTAAGGTAGATTAGTTTTCCAACCAATCTCTGATACCTTCCTTTTCCTTTATCATCAAGAACTTCACCATCATCTTTACTTAGTTTATGATTTTCTTCCATAGGGATAGTTGTTGGTTTGCATCCCAACATGCCGCAATCCTTCAGCAAGTCCAAAGCATATTTTCGTTGGCTTAGACACATACCTTTTGGTGATCGAGCCATCTCAATACCTAGGAAGTATTTCAACTTTCCCAGGTCTTTTAATTCTACTTCAGCAGCAAGGATTTTCTTTAATCTGGACAATTCTTCTTCATCATCACCTGTAAGGATCATGTCATCCACATACACTAACATGATGGATCTTCTCTCACCAGTCTTTCTTATGAACAAAGTGTGATCCCCATTAACCTGGTTGTATCCATTTCTGATCATTACCACACGAAGACGTTCAAACCAAGCTCTTGGGGACTGCTTTAGCCCGTACAGTGCTCTTTTTAATCTGCAACACTTATCTCCTTTTTCAAAACCAGGTGGCATTTTCATATTGACATCTTCTTTAAGATCACCATTCAAAAATGCATTTTTCACATCCAATTGATACATATTCCATGAAAAATATGCAGCTAGACAAATAACAACTCTGATAGTATTCATTTTTGCCACAGGAGCAAACGTCTCAAGATAGTCTATCCCATATTTCTGACTATATCCCCTGGCCACAAGACGAGCCTTGAATCTATCAATTTTCCCATCCGCAGCATATTTTATCGTATAGACCCATTTGGAGCCAACCAAATGAACATCTTTAGGAACATCAACAACATCCCAAGTATCATTTTTCACCAACGCATTCATTTCTTCCATCATAGCATTCCTCCATTTTGGATCATTTTTGGCTTCCTCAATAGATTTAGGAACACGGTGAGAATCCAATGAGGTAATGAAACATAGGTATCTCGGACTCATCTTGGTGTAGGCAACAAACTTTTCCACTGGATATCGAGTAGAGGCTCGAACAATTCTAACAGCCTTCCTCGTAGCTATGGGACGATCATCATATAAACTACTCGTATCATTAGCAACCACTGGTTGAGAAAGAGAGATATTTTCAAGACTTGGGTCATCTGAGAACAGATTTAAATCATGATTTTGTTCATTTTCTACTTCATTGTCATTTTCTCTATCTTGCCCACTGTTTTCACCCACATGAATAGTTTCTTGTTCACTACTTGAGGGAACATTGACATCATGGTTTGTTATAGTTTCTTTCTCGTTGTCAGCTTCTCTAACCTGGCTACTGCTCTCACCCACATGACTAGTCTCCTGGGCATCACCAAGAAAGTAAATCCCCTTCTCACTTTCCTCAACTTCCATAGTGACAGACTCCCCCTGAGGAGAATTCTTAGAAAAATATGATTCATTCTCAAAGAAAGTAACATCCTTACTTACATGAAGATGGCGTGCCACAGGGTCATAGCACTTATACCCCTTCTGCATTACTGAATAGCCAAGAAAGATACACTTGGTTGCCCGTGGATCCAACTTTCGCAAACCTGGTCCGGAGTTATGAAGAAAGCAGACACATCCAAAAACACGAGGATCTAAATTGAAGGGAGAATTGTCCGGATGGATGACAGAAAAAGGAGTTCTCTTCCCAATCACGACAGAAGGTGCCCTATTGATCAGATAAGCAGCAGTCAAGATAGCCTCTCCCCAAAACAATTTTGGTACATTTCGCTGGAGCAATAGTGCTCGGGCGACATCCAACAAGTGACGATTTTTCCTTTCAGCAACTCCGTTCTGTTGTGGCATGTAACTGCATGAGGTCTCATGAATGATACCCTTTTCATCAAGAAAAGTACGTAGAGATCTTTTCAGATATTCTTTTGCATTATCAGTCCTGAGCGTTTTAATTCTTGTTGCATACTGAGTGCCAATCATATTTGTAAAGCTTTTAATAACAGCAGGAACTTCACTTCTATTTTTTAACAGGTACACGTAAGTATTCCTTGAAAAATCATCAATGAAAGTAATATAGTACTGAAAGCCACCAATACTCTTCACACTTGACGGTCCCCAAACATCAGAATGTACCAGCTCAAATGCACACGTAGATTTACTAGTAGATGTGGGATACGTAGTATGTGTTTGTTTTGCAAACAGACATACCTCACATTGCAAGGCATTCTCAGATAGTCCAGAAAAAATCTTAGGCATCAACCTATGCAGAGAGGAAAAATTGACATGACCCAGACCCTCATGCCATTTTTAAACTAAAGTTAAGTTGTCCTTCTCAAGTTTAGCTTTCATCACAGAGTTAAGGGCTTGCCCCACTCGAGCTGGAAGACGATATAGACCATTCTCAACTAATCCAATTCCAATCTTCTTACCCGTCTTCAAGTCTTCTAGAATACACGACTTTTGATCGAAAATCAACCTGCAGTGTAACTCTTTAGTGATCTTACTGATTGATAGAAGATTAATTGGGAAATCAGGAACATGAAGTGCATCAGTAAGAAGGAATCGATCTACAATAGAAATCGTTCCTTTTCCAGCAACGGTAGCCGGAGACCCATCTGCCACAGTAACTTTCTCTCTGCCGGATGAAAACTTATAATCATGGAACATTTTCGAGTCACCTGTCATGTGATCGGATGCACCACTGTCGATAATCCACTCAGACTTAATAAAACAAGTATTGCTGGTTCTCATTACAGTATCCGTCAAATTAACAGTTGTAGACTGTAATGAACCATGTCCTTTTGTAAACGATTTCTCCAAAAAGGATTGCAATTCCGTAATTGTATCCATTTGAATTTCAAGGATAACCAACCACAAAAAATACGGAACAAATAACGAGAAGCAACAACGCCAACCTAGGCACAAGGACACTGAGAGGTCACACGTGCAACCTTCGACTAGAAACTCAGGCTGGTATAAGCAGATATACAGGAAGATACACTCGCAACAGCAGAAGACCACTTCCGTTCACCTCTCAAACTTGATTTCCAACTCAGACGGAACCCTCCACTGAATCACGGGAAATAAAAAATCCACACTGTTCATTTGTTGAAAGCCAGACACTGAAAATAGGAACAATATCTTCCCTTGCTCTTTCTTTAATGAAATCAATTGCTGCAAAAGTTTCTGGAGTTCCTCAAGATATATAACAGGACAGAGAGTGAAGCCTTTAGGAAGGCACAGGACCTCGCAAGGGGAGGCGCAGGACCTCGCAAGGGAAGGCAAATATGAAACTCCTGTGTACCCCTTCTCTCTGGCAGAAATCACCGCACCGTTATACTTCTCAGACCAGTCTGCCACAAATCGAATGACTATATGCACGAGATGTGGGAACAGAGGAAGATTGTGGAGAGCAGATCCTCAACAATCTTAAAACTTCATAACCAAAAACTGTTGGCTATTTGTTTAATGCACTTCACCACATGATGATAGGCATCATACGATCATATATATTACGCATCCAAATTATCACAAACAGTGGAAACGCATATACCATTCATAATATATATATACCTCAGTGGGCAGTACTCTCCACCTGGGCCTCGTCGAACACTATGGTGATCCTCTCAGTCGGCACAGGAATCAAAGCACGCACACAAGGAAAGGCCGCAGAAACCGGAGAGGACGCGCGCACAATGGTTGGAGGCGTATGCGTCGTCGCGTGTAGGTTCCAGGGGTCGCGCGCAAGAAGCAGAGGTCACGCAGGGGGCGCCTGGAGGCGACCTGGGGTCGCGCGCAGTGAGCGCACGTGCAGGAGGGCGCCTAGTGCAGGCAGCGCGACGCACAGGCCCGGAGGCAGAGGTCACGCAGGGGGCGCGCGTAGGAACACGTGCAGGCAGGTTGCACGGAAGAATCTCCAAGCAAGAACTTGATGAGAAGAGAAATCAAGCCCTAATTGGGCTCTGATACCATGTTGAAGATAAAGATTAAAGAACAAGAAGATGAACACCAGGATGTACGTGGAAAACCCTACGGAGAGGGAAAAACCACGGGGGCACGCACAAACCCTAATCTCTCTCACACGAGATTAGGGATACTCTCTTCACTAATACTTCATAAAAGGGGGGATGAGTACAATATATAGAGAGGGATGGGTAAACGGTCTCTCATCCAAAGATCCGTTTACCCATATACATGTAATCACTCAACATAATTGAAGGTAGATTTCAACAAAGCATACGATATCTTCAACTGGGCTTTTAGTTAGACCTCTCTTAAGGCAGGGTTTTCTGAATAAGGGAATTCTCTGGATGAGGTGGTGTATCACCATGGCATCTTTAGCTAGTCAGATGCCCAGAGGAGGATTGGATCCAGCTATCAGAGGAGGAATCTCATGCCAAGTCTTGAGGAGAGGGATGATTCATCTTGGCTGCCCTCTTGCACAGCTAATTTTTGTCTTGTGTGTAAATGCGCTGGCCATTGGTCCTGTGTATATCTTTGCATCAAAGCTATAGACATGCTTCAACTGTTAAGATGGCATAAAGCATGTGCAGCCAACACATTTCTGGGTATTTTTTAGAGGTAACTATCATAAATTTTACATTTCATCCTTTTCTTCTTGGTTGAGGGCACAGCTATGGCATAGTCAAAGGCCCTTCCAATGCCATGTGGAAGCATGCCAATTACCTATATGCACCTACTGCCAATAGGCTTAGATGGTCGATTTGTTGATTGGAATTTTGTTCTACTGAGGTTAGAGAGATGCTTGGAGGTGTGGACCACAAAGACCCTTCCAGAGTTGGTGTATTGGTCATGTTGTCTATGACATCTTCTCTTTCAATATATTGTCAGTAGTGGACACTCTGAGCTTGAGGTTTTTACAAAGGTGGCTAAAATATTGGACACTCTGATAATGAGGTTTTTACGAAGAAGAGCCAAACTACAAAAGCTGTGGTTTCCTTTAGTGGCGTGGAATGAGGTCGACAGACCAGATGAGTGCAGTGGTCTTCGTATGAAAGGCTTCAAGACAAGGAATACAACCCTGTTATCTAAATGGGCTGTGAAACTGCTTGCAAATGCTGATTACTTCTTCAACAACAATAATTTCTCTTGCTATGGAAAAACCCTGGACTTGGAGGATGGGCAATGTTACCATCAAGACCATCCCTTTTATTAAGGGTGATGATAATTCCAGAATTCATGATCTTGCAATTATTGGGGACTTAAAAATAATTATGGATTTATACACGTTTCCTACTACTCTATTTTATTTTTAAATTGAGATCAATGAAATATCTCTAAATATGGTACAGGATAAATTAATTTTTATCAAGTTAGGAGCACTTCTAGGAGTCGAACAGTTATATTCAGATTATTACACGTGATAGGTAGTCACCCTTTGGTTTCTTAAATGGATAGCTATCTTTTGGGTTATTCAAGGGGCTACTAAGTTTTTCCATAAATAAGTGATAAAGTTATCTTGAAATAAGGAATTCAAGATTGTTACACATCCATTTTACTCCCGCTTATCTGTGGAATCTGATTTCATCAACCCCGTTCTTTCCTCTACCACGTGATTCTACTCGTGTTTTCTCTGTTCATTCATCACCCCCATATCACGACTGCATCTAAGAGTGTTGCCAAGATCATTCATGTTGTCAACACACATTTGAGAAGTTTGGGAGACGGTCACATTCCCATTTTTTGATGACTGGTGGACCATCAGGCCTCTATTGCTGATTTTCGGGTTAGACCCGGTGATGGGCCTGGTGCATGGGTTCCTATGTCTGTATATGATATTCATTTGGAGAAGTTTATGTAGTTATTTCCATCAATAGAAAGCATTATACCACAGCCTGATAGTACAAACTCTTATTGAGCTTATCGGTCTTTTCCGGTAGCAAGCTCTGTACTCCATAGATCACGAATGACTGCCCGCTTTTCAAGGCTACAGTTGTATAGGCGTGCAAAGGTTCTGTTAATGGTCAATCCTGCTATGGCTGATGAGATAGAGACTCTCTACAAAATCTCACAGGCTAAAATGGGCATGCAGTGCTGAATCTAATTTCTCTGTTTGTCTCCATGGAGGAGGATGTGGAGCATGTCTTCTTTTTCCCTTCCGCTGGGGATTCAATGGCTTGATACCACCTCCTTAATTATTGTGAAGCAAAACGAGCGAATTGTTTATTCCAAGAATCCAAATCCCTAGGGTCCTTTATATAGGAAGGAAAACCTAGGGCTACAAAGCAGGTCTATATGTTGTACATAGAAAGAGAGATACACGTAGAAAGAAAGCATAATATTCCTTCAACACTGCCCCTCTAGTTGAAGCATCTATTATGCTCAGCTTAGATGCACATTTCTGAAGGGGTCATTCGAGAGAGTTTTGTTAAAATATCTGATGTCTGATTGGCAGATCTTACAAGAAAGGTGGATATGAACCCCTTTTGAATCATGTCTCTTGTGTAATGACAATCCACCTATACATGTCTTGCTCGCTCGTGAAAGGTTGTATTAGCAGCAATAAAAAACTGCTACATGGTTGTCATAATGTAGCTTCATGGGTAGATGCATGTCTATGGTAATGTCTGATAACACAAATCTTACCCACATCATCTCAACACTACTATGAGCCATAGCCCTATGTTCAGATTCAACACTAGCACGAGCAACCACAGTTTATAGGGATTTCCCAATGAATATGGCAAATCCAGTGGTCGGTTTCATGTCATTCTGGCACCCTGCATAATATGTATCTGCAAGGTTCGAAATATCGACCGATTAGCCCGGAAAAGGATATATCAGGATATATCGACGATATCAGCGGAAATATCGAAAATGGTGTAAAAATATTTTTTTCGCGAATTAAGATCATCATATTTATTAAAAAAAATAACATACAAATACACGTTTATATGCAAGAATAAGGTGTATTTAGCTCAACAATGCACATTATATCACATATATCATTGGTTGTCAATGCTGACAGTTCATTGTTTGGTTGCTGAGAGGTATTAGAAAGGAAATGATGAAATTTAAACAACTTACAGACATGAAGGACATGTATTTAATACATTATATTTTTATTGCATTACATATTGTGCATAAACAAAATTTTGAGCTATAACAAACAAACAAAGAGCACATACATACAGTTTTTTAAAGAACATAATTCATAATAATAATAATAAATACACTTACATATGCTACCACTCTTAAGAGCACATCTCCTTCTTTAATAGTGATATCACTCCCTAAAGATGGCCTTCACATAACGAAATCGAAACCTATTTTCTAGAATTTCAAATTTAGATTTAGAATTTAAAGATATAGAATTTAAAATTTAGATCTAAAATTTCAAATTTAGATTTTTCAACTTTTTTACGTAACAAATAATGAGCCGTAGGATTTAAAGTTTTGAATGGAAAAAAATGAATTAAAATCGACAGGACTCTCCCAAGCTAAAGAACCCTTGTATGCAACCCCCCTATTGTACCATACCCTACCAGCATGGGTCTCGCTAGTTAAGTAGTGAAATTAAGCTTACATGGGTAATAGCATTGATATACATAGATATTTGCAAAATATATACGATATCGATCGATATCCGAAAATTTTTTGCACTGAAACCTATCATTTTTTAGCAATATGACGTGATATGGCAATATATCACCGATTCTCACGAGATATCAATCGATCTCCTGGAAAAGAATATATATCGATACATTCATCTCATCAATACCGATATATTAGTAATATATCACGATATCTTAAACTGTGGCATCTGCATATGCAGATATGTCAATCTTGTATGCAGATATCTCAATGTCTTGTTCTATAGGTTTGTGCCAGGTGAATTCTTTAGATACCTTGGTATCATAATGATTGCATCCATGTGTACCCGTCGAGGTTGTTCCATAACTAGCTAACCTTGTTTACAACAAATAAGATGCCAAGTCTCGTAATTGTCACATATAATAGTTTACCAACAAGCTCTTTGTAACTTCTTTTATCTACTTCATATATATCATCGTCATGAAGTTTCATGTTAGGATCCATAAGAGTTGCAGTAGGCTTGCATCATGTCATCCATGTTTCTAATAGAAGATCAGTCCCATATTTTCACTGATTCATCACAAACCCCCTGTGGTTTCTTGCAAACTCAAGCCTAAGAAAGTATCACAATTACCCCGGATCCTTGGTGACAACTTTTCGGATAGAAAGTGTCTTTACCGCAGTAATCCCCTGCACATCATTGCCCATAACAATAATTTCATCCACATAGATTAGAAAAACTACAATACCTCTTACAATTCTATGCACAAACAAGGAGTGGTCTGCATTAGACCTCTGAAAACCATGCTTCTCTATTACCTTGGAGAACTTCTGAAAACATGTCCTTGGGCTTTGCTTAAGACCATAGATCCCCTTGTGCAATCTACATATCCCGTGACACTTCCCTTCAGTAGCAAACCTTGGTGGTTGTTGCATATAGAACTCTTCCTTCAGATCTCCGTAAGGGAATGCATTTTTAACATCAAGTCGAGAGAGTGTCCAATATTTCACCACTACAAATGAGAGAAAAATCCGAAATGCAGAATGCCAAGCTACATTAGAAAATGTCTCCATGTAATCAAGGTCATCGATTTGCGTAAACCCACGTGCCATCAACCTCGCCTTGCAGTGGTCAATACCACCATATGTACGCTGCTTAACAGTGGAGACCCACTTGCAACCAACAATAGAAGCTCCCGTGGGGGGTGTTACCAATGTCCAGGTACCTCCGGACAGCATGGCGGCCATTTCCTCATTCATGGCTAAGCGGCATATGTTGTCTTGTAGTGCTTCGGTATTATTACAATGAATGGTACCTGTAGTCAAGCCCATCATAAATTTCCCGTAGTCGTCAAAGAGGCACGCCAGAGAAACATACGCTGAGAGAGGATATTTGGCACATGTGTGTTTATGCTTGCGTGAAACAATGGGCTGATCTAGGTCTGATATCTGCTCCCTCTAACCATCTTTATCATGTGGAGACATACACATCTCTCAAGGTGCACAAATTCATGTTACGTAGACAAATTGTCAGTATATTAATGAAATTCAAGATTTCTGGATATACCTGAGGTGTGATGGATGATGTAGTGGAGGAAATTGTTGTGGTGGAGGGGAGATAAATCTCCATATTTGAATCTGATGAGGTAAGATGGGTGTCTGTAGGGGAGAAGAACATCATAGATTCAAAAAAACATAACATCCACACTGACATAATACTTCTTCCAAGTAGGATCAAAACACCAATACCTTTTAGGTACGAGAATAGCCCACAAACACATACTTGGTGGCCCTAGGAGATAGCTTACCACCACCATGAACAAGACATTGGATAAATGCAGTACAACCAAAGACACGAGGTTGGAGAAAGAACAAGTCCTTATCATGGAACAATATGGACTACGGAAATTGCTCACCTAAGATAGTGGAAGGCATGCAGTTGATAAGGTAGCACGGGGTGAGAATGGCATCACCACAATAAGAATGAGGGACATGACTCTGTATAAGAAATATCCTTGTGACAAGAAGAATATAGCGGTTTTATCTCTCATGCATCGAAGACCAGAGGATTTCGTATAAGTAGGACTAAGACTGAATATATGGAGTGTACTTTTAGTGGAAGCAATGGTGAACGAATCATGGCTAAGATTGGTGATGATAACATTCAGAAGAGAGATTCTTTTAGATACTTGGGATCTATTTTACAACATGATGGAAAATTGATGGAGATGTTACAAATAGAATAAATGCAGGATGCTTAAAGCGAAGAGGAGCATCTATGTTCTCTGTGATAAGAAAATTCCTTTGAAAACCAAAAGGAAGTTTTACAAAGCAGCTGTGAGACATACTATGCTTTATGGATCTGAATGTTGGTCGGTGAACCATAGACATGTGCAGAGAATGGTAGTAGCATAAATGAAAATGCTAAGGTGGATGTGTGGACACACACATACGTAAAGATCGGATTCAGAATGATGACATCTGAAGGAAAGTTGGTGTAGCTCCGATCGAGGATAAGATGCGAGAAAATCGCTTAAGGTGGCTTGACCATTTGCAAAGGAGGTCAGCTGATGCACCGGTGAGGAGATGCGAGTTTTGGAATGTTGGCCTGGCTAAAAGAGGGCGAGGAAGGCCCAAGAAGTGTTGGAATGAGACTATACTAAGTGAACTTTGTTTTTTAGGTCTAAGCTCGAGAATGACCCAAGATAAATCCGAATGGAGGCAAAGAATCCATGTAGTCGACCCTACTTAATGTGGAAAAAGGCTTTGTTATTGTTGTTGTATCTCTCAGGAACTCCATTCTATTGGGAGGTATAAGCACAATAAGTTTGGTGAAGGACCCCAAGAGATTTGAGGAATTGAGACACTTGTACTATGCAAAATTACAATGCATTGCCAGCGTCTTGGAATAAATTCCTTACTTTAATAAGAAAATATTTTATTATATTTCTCACTTCAGATTTTTGCTTCATCAAAAATATCCAGAACAATCTTGAAAAATCATCGACTGCTACAAGATAATACATGTGCCCATGGTGATCTAGGAAATGGCTAGTACCCCAAAAATCGAAATGAAACTCGACCAACCAGAGTAACTAGCTCTATGATGTTTCCCAAGTTGGCATACCTCACATTGAAATGACGACTTGGGAGAGATATGAGGAAGAATGTGGCATAACTTTTGCATAGGAAGATGATCGAAATGAAGATGCATAGATATGGATCTATTTCTATTGTTCTTTTGATTTTTCATTGGAGGAAAAGACATTGATGTAGCTATTATTTGTCTTGTAGTCCTAATGTTTTGTATTAAATTTAAAACTCGTTCAATGTCTAATCAGTGAAGTGTTTTTTTGGGATTAATATGAACTGCTTCTTTGTCTTGGTTGAACATGATACTGTATGCTTGTTGGTTAAATTACATATTACCCATAATACTATGTGATTTTGCATGTTATGGTTGGACATGATATGCATTCCAGCAACAGCGGAAATA
The DNA here is from genome assembly GCA_037367405.1 of Ottelia alismoides. Classification (NCBI taxonomy): domain Eukaryota; kingdom Viridiplantae; phylum Streptophyta; class Magnoliopsida; order Alismatales; family Hydrocharitaceae; genus Ottelia; species Ottelia alismoides. The sequence goes on from JAZKJV010002150.1 coordinate 208,623, forward strand.
AAAATACAATGTGAATTTTGCAATATAGTTGGCATTCAAGTTTTCTTCTTATTTAATTAGTCAGCAAATATGGTCTCTAGGTGCTTAAATGAATCGTGTGGGGTTGGGGGTTTTAATACTTTTTTTGGTGTGGGACTAATAGAGCTGTTGTTTATGGTAAAACATGAAGACCCTGTCATCCAAGGGTTCTTCTGATCGGTGTAGGATCATATGTGGGAGCAGCATCCACCCATATGTAAAGGGGGACTCTGCTGCAAGCAGATCAGATGTGAGAAGAATCCAACCCCCAGCCATTGCCTCCTTTTACGGCTCCCTTTGCAAAGGGAGCCGTTACCTGGGGCAGTGGCTGCCATATGAATTTCGTGATGGAGTCGTTGCCCTCAGCGATGGCTCCCTTCTAAAGGTAGCCATTGCCAGAGGCCTCGGTTCCCTTACAGCATTACACAAAATATAACTTTGCCAATCGCATACGGGGAATTACACTCCCCATATATACGTCTCAGGTGAATTTTCCTCATCCGATCTATTTCGCCGTATTGCGGGGTGATATAAGACTGGATTTCTCTGTTAACTTTGGGAATACACAGCAATATCTGGATGACCAATAGCATCTAAATGGCCATCGTCGACCGTTAACCTTTAATCGATCATCCTTTGGCTTTTTAAAAGAAAAAGGAAAGAAAACAAGAATCTTTCCTCAAAAGAGAGAGAGAGAGAGAGAGAGAGACAAAAATACATTCTTTCTAAGTGGAATTAATTACACTTTCCTTCATGATCTTCTACATATTAAAATTGCAGAAAATCAGCATAGTATGAACAGTATTTACCATCGATCTATATGAAAACAATAAACGACCTCGACCAGTTTTAGAGAGAAATAAAATTAATTTCACGATGTTTGAATCAGTTGCAGATCAATGCTGGTTTTGAGCTTCAAAAGAGAGAACATGTCAGAGATTGCTGCTTCTTTAACAAGGGCAAAGACGGGGATTAGGGAAGCATCTTTCTAATCACCACAACTAATGCTCTAAAAAAGGATAGATTGAGTTCGTTATATTACAGCCTTCTTGTTGTGCTCTTCAACGGCGAAGCGCGCGAGTTCATCGATCTCGACGCTGTTCTGGGCAGATCCGGTGACGTCTTGGATGCCACCGCTCAACCCCGACATGACGATCCGATCCCCTACGATCTCCTACGCTCGCACGAAGAGTGAGACGAAGAGGAAGAGGTGGTGACCGGTGAGGAAGAGCGTTCACCTCGATCCCTCTTTTTAAAGGCGCGTCGATGAGAAGGCTTTGTGATCGATTTGGTGGGTCCAATACGGTATTGCCGCTTCTTGTTACGTCTCGGAAAAGAAAACAACTTTAAAATTATTTTCTTCTTGCTATTATTGAACTCCAGAAATTTTGCTAATCCCACATGTTGAGCACTCTCTGAAAAAGGCAATTTGGACCTTCTAGAAAGTATAAGATTGTTTCAGATGCAAGGATAAGATATGTCTCATTTTTCCGCAAACCCGAAGAGATATCAACAATTTTATTATACTTTTTTGCTTGCATCTAATAGAGATTATGGGACATTGAGTTCTGCACCTCATGTTGTTATACGGGAAATGTTATTCATCGTATGTAGTGAACATTAGTTTTTTGTGTTAAGTACAGCAAAGAAGTTGCCTTGAAGCTATGCAAGCTACCTCTAGTGGAGGTGGCTACAGTCCAATATAAGCATCCTCAATAGCCCCCTTCTCATTCCCCTCACTTCTTTTTGCTATGAGAACCCAATTCCGACATTTTGTGGCTCTATGCAAAGAGAAAAAAAGGTTCTTATAAGAATTATAATATATTTTTATAAATTTGTAAACTTCTTATAAAAAGATCTTAAAATCTTACAAAGATCTATGTATGTTTATGATCGAGGAGCAGCAGACATTAAGTCATGATCTACAAATCATAAAAAACGATTTCTACGAGCATTTAGAGATGCAAAATCGTTAATAGTAACATCCACATCAATGTTTTCTAATAAATCTTTCTCAATTGATAATGTTGCCAAACCATTCAGTATTTCTTGCGACATTGATGATCTTAAGTAGGTTTTATCAATTTTAACTTTGAAAAACTTCCTTCACCTGATGCAACAGTCATAGACATAGTTAAAAAAAGTATGTATAAAATGAAACCATTCGTATAACAATCCGTGAACTTTATAAACTTAAGAATTTCAATAGCAGACATTGACTTATTTGGTAAAGTCATTTACAATACTTTTAACTCAAAACAAAAATCATTGAAATCGATATCACACGAATCATCATGAGAAATTTTGGAGTGAAAATCATCACAATATTCTCATAACTCTTTATCCTCCAATGTCTTCACGATCGTGACTCAGCAAACTCAATATAGCCCTCGATCATAATCCGCCAAAAAAACAACTCCAAATAAGACCTTATGACATATGCCCACCTCACTTCTATTAAAGTAATAGTGGTTCTTAGATGTTAACAATTTAAAAATTCATGATAAGAAAAAAAAACAAATGCCCCAAAATCCTATGACCAAGGTCAATGTTTGTTTTGTTATAATGTCGGCAAAAGTTCAGATATTGTAGACATAAATACTTGAGTCACAAATTAAATATTTACATATCGATATGCCTCTTGAAAGAAATTTCGCATCCCCCTCTCCTAAATCCTAAATATAGTAATAGCAATGCTTTAACTTTGAGGTATGTATTATACGAGAAGTTACAAATGAACATGTAAGTAAGGAAAATTTCACATCTAACGATTTTTTTCCTTTTTAAATCATGAAAATATGAGATGAAAACTAATTCGTGTATGCATTATAATTTATAATGATTATCTATAATATTAAACTTTGAAAAAATTACTTAAAAGTAATAAGAAGTTATAGGTGGAAAGTATTAGATGAATTATTTTTCATCAAACATGTTCACTATTTTGTTAATCTTAAACTCCAATGAAAGATGCAATATATATTAAAAAATAATCTTGTGATGCTCTTGTCATTCAGTGAAACTTGAAACACATTAAAAGGTTTCATTCGTGACAGAAAAAGTTTTACCAATTTACTAAAAGTCGAACCGAGACAACGACAAAGTTAATGAGAAAACGAGTTGATATGGATTATATCATTGATGTTCGGTAGCTTGATGAGACTGCACTGCAAGTGCCAAAGCCTCAAAGATGACATGTGATTCATGAAAGAGAGAGAGAGAGGACCAAAAGGGTTTGTTGGGTTGGAGTCTGATCGCCGGACACCGATTACAATGATAGGGTGGATTGGGGACTCGGAGCTTGGTTTAGTCCGTTTAGAATTGGGGTTTCGATGATGAGAGAGATAGAGAGGATTTTATTATTTAAATTGGGAATGGCATGTGTAACGGCCCTAAATCCTAATGACTAACTAAGTCCAAGATGATGAATTATTAGTGAGCTTGATGGAATTTTGAGATGCTATTTGTGGTTAAGTGGAATTAAGAGGCTAAGTAAGGTTTAGTAGTTAATTATGGGTTACTATTCATAGGTGGGCTTTAAGTGCAAATATGAGGAGTGTGTGGGTTTTATGTTGTAATTTTTCCCAAGGGATAAACATCCTTAACGTCCCCCTTCAACCTCACTTATCTCCTCTCTTCATCTCTTCACCGTTAAGCCATGGCCGACCACCCTTATTCCTTCACCTTCTCCCCTTGATTCACTCATCATTTCTCATCCAAATTTGAGTTTCAAGAGCTGAAATCAAAGCTAGGGAGGAGAGGATCTTGGATCTTGCATTGCATGTAAGATCAAGGGCCAAAGAAGAAGATAAATCCAAGCTTGAAGCCCAAGGTGTGGACTGCTCAACACTTGTTCTTGGAGTGTTCTTCCTCAAGCTTTTGAAGCTTAAAATTGAGGTACAAATTTAGCCCTCCTCTTGCTGCCATTTGTAGATTCGCTACCACTAATATCCCAGGTCTTAAATCAAGTCTTTGTTTTGAGGTTTTTGTTACTAAAAATTGGGATTTGGAGGCTTTAGAGTGGACGGTTTTTGTGGTGTCCAGATCTGATTGTTGTTCTTCAAATCCAAGTTATGCATATGGGATTTTTCTTGAGCCCATTTAGGTAGAATTACTTATTGATTAATATTCCATTAACTTGGCCTTCAATTCATGGGTTTGGACACGAAATTGCATGTGATTAAGAGATTTAGATAGGCTATACATGGACAGTTTTTCTAAAATGTTCAGAAATGTTCAGATTGTTGTTGTTGAATGTTGGCCAATAATTTTCATGATTTGGGGATCTTCTTTGAGTTCTCTTTAGTAGATTTACTTACGGATTATATCTCCATTAAGTTTATTTATGATTCTTGGCTTTTAATTTGGAATTTGAGGTGATTTGGAAATGATTTGGTTGATGTCATATACAAGTAACTGAATATGTTCATATCTGTCCATGCACTTTAAATTAGAGTTTTATGATGAATTTGGAGAGTTTCTTCATGTCTCCTTGAGTGTAATTACTTGTTGATAGATACTCCTTCATGTTAACCATCAATCCATGGGTTTAGTTTAGAAATATGATGAATTTTGAGGAGTTTATGAATGTTGTTATTATGATTGCCACTGAATGTCCAGATTTGATATGGTTGCATTATGGCTAAAGAGATGCATGATTTGGGAAATATTTTTAGACACCCCTTTGGTGGATTTGATTTTGGATATATGGGGTATACAACACCCATGAAATCCATGTATTTGGATTGGTTTTGGTGGTGATTTTGAGACCAATTTGGTTGCTGTCCATGGACCTTGCTGTGGCCGAATTTCATTGTTGAATGCATGTTTTAATCAAATTTTTAGGCATCCTTTAATAGGTGTTAAAAACCCAAGCTCCATGTTCTCCTTATATTGAAATGTGAAATCAATTTATGATTTAATCCCATAAAGGAGAGGGATTAAGAGAGGATGAATTGATGATTTTGTCTATTGATGCACTGCTATATGGTACTGTGCACCTTTGCAAGTCATTGTTGAGCATTGATGAAGTTGATTGGATATTGACTACTGATTTGATGATCTTTAAGCATGGATTGTTAGTGGATTTTGTGGTCTTGAAAGCTAAAACTTTGCTTGAGTAATTAGGAGAACTTCGATGCTTTGAATTGCCTTATGGTTGCGTCCATATGCTTGCTGTACACATAGATTTATGAGTAGAATAGATGCATGATTGGAGCATGTGATGCCCTCTAAAGGACCCTATAAATGTTAGACTTTAAAGTCAATTGAATGCTTAAATGGTGTCTTTGAAGCCATGAAGTTGGGTGTGAACTTAAAAGGATTAGATGCCTTGAACTACTATGAAGTGTACATGCACATTGCCACTGTTTTGAAATGACAAACTTTGAAAGGGTAAACCCCTATTAGTAACCATTTTTGAGTGTGCCTTAAGATAATTGTTACTTATAAAGCTGGGCTTGAAACACATATTATGAGTTATGAGACTGGGGATGAACTTAATGATATATATGTGGTTATCATACATGATAATAAGACTATATGAACTTGCCATGTAACAAGTCTTCCTATAATAGGTAGCCAGATCTTTGTGGTTGTTTGTGAATCTTTTGGGATGTAGGAAAGAAAGATGTTTCCCGATAAGATAGCCAAGATCATAAGATATATGTTCTTCAGTGGGAGCCAAGAGACACTATCATAACAGGTTTGTATCCCTGACCTTGGATCAGTTGAGGTTCTTATAGAACATGTTCGGGTCTGGGATTGATAGCTTGTAGATGTGAAATAAATAAAAGAATTGGTGATGTCACATATGGTCAGTTATGGAGATTTATACTCCGACTGTGCGAGGGTACGGTGACCCTCACCTGAGCAGGAGATGAGGTCGCTCAGGCTTGGGTAGCGGACACTGAGAGCATGGGTCTAGGATCCTAGTCTTTTTCATGTGTTTTCTTCGAGCCGGTTTGGTTTTTACGCTTCTTTGGGATCCACGAGTTGTCTAGACCATTCCGCCGACCCTTTGGTTTTTCTTAGAGAGCCTAGATTGGGGGTTCTCCGCAGTTAGTTACGAGCTCGTCTGGTTTTTCTTAACTCTTCTCCTCCGGGAGTTGAGCAACGAGAGAGGAAGTCGGGTCCGGCAGGCTTACCTCTTCTCTTCCCTACCTCTAGTGGCGTAGTAGTCGTACTACCACTGCCTTTCCCTTGGACCACACTTCCACTGGGATAGGCGAGACAGACGAATCCCTTCGGAGGTTTCTTCACCGCAGAAATTAATTACCTTTCCGCCAGGCTTGTGACCTGGTGATGGGGTAGCGGTCGATAGACATGTGACAGTTCACCAATTGTCTAGTTAAGTTGTAGTTACGTTAGTAGACATTGACTATCTCATTATTACCTTTCCACCATGCTTGTGACCTGGTGATGGGGTAGTGGTCAGTAGACACTTATGACCCCTTTAATTACCTTTCCGCCAGGCTTGTGACCTCGTGATGGGTAAAAGACGGACGACTTTCCATTATCTGCCTAGTGACGACTTTTCCGCTAAGGGACTAGTGACGGTAGTACCGTTAGTAGAGACTAACGAGGGTTGGGTGTTAAGAGAGTTGTGAGTACGTTTCCTCTTGTACACCTTCATGAGCAAGCTATCATACGTGTCGACCGAGGATTAATGTGAGTTGAGAGAAAAGCTAGAAGAAGTGTTGGGAACTTAGTTAGGATGCAAGGTACCATCGCATGCCTACGGAGGCACCCCAACCCTGAGGTGTACATCATACCTCAGAGTCATAGTGTGAGGTTCAACCTGAACTTTGAAGTCCTACCCAGATATCGAGGTCCTAATCGGACCAAGATCACAGACTTACTTCTAGGCTTGAGTTGTTGTTTGGTTAGTTCCATTGAGTAAGGGAGACAGGTATGATAGTAAGCAAGTGTGTTCTTCTTGTTAGCCTCCGAAAGCAAGTAAATAACTTAAAAGAATCAATTAACCCGTTTTGCTTGCTAGTTCTCTTTTTGTCCACTACAGTTACCTTTCTATTTTTCTAGCTATTCTAGTCTTTTCCTTACTACTTTTCCTTAGAAGAACTGTGTAGAATTTGTACTTGATAATTTTGTGACAGATACTTGCTTGCCCCCTTTCTACTTGTGGCAGGCAAGGGTCTGGCGACCGAGTAGCCTACGTAGTTAGGGCTGCAATTGTTTATTTTGGAGGATACACTTTCAGGGCAGGTATATCTTTTGGAGTTTAGTTGTACAGTTGCTAGTTGTGCTCTCCTCTGTAGCCTTATTTTTGGTATATATATGTATATGGGTGTTGTTGAACCCCAACATGTAAATATGAATGAAATGAAAAAGGAATGGATATCCTGTTGTTTAGTTCTGGTGTACTATTTACTTCCACTTTTAGTCTCCTCGTGGTTGCTTGTTTAGCTAAAATAATTCTTGTGAATGTCATGATAAAAAGTGAAAAATTTCTCCAGGTTTTCATAACAACGGATTAACTCTAAGCTAATTAAGTAGGCGAACGACGTGTTTGACGGGTAACCTAAGGTCCTCAGGAGGACGGTCACGATAGCCTGCATAGGGAACGCCATTGTCGTTGAGATATATGGAGAAGTGCCACGTCGCTCGCCCGAGGCGTGTTAGGTTAGGTGGAGCTAAGCCTCGCCCGAGTCACCTCTAGCCACCACATGGCCTGAGCTGCTTGCAACGGCCCTCGCCTCTACCGAGCCTCCATCCATGTGCGTAGCGCATGCTGTCTTGTAAAATTGCATCCATGCCCTGTATATTCTCCATATTCGCATACAAGTCCATGCATGCATGCCTCATGTGACGCGTTTGGAAAAATTGCACCAAGGTCCTCTTGAATTTTTTATATTATAGAAATACCCCTCATCAAGCATGTTTGCGAAGTTTTCTCTATTTATTTTCATGTTTTCTTTATAGTTATGCCCTTACAGTCTTTCTTGAATATCTTAAGCATATGGACTCCAATTTCAGTGATTTCAATTTCATTATTTTGCTTGTTTAGTTCTCTAACTAATGGCATGCTCTAATCCATGATTTGACACTTATAATTGTATGCTTATTATTCAAGATGTAATGTTACTCTCTACTTATTTATTTGCATGCCATTGATTAAGACTAGATCAATTCTTATGCGTGAAATAGTCATGAAATTGAATTTAATTGTTATGCTCATCTTACTGATTATTGAGGGGCATAATTGTAAATATTTATTCATGTAAATACTTTTGTGCATGTCGCCTATTCTATTTCATATCATCTTTAATTAACTTGCATGAAACTTTAATAAAAATGTATTATGTTCTGCATCCCATATTTGCATGTTTATCTGGTTGCACCTTCTTTGTTCTACTGTGCATTGTTTCGTCGTTTTGTATTTTATCATTAATGCTATGCATTATAGGTTGCATGATTATTATTTTGCACACATCATAGTCATCTATCCTCATGGTGCTTCATTATGTCATTTTTTACTGCACTATTTGTGTGATGTGACATGTTAGTGAATCGTTGACCTATGTATACGATTTAATCGCTTAATTAGATTATTATCATCTATCTAATCAAGTTGATAGCTTGTGTCCCTATGTTCAATCTAAATACACTTACCAAAAATTAGATATTCCGTAATATTCAAAACTTGTTGTTTCTGTTTGGATTGTTTTCACCTCGAATACTATGACAGCTATTCCACGTTACTAAGAGAGTCAAAAATGGGTTCATCAATCACGGGTGAAGGAAGCAGGGCAACCGAAGGTTGGGAAGAACGGACAGAAGAGAGGAGGCTAGGTCCACGGTCATTCGATTGACTGAGATTGAGCGATCATGGACACACCATGTGGTGAAATAAAAATTAAAAGTAATATAAAATAAAGGAAATGTGACATGGGTCGTTGGATGAAGGACTCTTCATCCAACAGCCTTTAATAGGGGCGGATGAAGAGGGTTAAAGGGGCGACACGTGGCGGCTCCAGGAGCGACCACGTGTCGCTTCTAGAAAATTCAGAAAAGAAATTAAAAGAAAATAGACAACAAATATAAGAAGAGGTCAAACCAAAAAGCGATCTTCATAAAAATTGTCCACCTCGATGATATCTATAGCTTTTGTGAATGAACTAAAATTAAAAGAAATCATATGTACAAAATGTATTTTTGGTGGTACTCTATGCAAATATAATACCGCATTTTTGTATTTTGCTTTTTTGTACTTTTTAAATAAACTAAAATTCAAAATAAAATCCAATAAATATAAAATTAATAGATTCATATTAATCTATTTTTTTGATATCTTTAATAATTAAGAAAATAAAAAGGGACTTATTTACATACCCAAATTGATTTATTTTCTTTGATTTTAGATTCAAATTTTACTCGGAATTTTACACACTTTTATTAAAACATAAATCAAAGAAAATAAATGAAAAGAAATAAATTAAGAAGAGTTAGTTCTGTATATAAAATAATAAGATTAAAATCAGGCAATATGTACAATACACAATGAGATCCCAAAAATCAAGTTTCACATATGAACTTCAATTCTTTTCAATTTAGTCTTGATTTATATATAATTTAATGTATATTAATTCAAAAGTGAGTAGGGGTCCATAGGAGACTGTATGTAGGAGATATTCATATTTACTCCTTTTTGTCTCCAAACAAGTTTGGGTTTATTGAGCGTGTATACTAATTAGTATTTTTACGATTTTTCCTTTGTTAATGTTAGTAATATGTACATAATAAAGTTGATTTTACTTTATTTGAAGTTAGTAGAAAATAATTAAAAAAAGAGAGTTATGGTAATATACATGTGATAATGTACCATGATTTTTGGCTTTATTTATGCAATGTATAAATGCTAAAATATGGATATTATATACATATACACGAATGATAAAAAATGCAATTTAAATGCTTAAATACAAGTAATGACTTGTGAACAGAGCTCTATTTTCATATTTTAGAGTGATGAATCACAAATTCATCAAGGACCTTCTCAAGAGGTTGGTTGGATATTAGCCTTTGGAGTAAGATTGTCATCTCCTTCTTAGCTTGGAGATCCCTTCTCAACAATCATTTTGATGGTGCTAACTGAGTCTTCAATCTAATTCTTTAGATATCATCTCAGCATCACTCTCTATGATCCAGCCATTGGATAAACAACTATATGATTATTAAGATGGCCATGGAACATAACTTTAATTGTATTAAGGGATCTATTATGCAAGTACGTTTTCTTTATTTCATATTAAGGAATGATCGACGATAACTGTTATTGCTTGATGGCTTGTAGTGGCTCACATGCCCAACAATCTCCCACTAGTTGAAAAAGCCATTAATGGGCTAATCTTTAAACCCACACTCATGTGCTATTCATAAGCCATGTAAACAAATAGCTTGGCCAGCTGACTAGTCACTCTGTCTTGAGAGACTATGCTAAATCCTTTTACAGACTTACATATTCCCCGGTAACAGTGCTCACATCCAATGCAAATGTTACATCTTACTAGTTTTAGCTTTTTGCTCTATAACTCAACAATTATTATAACCAATAAAGGATTTCTATTATCCTTATCAAAATACCCTTATTCCTAGAGATATCTATCTCCTTATATTAAGACGTAGTCTTAAATCTTGAAAGGTACATGTAGGTGAGAGTTTTAGATCGCTATATGCAAAGTCTTAAGTTCTTTAAGATAAGACTTTGAGACCACCATCTTTAAAATATTGTCTTTGAAGATGTTATCATTACTGTAATTAAGTGTTTTATCTCCATGGTAAGATTGGTAACAACATACCACTCCCAATGCATGACAAACATTTAGCTTTTGTACACATTTGGTCTACACCAGACTTTCTATAGCTGATGCACAAAGGGCATGCAGCTTTAGATTTCACATCTACAAAACTTTGAGGTGCTATCCCTTTAGAAAGGTTGGTACCATATCTTAAAGTAAAGAAGCCTTCCTTTGGAATTTCCTGTGTGGGATCAGTCCAAATAGTACCCTTGACGTGACAGTCCCAATACCCTCTTCTCTTCGCTTATGAACAACTTCAGAACTAAGATTTAAGAGGGATCTTTATATCAAAGTTATGGGACAGCCACATTATTAAACACTTATAATCATCCTCATATCATTTCAAACGATTAGGATTTTATCTGCATTTAGCATGATGAACACAATGGAACTCCCACTAAGTTTCACATGGTACATCAAGATTCTGCTTGAAATCATAACATTTTCATCAAATATGATGATCCAACTATCAAAATCTTGTTTGAGCCCATAGATGGAGTTCCTTAGCTTTCACAACCTATCTTCCTCAACTATGACACCCGGGGGGCCTAGGGCTACTTCATATGACTATCCATGTTTAGGTAATTGTTGAGGAATGCAATCTTGAATTTCATATGCCATAGTCAAGCTGTGTAGATATAGCTAGCAATATTCTGATGGTTATAAGCACGATCACTGGATAACAATTATTACTGCAAACGATGTCTTCTCTCTACGTGTGGTCCTTGGCTACGATCCATGCTTTGAAGGTCTCTACCTTCTCAACAGATTTCCTCTTTATCTTGAAGATCCATTTACACCCAACGGATCAGACCCTTATAGGTGGATCCTCGAGAGTCCATACACAACACTTGTACATGAATTCTACTTTAGGCTTTACTGCTAATATCCCTCTCTCCAGGTAATGATCTTCACAAGCTTCATCATGTGAAGTCTGATCATTTTCAGAATTTGTTGACACATGGAATCCATACACCCTACGTGGTATTACCACCCTCAAACTGATTCGAATAGGTATGTGTGTTTCATCTTTAAGTATCCTTTTGGTTTCCCATTTTAGGAACCTCATTATCCTCCTAGGGTGTGATGAGTCCATTTACTTCATTCTTATCTTGGCACTTAAGGAAGTCGTCTTCTTAGAATCATATCCATAAAGATGATATCTTTTCATAATCCCATGGTCATAAAGTAGGCATCCCATACTATCTTTTTATATATCTAATGAAGTAACACTTTCTAGTGATAGATTCCAGCTTACTTGCATCCATATTTCTGTCATGGACCAAGAAACCCTAAATCCTCAAGTGTCAAACACTAGGATTGATTACAAACCATGACTCATGAGGAGTTTTTGGTTACAGATTTGCCTGGAATCTTATTAAGGATATACATTGCAGTCTCTATTGCGTATACTTGAAAACTAAGAGGTACTTATGCTAAAAGTTATCATTGATCAGATCATGTCCAACATGATTCAGTTGTATGTCCCCACAACTCCATTGAGTTGAGGTGTGTCTGGAGAAGGGAGATAGGAACATTATTCCTTTCTTCATAAAGGATTCATTGAATTCATCTTAGTGGGTACTAGTTACCTTGGTTAGATCGAATTATTTTCTTCTTCTTTCAATCGTTGGTTCTCACTCAAAAATATGAAATCTTTGAACATTCGAAAAGGTTTCTAATGTGTAAGGAAGAAATTCCATACCATGAATAATCATAAATGGATATCACATATCATAATATTCATTATGGTATACAGGGTCCACATACATCAATATGTATAGGGTCTCAAATACCTCGGCATCTTATACCATTTTCGGAGAAGGGTGCATTAGACATTCTACTTTGAATACATCATTCACAAGTATGTAAATTTTGAACTTTCAGACAATCTAAAGGTCTATCTCTTACTAACTATTGATCTCATCGGTAGACTTATATCCTAGTATTGGTTCCAGATCATTATCAAAATAATCTTCACCCTCAAGGTTTAATTTCAATGTTACAAATGTTAATGAACCATTCATTAATATTCTATTTTAGTAGGGTCATCTAGATGTTAGATCACTATCTAAAGTAAATTCGTCTAACTCTTTATGATAGGTCTAACTTAGAATGTATATATATATGTTTCTAACAAAATTAGAGTTAAACAATGAATATATTTTAACATCTAGGTAATGAACGCTGATAACGGTTGATGAATCTGTAATTCATCACTCTAAAAGTCGAAAATAGAGCTTTGTTCCCGAGTAAATAGCAACATATTTCCACGTATCTTGCAAAATTAGCATTCATGCATGCAAGCATAATATCTGCATTTTAGCATTTATATTTGCATCAAATAAGAAGCCAAATTCACTTGTAAATACTCACATGTATATTAGATAAAATACCTTATTTGTATATATTTTATACTAACTCCAAATCCAATAAAACCAACTCTATTGTGTATATATTACTAACAATAATAAAGGGAAAAAATCAAAAAATTACTAACTTATAAAATTGACCAATAAAACCCCTATCCAAGTTTGAGACCATGAACCTTAGAATGCACATATCTCTCTCATACAGCCTCCGAATTAGGTCTACTCACTTTTAAAGTAAATATACATTCAAAGACCTTCGAAACAAGACCAAATTCATTAAAATCGGAGCTCGTATGCAAAACTTGGGTTTTGGGCCCCTTTTGTATATTGTACATATTGACCGTTTTACCCTTGTATTTCATCCTTTTATTTTCTTAATTATTAAAAATCCAAAAAATATATTAAGTTGTAAATATTCTTTTTATATTTTTCCTATTTTTATTTTGATTTTTCTCTCTTTTAAAATTGACAAAAAAATACAAAAGATAAAATGCGGTATTTTATATCTATAAGGTACCACCCAAAAATACATTTTTTACATATGATTTCCTTTGATTTTTGGTCCTTCACGAAAGTTGTAGATCTCGTCGAGACGAGCAACTTTCGTATTGACAATTTTTGATTTAATCTCTTTTGTTATTTCTTTTTGATTTTCTTTACATTTAATCTTTGAATTTTCTAGGAGCGACATGTGGCAGCTCCTGGAGCCGCCACATGTCTCCCCCCCCCCATTTTTTTATTTTTGGATTTATTTTTTTATTATTTTCAGATTTTATTATTTTAATTATTATTTTAATTATTGATTATTTTTAGTAGCCTACTTATTTTACTTATATTATATTATATTATTTTTCCCTTTTACCTCTTCTTTTCTTACTTTCTACTCCAAGTCACCACTAACTCCACCATCCCTCCATCTTCTCCACCTCTTTTCTAACTTCCTCCCTCCTCTTTATATCCTCATCCCCTCCTCCAATTCTCATCATCCGTCGATTCGAGAGAAGAGAGGTCGAGCCCCTTCAACCAACAGGTGACAGCTGAAGGAGACAAGTTGAGTGACGACAACCTTTCAGGCGAGATTCGCGGCTTCACCATTGTCGCATCGCGAGATTCAATCGGACTCGCTCAAGCTTCGGAGGCCGCCATCTCCTTGAAGCGACGACGGAAACCGCACGATGCAGCTCCACCTGGCAAAACCGTAGGTAGGCAACTCTATCTTCATCTTGTTATTTCATTTTTATCTAACATATTTTTTTCCTTGTTCGTCATCACAATCAAACACATCATTAACCACCACCACCACTATCATCATTCACCACATTCCTATTTCATTTAATCACAACACTTTCATCACCTGTTTACAAAGAAAATATAAAAAATTACAAAACAAAGAAAACAGAACAGCAGGTTGCCATCCCTGTGCCTCCAGGCCGACCCCGACACCTCCTCCTCGGCCGCCGCCGCCCTCCACCCTTGCGCTACCCTGAATCCCCCCCCCCCTGCTGGTCGCGTTGCGCCGCCCCAGCCTGAGGCCGCAGGTCGCCACTCCTCCCCAGTACCGTCCCCGCGCTGCCCCCTCTCCGCCTGGACGCACGCCCCGCGGCCCCTCGCCGCCGGCCGTGCGCGCCGCCAGGCGCACCTCCTGCTACCGCACCCTCCCATCGTACGGCCTGCCGCCGCAGCTCCGCCTTCCGCGCCCCCCCCCGCGCGGCACCACGTCTCCTCCACGTCATCAACCAGGCGCCACCCTTGAGCGGTCGCGCGTGCTTAGCCGCCAGCCGCGCGCGCCGCCAATGCTCCAGCCCAGCCACACGCAACACCCGCCACCTCCAGGAGCACCTCTGCCCAGTGCCCCGCCTCGCCGAGGTGCTCAGCCACCTCACGCCGCCCTCGCCCGCTCCCCTTCGCGCCTCCAGGCCTCCGCGCGCGTGCGTGCAGCTGGATCTCCGCCGCCCCATCGCCGCTGCCTCCCCCTCGATCTCGCGCCGTGCGTGCGGACGACCGCCATCGCCGCCTCCTCGTCGCTGACGCCGCTCCAGCTGCGGCGCTAGGCCACGCACCAATCGCTCGCCGCCACCGCCCTCAAGTCCGTGAACCCTAGCTTGGTGGGAGGAAAGAAAAAGGTTGCTCTTTATTGTATTTCTGTAAACTTTGCATCAATTTCCCTCCAAGTTTTTATAATTCCAAAAGTGCCCTTAGGCATACTCTATTGCATTTTCAATTTCAATTCTATATTGCACGGACACCCTTACATTTGAGTGATAATTTGGACATTATTTTTGCATCAATTTTTTTTATCAAAAAAATAGCACTTTGTAGGGAAACTAATTCTTTATCTTGTGGCTATTTATTTATATTTTTGTGAGCATTTGACAATTTATTGAAATTCAGAGATTGAAAATCAGTGATAATTTGCCCAATTAGGCTCTAAAATTTGCACGTATTTATTTCTTGCTCCAAAAATTGTGAAAGAATTGTGAATGATGCCTTTAAGTATTCTGTAATTACTATCCAAATTTCGTCCAATTAGGAGTTGTCTTGTGCATAAAATAAATTCTAGGGTGATTTAGGTAATTGATTTTTAATTAATTCTACGAATAAGATTTTTAAGAAATTTCAAAACTCCTAGATTCCTTATTAAAATATCTATTTGAGATAAATCAATCTTTGGATAACTTGATTTCTAGATTTATTAGGAATTAATTACCCACAGTCACTCTGTTTTCAGTAAAAAATTCATAAAAAATTCAAAAAGTGTAAGAAAAATCCAAAAATAATATTGTGGCTTCATTTCACCATGTTTAGATTTTAGTAAATTTTTCATAATTTTTGCATATCATTTGCAGAAAAATTACATAAAAATCCCGAAAAAGTTTGTATTTTTCATTTGTGCATTTTAAATCCAAAAATTTCAAAAAAAAATCCATTTTGCATTCAGTATTGGATTAGGTTCTTAAGAAAAATATCATTTAGCTGATTTGAATTAATTTGACATTAAAATTAAATTTGGCTAAGTTGTTGATTTTCTTAATAACCTCGTTCATTCATATTTTGCATTTGGTATTTTTATTGCATAAAAAAATTTAAAAAAAAAATCTCACTTGGAAAACAATGATCTAATCCATCTAATCTGATCTCGAGTTGTTCCTTTGCCTCCTTGAGTCGACCCTGGGGCTTGCCCAGGCTAAATAAACATAAAACCGTGCTTAATTTCATTTGACGATTAATAGACTTGTGCGGTTAATTTTTGGTCGACACAGATTTATCCAACTGCAACGAATAGTCAATCAGACAACATAAAAGGGTAGGTCCGCGGTTCATCAAATGGCACCGTTGCCGGGGAGGCAAACGTCTTAGGATCACTTTAGAAAATTACGTTTTTCAGTCACTCGGGCAGTCTGATCCCCGAACCATCTTGTAATTATTTCATTTTTCCAATTATTTTTTTATTTATTTTTTATTCTCTCTCTAACATTTTTGTATCTTTTTGTGCGAGGGCCCGGTGGACTTGGAGCGACTTTCTTGAAGTTGACGCATCTCGAAGTGCATCGGAGGCCGACGATTCTTGGATCAAGTCGGCTGTTGAGACGCCAAAAAGTTTTTGCTACTTGTAAAAAAAAAGTGTGTCTACATTTTCAGCGGTTCTCGTTTGGGTTCTCGCGAGTATAAACATAGTGAAATCATGTCCCCATCTGCTGTGTGATTTGAATCTTTAGACTAGGCTTGCACTAGCGGCTCCTCGAGCCACTCTAGGGTTTGCTTGTGCTCGTAATCTTTTAGGACCACACAATACACTTAAAAGACGCACCTAGACCGCAGAACTAGTCAAATCAACCTGTGCTTCACTCGCTAATAGAACTGCTTGTCCAGGAGTGGATTTTATCGCTTGCATCTGCATTTAGTGTAAAAATTTCAATTCAGTCTTGCATCCCGCATTGTAGAGAGCTGGAGGCACTGTAAGTATTCTTACTCAAGCATTCATCATCGTTTTCTCGATTGCATCAACTTTTCCCGACTCTCTCTCTCTCTCTCGGTTTTCTAACCTAGGATAAAGGAATTGGGATTGTACGGTAGACATGATTGCTTGTGTGGATTAATAACAGTGATAACTAATCTTTAAAATCAGGACTGCTAATTGAATTGGACAAAAAATTGACTAAAATTAACCCTTGTTTGCGGGAGAGTAACCCCGATCTTGTTTTCAGGCTGAGTGAGGGTACTTGAGTGTGTGTGAACACCTTAAGGTAGAGCCCAAATCCCCGTTTTCCATATCACGTTCCGACTAATCCTAGCAAATATCACGAGCTGAATTTTTCAGGTTCATTGACTAGTACCAAGTAGCCTCTGCCTGTTCTCAGGTAGATAGGGATGAACCAGCGGTACTTCACGACAAGTTGCTAGTAATCCTCCGAGGTGAAGTCCAAACCTTGTCAGCCTCCGCCTACTTGCAGGTAGATAAGGGCAGGTCTTTGAATCCATCAACTTGGGATAGGAGCGAAGAAAGGAAGGAACGACGGTATCTTAGGCGACAGGTTAAATAGGGAAGATGCATCCAGCTCTGAGCTGACTTCCCTATAGGTCGCGTAACCTTTGCTAGCTTGTCTGATAAACTCACACTGAAAATCAACAAGATTAATTGGACTCGGTTTCGGGTCCTTCACTGTGTTGAATGTGAACTCGGGGTTTGCTCTTGCATTTATCTTTGAGTCTGTCTGTGTGTGTGTTATCCTGTGTAATTGCATATTTTCTACCTCAATCTATTCATCCTTTTCTCTTCAAGATGTCGGGATATTGGTCCCCATACCCTGAGACCTCTGGTCAATCCTTCTCGACCATATACCGATCATCTTCACCTTCTCATTCTTCCATGTATCCTCTGCCAACCACGTGAGACCCTTACTCGTGGTCGGCTCCACCTCAACCCGATCATGAAGTCCGAGCTCCGACTGACTTCTCCACTTCTTTGCATTTCTCACCTACTCTATATTCTGACACTCCGGACCCACTTCCATCTTGGGCTGACTGTCCTTACTCTCGAGAGCTTGCTGGAATCAAAGAATCGAATGAAGAGCAAGCCACTGCTGAGACAGATGATTGGTAAAATTATATGCCCCCACATACTTCATTCTCACCTCAAGTAGGGACCATACAACAATTTACATATACACATCCCGACTTGACCTTAGGGCATAACATGGTCGATCGAACAACCCGAACAGAGAGGCCGGCACATCCTGATTTCCCAGACTTGATTGACTTTAGTGATCAAGCTTCCATTAGACAGCCTTCATTCAAAGAGCCTATACATTCACAAGATTGGACTCATGACCTAGACTTATCAGTCCATGTTTCATTGACTCCACCATATGAGGCTCCGACCAATATTTACCATTTGGATAGTCCATACTCGACCCAACATTACATGCCAAAGTCTAGGTATGTTGAGTATGAGACCCTAATGTCTCAGCAGTATCCTCCACTTGAGCAGAACTCTCCCATGATTTGTCATGAGAATTTTGTGGAGGATGACATCTCTGGACTTATTAAGAAAAATGAATCATTTGGTAACGAGTTGAGAGATGTCATGAACATATTGCACTCAATTTCTGCCAGCCTGAGTATGAAAGTGGAAAAGGAAGTAAGTAGATTTGATGTTGAAAACCGAATGAGCATCAGAGAACTCACACCGTTTGTACAACTGGAGTCCATTCTATCTCCCTCTTCTACTAACCACTTACCCTCCAATCCAGAGTCTGATCATGCGTCCACCAAAAATACCAAAAAATTTGAAAAACCAAAAACCCACATAAAAATTGAAATAAATATGATTTAAAAAAGTTGGATCCTAAGGGAAGCACTCGATGAAAAATTGATTTTTAATCTTCCCTTAATAAAGGCCATAGATCATTTTCCCGACCTCAAACATTTTTTGAGAAGTAAATTGATACCCAAGAGGTCGGGCAATAAGAGGACAAGGACTGGAAGACACATAGTATCTATGGCCACCTCCTTGGTGATGGGGAGAAAGACCAAAAGCCGTAGAGTGAAGCGGTTGCCCCGAGTTGAATGTGAAATCAAAGACACCATCTTTACCCATGCAAGAATCGATGATGACTCACCGATAAATATCCTACCGACCTCTGTGTTTGACAAGCTCAAACTCATGCCACTTGGGAAGTCGAGAGAGATCGATCAGCTGGCTGATCGATCTATCAAACGGTCGAGAGGAAACATTTCAGTCGTCGTTACTTTCCAAGGTGCTCTACTCCAGGTGGACTTCATGATCATTGACATCGAGCACCGAGGAGAGTTTTCCCAGTCTCCGCTTATTCTCGGGAAACCGTTTTTAGCCTTGGCTAAGGCGACTATAGATTACGAGACTCGGAAAATCGATTTTACAGCATTGGGAGCGCTTCGACCTCATCCATTCTTTGATAAACTTTACTCTAAGGTGTCCCGCACATCCGCTGACAGTCGTGACCAACGAGAGGAAGATAAGTCCCACCTCTCTACTACACCTGAGAGACCGATTGTCCGGACGACCGTTGGATCAGAGACTCCCCACACCTCCACTTCATCAATTGCTTGCACCACCACCGTGATAGCTTCTAAGGAGGACTCACGACCAGAAGCTGACATTGAGTCGGACATGATTTTTGCTGATTGTCTTGACCATTTTGATGATTCGACACAAGAGACCAATAATGTCAAGCCAACTGAGATCACTGACACCTTCTCGAGACGCGTGCTGACCCTTCAAGAATATGCTAATCTATATGGTGACTCATCTGATGAGGAACCCATGGTCAGCACCGCACTACATCCCGGACCTTCAAAGGAAACAACCAAGACTAAATTGACTTCACATCAAAACACGGTTGCTCCTTCTTCTAGTCGGTTATCTAGTGAGAGGAAGTCGAGAATTGATTCCTCAAGATGTTCCCCTGAACCTCTCGAGGTGCGTCACTCTCATCTCCCTCTCAATGATTCAGGTTCTAGAAAATCGACCAAGAAAATTTCCTTCAACATTCCGGAGAAGGAAGTTTCAGAGGAATCCTCATCGGGTCCGGACAAGGTGATTTATATGAGTGAGCTCAGTTCAACTGTTCTTAAACCGTATCTAAGCAAGCAGCCGTGTGTCGACCCTCGTTGTACAATCCCTACACCTCACTATTATTCATCTTAGGATGATTCCGACAGCGACACATATGTATATTATCCACCTCCTCGCGTCCGCAAGAAGGTTCGTCACAAACCTTCTTAATCGTTGTATATTCTCTCTCCTTCTTGTATATATTTTCCTCCCTCCCAAGTGATTCGAATCACTCGCCTCGGCTCCATATCATTTCATTTTATGGCTATACTTAGGATGACCAGATCCTAAGTATAGGGGGGAGATTGACCCGAGTCTTCACCATTCGTTGTATATTCTCTAGATCTCATCGGTTCTCACACTCACTCCTGTCCTATACTTAGGCTGACCAAAGCCTAAGTATAGGGGGGACCGATGCCCATCATGTATATATTTTCTTCCATTTCCCCTCTTAACCTCGCCTGCCCCATTTTTGATCTTCTTCTACACCTAGGCTGCCAGAGCCTAAGTATAGGGGGGCGGAGTGACTTCTATACATTTTTGTTATTTTAGCTCTCCTACGCTTAGCACGAGCTATGTCTTTTTCCTTACTTTTCGTGCTCTGAGGATATAGCGCACGCTAAGTATAGAGGGTGTGTATATATTACATATATACTTTACCCATAGCTCGTACTTTCGGGTACTTTTTCTATTTATTTTGCAATAATTACGGGTGGGTAAAAAATTTAAAAAATAAAAAAATTTTTGTATACTTGTTGTAAAACTTTTGTAATTTTTTTTGTAAAATACATGCATACTTATATTGTATAACACTTGTATAATTTGTATAGTACTTATAAACTCTTGTAAATTGTTGTAACATAGGAGGTATACCAAAGTTTTGCAAAAAAAACACAACAAAAAAACAAAAAAAACAAAAAATAGGCTTCTTATTTACTCTTGCATATCATCCTTGCATTCAAAAAAAAGAGAGTCTTGCATTTCATCTACATAGCATGTCATCTGCATCTCATCTGCATATCTTGCATATGCAAAGTGAAAAGCTAGTGGGTTATGAACCAAGTTATGAGTACATGTTGAGGAAGGACTTGATTTGACCTTAATCCACCTAATTTCATAGGAACCTTATAGGAACTGGAGTTAAGATTTCTCAGGTCAAGTGACTTAATTCTTTGAGTCTGCAAGTCTGTGTTCACATATCATCTTGATTAGTCTAAGTAGAATATCTCGTGCACACGCATGATTCTTTTAGATAATGACCTAACTTGGACAAGCACAATGCACATAGTTCTTCATTGATGAGGTGGTGAGGAGGTAGAATCCTTTAGCTTGGAGTAGCACACGGGTGGAAACATCCGTCCTCCTCTAGGGAGGGTAGTGCATCTCAACCTAGTCTGGTGGTGTTGACGTCTAAAGACGGGATGCTGTGGGTTGCAATAATGCTTCAAAAGAGGGATAGTCTACTGGCTAAAGAGGAAAAACTCCTGATGTACATGATGCACCTTGTATATAGTTCAAAAAAAGAAAAAAAAATGAAAAAAAAGAAAAAAATGCAAGAACTCCAAAAAAATAGACAGGCCAGATAGAAAAAAAATTGTCGGAGTATGTATATTAGCAAGAAGTCTGCAGCTGGATGACTTGGCTACACTAGTCAGGCATCCCGGGATAGGTAGCTACATTGGCTACCGTCCATTCTTTTCTCCACCCCCTCCTCTTGAGCTGGTCGCACTTGAACTTAGAAGGGAATACCCCGCTCCTCGAGGAAAGAGTTACTGGACCAGGTTATTTGAGTTACCTTGTTAGAGGAGGCTGGTTCTTTGCCATTTCTGATGTGGAGAGTTATATTTCACTTACATAGTACACGTATCATAGTCATCAGATATTTGCGTTTGAGGATTTGTTCTGATCTGACTGTTGAGGCGTCTTGAATAGGAGACTTGTGGAACTTGAAGTCTGATAGGTCTTAAATTCAGATCCCAATAAGGTTCCATCACACAATTAATCCAAAGGTCGAGTCAAGCTCCATTTTCAACTTTTGTTCATGACCTTGGTATGGAATCCAATATCATTTCACTCTTGCATTTCATTTTAGTTGCTCGGGGACGAGCAAGGTTTAAGTACAGGGGGTTGATGAATCTGTGATTCATCACTCTAAAAGTCAAAAATAGAGCTTTGTTCCCGAGTAAATAGCACCATATTTCCACTTATCTTGCAAATCTAGCATTCATGCATGCAAGCATAATATCTGCATTTTAGCATTCATATTTGCATTAAATAAGAAGCCAAATTCACTTGTAAATATTCACATGTATATTAGATAAAATACCTTATTTGTATATATTTTATACTAACTCCAAATCCAATAAAACCAACTCTATTGTGTATATATTACTAACACTAATAAAAAGAAAAAATCAAAAAATTACTAACTTGTAAAATTGACCAATAAAACCCCTATCCAAGTTTGAGACCATGAACCTTAGAATGCACATATCTATCTCATACAACCTCCGAATTAGGTCTACTCACTTTTAAAGTAAATATACATTCAAAGACCTTCTAAACAAGACCAATTTCATTAAAATCGGAGCTCGTATGCAAAACTTGGGTATTGGGCCCCTTTTGTATATTGTACATATTGACCGTTTTACCCTTGTATTTCATCCTTTTATTTTCTTAATTATTAAAAATCCAAAAAATATATTAAGTTGTAAATATTCTTTTTATATTTTTCCTATTTTTATTTTGATTTTTCTCTCTTTTAAAAATGATAAAAAATACAAAAGATAAAATGCGGTATTTTATATCTATAAGGTACCATCCAAAAATACATTTTTTACATATAATTTCCTTTGATTTTCGACCCTTCACGAAAGTTGTAGATCTCGTCGAGACGAGCAACTTTCATGTTGACACTTTTTGATTTAATCTCTTCTGTTATTTCTTTTTGATTTTCTTTACATTTAATCTTTGAATTTTCTAGGAGCGACATGTGGCAGCTCTTGGAGCCGCCACATGTCCCCCCTTTTTTATTTTCGGATTTATTTTTTTATTATTTAGGGATTTTATTATTTTAATTATTATTTTAATTATTGATTATTTTCAGTAGCCTACTTATTTTACTTATATTATATTATATTATTTTTCACTTTTACCTCTTCTTTTCTTACTCCCTACTCCAAGTCACCACTAACTCCACCATCCCTCCATCTTCTCCACCTCTTTTCTAACTTCCCCCTCCTCTTTATATCCTCATCCCCTCCTCCATTTCTCATCATCCGCCGATTCGAGAGAAGAGAGGTCGAGCCCCTTCAACCAATATGTGACAGCTGAATGAGACAAGTTGAGCGATGACAACCTTTCAGGCGAGATCCGCGGCTTCACCATTGCTGCGTCGCGAGATTCCAATCGGACTCGGCAAGCTTCGGAGGCCGCCATCTCCTTGAAGCGACGACGGAAACCACACGATGCGGCTCCACCTAGCAAAACCGCAGGTAAGCAACTCTATCTTCATCTTGTCATTTCATTTTTATCTAACACATTTTTTCCTTGTTCTTCATCACAATCAAACACATCATTAACCACCACCACCACTATCATCATTCACCACATTCCTATTTCATTTAATCATAACACTTTCATCACATGTTTACAAAGAAAATATAAAAAATTACAAAACAAAAAAAACACAACAGCAGGTTGCCGTCCCTGTGCCTCCAGGCCGACCCGACACCTCCTTCTCGGTCGCCGCCACCTTTGCCATCGCGCTACCCCGCACCCCCCTCGCTGGTCGCGCTGCGCCGCCCCAGCCCGAGGCCGCAGGTCGCCACTCCTCCCCAGCGTCGTCCCTGCGCTGCCCCCTCTCCGCCTGGATGCACGCCCCGCGGCCCCTCGCCGCCGGCCGTGCGCGCCGCCAGGCGCACCTCCTGCTGTCGCACCCTCCCACTGTACGGCGTGTCGCCGCAGCTCCGCCTTCCGCGCCCCCCGCGCGGCGCCACTTCTCCTCCACGTCATCAACCAGGCGCCGCCCCTTGAGCGGCCGCACGCGCTGCCAACACTCCGGCTCGGCCACGTGCAGCACCCGCTGCTTCCAGGAGCACCTCCGCCCAGTGCCCCGCCTCGCCGAGGTGCTCAGCCACCTCACACCGCCCTCGCCTGCGCCCCTTCGCGCCTCCAAACCTCCGCGCGTGTGCGTGCAGCTGGATCTCTACCGCCCCATCGCCGCTGCCTCCCCCTCGATCTCGCGCCGTACGTGCGGACGGCCGCCATCGCCGCCTCCTCATCGCCGACGCCGCTCCAGCCGCAGTGCTAGGCCACGCACCAACCGCTCGTCGCCGCCGCCCTCAAGTCCGTGAACCCTAGCTTGGTGGGAGGAAAGAAAAGGTTGCCCTTTATTTTATTTCTGTAAACTTTGCATCAATTTCCCTCTAAGTTTTTATAATTCCAAAAGTGCCCTTAGGCATACTGTATTACATTTTCAATTTCAGTTCTATATTGCATGGACACCCTTACATTTGAGTGATAATTTGGATATTATTTTTGCATCAATTTTTTATCAAAAAAATAGCACTTTGTAGAGAAACTAATTCTTTATCTCGTGGTTATTTATTTATATTTTTGTGAGCATTTGAAAATTTATTAAAATTCAGAGATTGAAAATCAGTGATAATTTGCTTAATTAGGCTCTGAAATTCGCACGTAATTATTTCTTGCTCCAAAAATTGTGAAACAATTGTGAATGATGCCTTTAAGTGTTCTTTAATTACAATTCAAATTTCGTCCAATTAGGAGTTGTCTTGTGCATAAAATAAATTCTAGGGTGATTTAGGTAATTGATTTTTAATTAGTTCCCGAATAAGATTTTTGAGAAATTTCAAAACTCATGGATTCCTTATTAAAATATCTATTTGAGATAAATCAATCTTTGAATAATTTGATTTCTGGATTTATTAGAAATTAATTACCCACAGTCGCTCTATTTTCAGTAAAAAATTCATAAAAATTCAAAAAGTGTAGGAAAATTTCAAAAATATTATTGTAGCTTCATTTCTCCATGTTTAGCTTTCAGTAAATTTATCACAATTTTTGCATATCATTTGCACGAAAAATTGCATAAAAACCCAAAAAAGTTTGTATTTTTCATTTGTGCATTTTAAATCCAAAAATTCCAAAAAAATCCATTTTGCATTCAGTATTGGATTAGGTTCTTAAGAAAAATATCATTTGGCTGATTTGAATTAATTTGACATTAAATAAAATTTGGCTAAGTTGTTGATTATCTTAATAACCTTGTTCATTCATATTTTGCATTTGGCATTTTTATTGCATAAAAATTAAAAAAATCTCACTTGGAAAACAACGATCTAATCCATCTAATCTGATCTCAAGTTGTTCCTTTGCCTCCTTGAGTCGACTCTGGGGCTTGCCCAGGCTAAATAAACATAAAACCGCGCTTAATTTCATTCGACGATTAATAGACTTGTGCGGTTAATTTTTGATCGACGCGGATCTATCCGACTGCAACAAATAGTCAATCAGACAACATAAAAGGGTAGGTCCGCGGTTCATCACGGAGGTGTCTAACATCCGATTTGGAGGGCCTACGATGTCCGACAAGTCGGATCTGACAATCATTGTATTGACTCCTCTCTCGGCTCTCAACACTCAACTCAAGTGTGTCAATCAATACAAGTGAAATGAAATTTATTATACCCTATAAATAAGTATATATAGTATGCAAATGTAAGGGTCGAACCTCCTTTTTAATTAAGAAAATATGCAAAATAATTCAAATAGTAAATCAAGGATCATGAAATGGACTTAATAAATATCTATCAAATCAGATTACGTCTAATTTCAATTTTCCTGATTTCTAAACAATCAAAAGGAAAATTGAAAACTTAAAAATATTTTTGTGATTTTTCTATGAATTTATGTTTTTATAATTTTTTATATTTTCTATTTTTAGGGATTTTTTATAACATTTTGCAAAAATATTAGGTCAGAAAATCAAATATTCATAAAATAAACACAATAGTTTTTTGGAAATTTTCAAAATATTTTTTTCTAATTTTTATGTATTTTTAAATTTTAATAAGAGAAATATGCACTATTTTTATATTTTTATAAATAGGAAAATAATTTTAATTGTCTTGAGAAAAATATATGTGATTTAAAATGATTCCAAACACTTAAAATAATTTTCCTATAAAATTTAGATGCAAAATATTAGTTTTAATAATGAAAACATAAGAAATAAAAGTAATTATGTTGGTAGGGGACTAATTACAATTAAAATAAAACTTCAATGTATTTCAGAACACCCTACAAAAATCTAGGGGCATGCATGCAAAAGTCTCACATATTTCAATATTATACTCACTCACTTGCGTATTTCTACAATATTTAAAAAGTTCCTAGTCCTATCTGTAATTTTCCACCAAAGTATTACACTAATTTTTAAAATCTTTGGACCGAATAATAACATAAACCTGGAAGGGTGACCTCACAAAATACACAGTCCCCTCGCGCATACCTGCACGTGAGGTGACGTGGATTGGACTAAAGTGGAAATATGAAAAAGCTCGGGTTCCTAAAAATAAATATTACAAAAAACTTACAACTACCACTGAAAGTTTCGAGAATAAGTATGAAATACAAAAATGCAAGTGGAAGATGTGCAATATACCCCCATGTGCATTGATGGATTGTAGTTGAGACTTCACTTGACACACGTCGCGTCCTGGTTGCATGATGACGCTTCTGCTCTAATGGTTGGGATTAGATCAAGGCTTAGATCAAATGGGTACGAGAGCCTCCGATCCAACGAGTACTACTTGATCTAGAGCGCCTCCTTTGATCCAAAGGTTGTTGCTTCCTATGAAAGACAAGGAAGAACAACCATTGAGATCGCCTCCAATCGGCGCTACTGCTCGACTCTGATCACCTAGGCGGCTCCCAGATGTCTCAAAATGGAGCCCAAGTCCATTTGCGTATGCTGATGGTCCTACGAAGGCCCAGGACCCATCGATGGTGTCTTAGAAGCTCAATGAATATCAGGTACTGTGAGACCTTAGTCGTGGTCAAAATTTGGCCCTCCGTGGCCTATCTCGCTCCAGAATCTGTAGGATTAGATGGCAAACAAAAATACAAGGATTCTGGGCTGATTTCGAGCAAGGAGATGATGAGATGAGTCAGAGCAGAGGTCTCTAGTGTGCAGCATAGTTGGAGACCTTGATCTCCTGATATGTGCAAGATCAGGGGAATGGAGGGGTGCGAGAGGTTAAGAAGCGAAGGGGGAAGATGACGTGGTGGTCAGCAATATCGGAAGACAATCAAAGAACAATGAACGGAGGTCGAAGCTTGAAGCTCCGACGAAGTAAGATATTTAATTTTATGAAATACAAGATGAAATTAACAAATAAAAAGCTAGACTTTACTACCGTTAGTGCTAGAAATTGAAAAAACAAGAAAAAGAGTTGCTCAAACTTAGGGGATATGGAGCATAGAACCTTCGCCTGAGCAAGTCCGAGGAGGCTTGGATCTCGCCTCTCCGCCTCCTTCTCCATGCCTAGATCTCAAGAGATGCACCTATTGTCATCGGGGGACGCTCCATATGAAGAGCAAAAAGGATGAAGATGGGTAAAGATGGATTAAATTCAAATGGAGGTCGAAGGAAAAGCTAAATAGGGAGGTGACTTGGATTAGGGTTTGCAAGTGAATCAATGCTTCATTGTTTGAAAAATCATTAGGGTGTGAAAGTCCAATGAACAAGGAACATATTTGTAGAAGTAATCGAGCCAAAAAATGCAAGATTTGGGCATATGATAAATTGGAGAAAAGATGGGTCAGCACTCTGACATGCTTAAGGTTAGGCGTAGGTACAGTTGACCGATGGGTCAACCAAGACCTGCACCTAATTGGGCCACGTCAGGCGCTAGATAACAAAATAGAAAGAGAATAGAAGTTAAATAGAAATAAAATAAAAAATGATTTTATTAATTTTTTCTTAAAACATGAAAGTTATTTCTTATTTTATGTATTATTTTAGACGATTTTTATTTATTTATATATTGATCTATTTATCATGTGTTACTTTTACAAGCATAATTACAGGTATAATTATTTATATGTAGTGTATTTGATTTTTAATTTATATTTTATTTTTTTATTATTTTATGTACATATTATTTTATATTTATAGTATATTTTATTGTAAATTTGTATAGTTTTATTTCATTTTTCTAGCTTTATTTATAGGGATTTTTACATCCATAACCCGGAGTAATTATGCAATTACAATCATAACCTCATATAGTTGTGAATTACACAACAAACCCCAAATAATCTCTCTATCTTACACCCATAACCCTCTCTGTTAGTTTTTCTCTTAACCCAACCATATCATTGGGTTAATATAACTCATCATCTATCCCACTACTTTAAAAAATAAAAATAAAATAAAAAGTAGCTATCTTCCATCAGGGGGCGGTAGTGGCGGAGGTCGGGTTGTAGGCACAGGATCGACTTCCACCTGGGGGTGGGGGAGGAGGTCGGCGTAGCCCAGAAATGGCCAGGATTCGCTTCTGGCCTGGATTGGAGGGTGGTCGGGAGTGGGCGGGGGGGGGGGGGGGGGTGTGGTCGGAGGAGGGGCCCGGGTTGCTGGGTGAGGGGGTCGGAGGAGGGACCGGGGCTGTGGGCGGTGGATCCACGGGTGGGCTCGACGGGGAGGAGGGGATCGAGGAGGGGCCTTTGCAGGGGGGCTTCCACGATCGGGCTTGTGGGGAGGTGGTCGGGGGTTGGCGGCCAGGGGGGGTCAAAGGATAGGGAGACGGAGAGGCGGGGTTGGATCGGCTTCCACGGGAGGCCTGCTCGCAGAGGAGGTGTCAACATACAACGGGAGGAAGCCTTTGTGGTTGCAGAGGTTAGACCGAGGTGGGGCAATGGGGTGGGGGCCTTGTGGGTGGGTGGGGGGGGGGGGGGGGGCTCGGGCTGTTGCGGGCATTAGGCTGGGGAAGCCATGCGGGCGGTTGCAGAGGAGGTCGGGGGGAGGCCTCGGGCAGTTGTTGGACCAGGGCGTGCAGGCAACGGGGGGAGGCCTCGGGCGGTTGCGACCAATCGGCAGGGGATGCCTTGCGGCCAACGGGGGGCTGCTTGCAGATGAGGTCGACAGGGGGAGCTTGCGAGCCTTGTAGAGGAGATGGCGACGGGGTTGCGGGTCTTGTAGAGGAGATGGCCACGAGGGGGGGGGGGTTGCTTAAGGAGGAGGTGGCGACCGGGGGCCTCGTAGAGGAGGTGGCGGGGGTTGTCAGCTATGTGTTTCAAAGGGTTGGACCGTGGGGTGGGTGGGGGGGACTGCTTGCAACGGGCATGGTGAACGGGGGGCTTGCAACGGTGGTGGGGAGCTTGCAGAAGCGGGGTCTGGTGACCTTCCAGAAGGTAGAAGACGATGGCAGTATTTGTAAATAAGAATGAGTATTATTGACTACTTCGACTTTTTTTTAACGGAAACCGTCAGCTATAACGACCATCTCAATAGAACATAACACAGGGTTATGTCATGTAAGAGTTAAGCATTACTCGGGGCTTCTCATGTAATTCGCGATTATGCCGGGTTATGAATGTTATTACAAAATTACTCAGGGGTATGGGTGTAAAAATCCCTTATTTATACACTTAAATAAATATAAGTATGTATAGTATACATATAGTTTACCTATGTATTTTATTGTGTCATTCATTTTAATAGAATTTTAGTTGTTTCTTATGTGTTTGTAATTTTAATATATTTCAAAAAATATTTACAACTATCGAAAAAAGCGTGAAATTACAAAAATATACAATGGGACCCTAAAAGCCACATTTGGTATGCTAACTCTAATTTTAATGAAATCACCTTTACTAGATAGATAATTTAATTTAGAGAACAATAAAGGTGAGTTTTATCCATTTGAGTTTATATGGAGAAGATATGGATCTGTGAAGTTCTATTTATAACTTTTTCATCAGTGTGTCTCTGTCGCATTATACCTTATTTTTATGTACAATTAAGTTTATCCTTTTCTATGTATTTTTATGTATATTTTTGATGTTAAGAGTATTTTATTGAACTTAAAAGAGTATGTATAAATTAGTGAAAGTTTCAGCTATATACAATGTACATGTCACATGTGCTTATAGGTGACAATGCCTTTTTGTTTGTATTTCAACGTCCTTATCTCTCCCTGCTTTATTTCTTATTGACCAAGTCAATATTGACTTAGTCTCAGGGTTTAGGGCAGACAGTATTTGCAGTACTTCCTTTTTTTCTTTTCTGTTTCTTTAGTCATTTATTTTATATTTAAATACAAGTATTTGTGTACTGTTTACATGTAAATGTTAGAGAGTTAAATTGTACAATTTAGCTATATTTACATGCAATTAACTAGAGTTTTAAAGACAAAATAAAGGAATAAAGGTGAATGAATTGGTATTTATGACTATGTCATAGAGACATTCTCTGAGACAAATGACTTTCCCACTGGAAATAAGTAGTCTATCTGTCTAATGGATATTGTTGCAAAATTGCATCAATTCCATGTGGCTGAATATGAACCTTAAGATCAAGTTTTCTAGCCTTATAAAACATGTGCAATTAACTGCAAGTGTTATTAGAAGAATGAGACACAATTATCAAATTTAATCTCATCTAATAAGTAAGTCGATTTCAATAATAATATGTATATGTAGAGTGTGTCGATGCACTATCTGAATCCTTCCCTAGGGATTATAGATAATATGGACAACCATACCATCAGTATATCAGCTTGTTGCAGTATTAGCATTCATCCAACTCTTTAGTTGTTATAGGTACGGAAGTCACAAAGTATAGTCAACTCTTTGACTCTTCTTCTTACATGGGATAGACCCATGCTTCCACTGTGCTTTCTTTCATGCTTAAACAACCATTTCTTAAGATAAGGACCTCTTAAATTGAATAACAAAAGACTTCAATATGAGGTTATTTCAATATTTACTTACTTCGTCCCATTCACACAATATGAATATTATGAAGTTTCATGCAGGTCTTGAGCAGAGATAGCAGAATGATGACACTCATCGTATCTATATATAAATCAACTCTTAAAGACTTTGGTTCACGTAGGTACTCAAATATTTTTGAGTACATCATATCTAACGAAGCCACCATTCTTCTTAATGCAATAAACCATATCATTCATGATTAAATAATGAGAGCGCATATATTTGCCAAAACATCTCCTTCGATTTTAGAAGGATATTGACAATTACGATCATCATCGATGTGTTACTTCCAAACCTCACTTGATGAGAGATCAAAACTTTAGAGACACGTGATTGGTTTCCTACTATCTATTCAATTGCCATTCCTCAGTATTGTGAGGAAACTTGTACATTGCAACAACATACATTATGTGTCCAACTGCAAGTATTACATCTTGATCGTGGATCCAATCCATGATACTGTATTGGTTATGATTGAGTGCATATTTGAATAGGTTCTGTGAAGGTTGTATGAAATAATTGCTTAAATATATTTACTTTGATTAAGGTTATTATTATTTTAAATCAAAGTTGTCTCGTTTTCTATTACCTTAAAAGTCCATTCCCTTTACAACTTTCAAAGCATGGGTTATGCTAACCAAAGTACCTCAAACGAGATCTGTGATCTTCCTTCCACCTTTTTCATACCCCAATAATATGAGAGAATGCAACTTGGGTGAAGGAAGCGTGAATTCTTTCCGCATTGCAAGCTCTACTTGCATTTTCCAATTCGATCTTTGACACACGAGCCCACTAGTGATGTTGACTCGTTCTCAATTGAATCAACTGTCGACATGAATAGAACTCACTATGTGTAATCCAATGCCATTATGTGGAACAACATTGGGGCCATACAATCCATGGCGATCCATGTGCGCTTGTACATCAGAGCTATGACTTTGCATATGCGTCTCCGCCATACAATCCATGGCGATGGAACCCTTTACCTTGACGAAAGACTATGGATGTCATCATATGATCCTCCATATCTCATTCAAAAATTGATTGAACATTTGAATCACATTCTCTTGATTAACCATTCCAAGGAAAATATAGTCTTATTAATTACATGATATGTATTTTAATTGGATTAAATTAATTTAATCACATAAAATCAATTATCAATCAAGTGTAGCCGATGAACTCAAAAATTGCATCTTTGATAAATAATGAATTGTAGTATAGGAGGCAAAAAAACAATTCAGCAAAAACCACGATCTTTTAATGTTGTGGAGTATTTTTACTTAGCAAGTCTACCAAGGTTGAACACAAGGAACGATGATTTTGAGTTGCGTGGTTTTAAATTCAATTGAATAAATAAATAATTACTCGATTAGTTTCTGTGTCAGAAAATAAGGAGAAAATATGCTGATGCAAATGAGAAGAAAATAAACAGAGGGAAAAGCGCAAGATCTGTGATTTATAAAAATCAGTCCTCAAAGAAATTCATCAGTTAATCCTAAAAAACTTATCATAGATCGAATAAAAGATTCCAAGAAATATAATCAATTTAATGCAGACGCAGGTAAGAATCAAAATAGATATATGATTAATCCTAAAATCAGTGGATCACACGATGATTTTATCTCGAAAATATCTCTAATTTTATTCTCAAGAAAAGTTTGCATCGAAAATATGGAGAATTAAATTCAATTTTTCCCAAAATCAATCCCATGCAAGTTTTAGTTCTGTAAGAAAAACCATAATAATCATAAGGAATTAATCAAGTTAGATTCCTCAACCGAATCCCTGGAAAAACATCGTTAATTTTCTCCATGCACAAGATATGTCAAAGAGTAACCTGCATAAATCAAAATGCTCCTTGAATAATAATCATCAATAAACAACATCAAATTTGTCCACAAAGTATAAAATATGACATGGCACAAAAAGAGCTTCAAAATGACATATTATGCGCTAAAATTGGAGTTTGGATGCAAAACATATGATAAAATGAATATGCAGGGACTAAAATGTAAATAAAATAAAAAATTTCTTTCAGTGAGGTCCTTGGAGGGGCTTATCTGCAAAATCAAGAAGTCAGAGGGGCCTTTCTGGAAAATACCCATGTCAGGGGTATATCTGTAAATCCAGGAGCTTGCTAGGGCTTTGTTGCAATTTTGCCAAATTGCACGTGCTAGGCACGTGCGCTATGGATGGACCTGGAGGCTTAGGGGTGGAGGCTGAGGTACGGATCCGAGCCTACACGTGGAAGCGGTAGGGAGGCTCGGATGGAGCCTAGGGTCCGTGGCTGAGGTGGGGCACCCGAGGCTCCACGTGGCGGCAACTGGAGGTCCGGGAGGACTCGAGGCGGAGGCTTGGATGCCGAGCTGACGTGGTAGGCGTAGGAGCTTCGGATGGGGCATATCTGCGGTTCGTGCGCGGGGCTGAGGTTCGGAGCCTCGGGCCAGAGGCTCAGTCGACCGAGCCTCGAGGCATGGGCCGAGGCTCGGGGGGGGGGGGGATGTGGCGGCATTGCAGATGTTGGATCCCCCGATCCAAAGGCAGGTAGTGGTCGATGCTGGCTTGTAGATGGTGACTATTTAGCCCGGAAATCGGTGATCTTTAGTTCCATACAAGGCGGGAACTCAGTCGCTGAATCGACCACACGAAATCCGGATTAAAACAACAATTAACCCACAATCAGAATAAAGTAATTAAATCTCAAAAATGTGGAGTTAAAATTTATTATAACTCTACATGCAAGTGTATATAGGTGTAAGCACAAGTAGAGGTCGAACACTGGGAGGCGAATGGTTGTGTGGTGAAATCGAATGCGCATTTATTCAATTCTTGGTTCATGTCCAATTATTTATTATTTTTGTGGGTTTTTGATTTTATATATATTTTTATTTTATTTTTGCTTTTATGATTTTTATGTTGTTTGTATATTTTATATTTTTTTATATTTTATTTTTATATTTTAAATTATATAATATAGATATAAAGATATATATATATAAGAGGAGAGAAAGATATTATGTATTGGTATATATATAAATACTGAAAATATGTAAATATAATAGTTTTAGGCTTTTTATATTTTTTATATTTTTTTGTTATTTTTCTAGAATTTTACTAATTTTTATGTATTTTTAATTCCAAAAATGTCCCTCATTTGGGACTAATTAAATAGGCCGAAGATAATTTGGGTTTTAAAAATATAAATAAGGCTCAAAATTACCCAAATTAATTTTAATACATCAATATTAATATATAGATAATTATAAAATAAGAAAACATTTTTTGGTACTTTTCTTGGTTTTTTATATTTTTTTGTTGGATTTTGGAGCTTTCTAATTTTTAACATTTTCTATTTTTGGTTTTTCATTTCAGGACTCAATAAATAGCAAGATATAACATTTTTTTGTAATTTTTGAAAAACATTTTCTATTTTTTGGTATTTTATAATTTAAATAGGGCAAAAAATGGCTCCTATTTCAATTTTAAAAATTAGATAAAATGCAAAAAATAATGTAAAAAATGTGGGCATGAAAGTACACTGCATGAAGCATTTACCCATATTTTTTTGTATTTTTAGGAGTTGCATAGCTATTTTTAATAAATAGATTAAAGACATCAAAACAAAAACAGCCTAGCAGGGGCATAAATGCAATAAAAATACCATACAGGGAATCAGTTGCAATTTTGCCTTCATGAAACAACATTTATTTAAATATTAGAGGCTATTTTACAATTACAAAAACTGCCAGGGTGTTACATGCAAATTTCACGCGCCTCACGTGGGATTACACGTAAGGCGGGGAGGGACCAATATGTGATAAAAATAAGTGCAGGGGTCTTGTGACAAAATTCCCTATTATTTACAACGTAATATTTTATTTACAAGATTAAATATTAAATATAAAAAGGCGGGCTGTAGGTTTGCAAATTACCCCTTAAGGCGCTGACGAGTCGCTAAATACGTTGTTTAATTTGGTCAAGTTGTAGCACGTGTACTTAGCGATTCGGTCAGAACCGAGAGAAGATCTCCGTGAAGAGTGTCTCGGCTTAATTTATATCCCGGGCAAGTCCGGGGTCGAACACAGGGAGGCAAAGGAACAACTTTGGGGTTAATTTACAAATTTAAGATCTAGATATCCAAGTGGTTTTTTTTAGATTTTTTTAATGCAAAAATCAAAGCAAATGCAAATGCGGGTGAATCAAGACACTAAGAAAACACAAACAAGGCCAAATTAATTTTAATAGAAAATAAATCCAATTTAGCCAATTCGTATTTTTCCTAGAATCCTAATCCAGTGATGAACATAAAACACATTTTTTTGGAATTTTATGGGTTAAAACGCAATAACTAAAAATACACACTTTTTATGGGTTTTTTTCGCAATTTATCACACAAACAGTACGCAAAAATCATGAAAAAATTACTGGAACTAAAACATTATGCAAGGAAGCTACAGTAATGTTTTTGGAATATTTTGACAAAATATGATTTTTTTATGAATTTTTTAGTGAAAACAGAGTGGAAATGCGTAATTAATTCCTATTAAATCCACTTATCAAATTAGTCCGAGAGCAAATTATCTCAAAAAGATATTTAAATAAGCAATCCAGGAGAGTTGAAATTTCGCATAGATGATTTATGTAGATTTAATTAAAAATCAAACACTACATCCACTCTACAAATTATTCCAAGCACAATACAACTCCAATTTAGATAAAATTTGGACTGTAAATTCATTACATATCAAGGCATCGCATATATTTTTTGTGGAATTTTTAGAGCAACCATGTGTGAGATATAATTTTAAGAGCACGGAATGGGTAAAATATGCTGAGTTTCAGTTGAACATTTTTAATTAATTACCCAAACACCACAAAAATACAAAGAAATATCCACAAAGTAGAGAATTAGTTGCTCAACATGAAAACATTTTTCATTGAATACAAAGATGCACTACAAGTGTCCAAATTAGTAGCCAAACATAGGAATGTCTTTGCAAATCAGAAATTGAAAAGATACTATAAAACATGCACAAGGACTAATATGCAATTACGAAAACTATGAAGGAAATCTTGCAATATTTACAAAAATAAAAAAAATAAAAATGGGGACCTCTTCTTCCTTGTGCGCATGTGGAGAAGAACCCAACACCTGGGCGCGGGCGGCGCCGCCCACGCGCGGCTGTGGCGGAGGAGGCTTGCGGCGGTGGCGGCGCAGGAGGCAGAGGAGGCTTACGGCGGTGAGGGGCCGCTGGAGGCGGAGGCCGGTGGCAGGCGGAGCGCGGAGGAGCCGCGGCGGAAGGGGACGGCTGGACTGGTCGGCGGATGGTGGGTGCCCGCATGGAGGCCGGGCAGAATCGTGCGCGCAGCGGCGCGCGTTGGAGGAGGAGGCGGCGGCGGCTGGGCCGCTGTTGCGGAGCCGGCGGTGGAGGATGGAGGAGAGGGGTGGGGGGGCGGCGGCGCGGAGCTGCTTCCCCCTGCCCGCTGTTACTTTTTTTTCTTTTTTTCTTTTTTTGATTTTTTTAATTCTTTTAATTCTTTTTACTGCTGTAATAAAAAGAGATTTTTTTTAAACTTTTTTATCTTTTTTTTAATTTTCTTTAGACAGGAAATAAAACAAAGGATATGGAGGACAAGGAATGGTGAATGATGGTGATGAAGAAGAACAAATGGGTTTATATAGATGGTAATGTGATGGTTTAAAAAAATTGCAAAGATAAAATAATGACAAGATGAAATTAAAAATACCTACGATGGACGCGGGCGCCTATGGAGTGCTCACGAGAACACGATCTTCACTCAAATCGCAGCGAACGATGAGCTCGAGCAGCGCGCGGTTGCGGCTGCGATGTTGGCCAAAAAGCCAACGGATCTCACCGGAGAGAGGGTCGTCGTCGCTCGACCGCGGTTGCGTCGCTGTCACCGATTCAACTCAGGGAACTAGGCTCTCCTCACATAAAGATGGATCAAAAGCAAAAATGAGGAGAATGGCATGTATATAAAGAAGAAGAAAAATGGAAGTTAGAATTAAGATGGAGTGGGATGGAGGTTAATAAAATGGTGGAGTTGAATTAGAAGTTAGAAAATATGGTGGAGTAATGGAGTTGAATTGGTGGTTATTGTAGAGAATGTAAAATAAATAAATAAATAATATAAAATAAAGTAGGCTACTTTAATTACAATAGAATAAAAAAGAATAAAATAGATAGTGGACAATTTACAAGGGAAGACAAACAACATGTACACATTTTTTTTACTTTTCTAATATGTAATTTTTTTGTCTTTTTAATAAGAGATATTTACAATGGAAAAATACAATAAAATACTACAATTAAAATACAATACAAGTATGATTTTTTTGTATTTTTAATAATTAAGAAAGATACAATAAAAATTAAAGAAAGAATGAATATATACATGGTATATAATGTACATCTAGGTCCCAAAACCCAACTTTTGCAAATGAGCTCCGATTTTAATGAAACCACTTCCTTTGGATAGATAATTTTCTAACTTGAACTTTAAAAGTGAGTTTGGTGAATTTGGAGTTCATACAGAGCGGGAATTTAGCTTGGAAGTTGGACTTTACGGCTTTTTCTCTTTGGGATCTAGGAGCATTTATTTGAGGTAAAATTTATTTTGTATTTTTGTATTTTTATATACATTTTTATAAACAAGTTAGAGAAAGAATTAGGTAAAAAGGAGTTGAAATGAAATTATTAAAAATATATGAAGTTTTGGGCTATTTACAGGTATAAAACTCCTTTGATTTTGCGGCTTTTTATTGTTAATTCATTTTGTACAATCTTATATACAATAATTAGTGTGTTTTATTTACAAGAGTTATTTTGTTAATTTATTGATTTTATGGATATTTATTAGGGAATTTACTCGTGGATTTTGCTAAGATCAAGATATTGAGATGATGAATTGTGGATTCATCACCCCCCTATACTTAAACTTTGCTAGTCCTCGAGCAAATAAAGAATGAATAAGTTTGGTTAACCCCTGACTGTGCATGTGAATACAAGACTTGATCCATTCAAGAACTCTCGGTTTTTGAGATCCTAAAATTCTAAGCTGAACCAAGCTCTAGTCAAAAGGTACCCAATTTCCCTAATCATCAGACTCTCTTTGTATACATATATATAAGGGATATGACATTAAGTGTTGACCGCAGTTACAAGAGTAGAGTCACAACGTCACCCAAGGTTCCAGTCCAAGAGACTCTCCTAAGAACCCGATCCTCAACACTAGGGAATAAATCATTTCTTGCATCCAATCCACCGTCTCTTTAGTTGTCAGACTTAAAAGTGTAGATGGAAGGCCAGTTGATGGAGGGCATAGGATTGTGTCATTTCTTCTCTCCCTCTCATTGGAACAAGGATCCTCTCAAGTGCCTTATTACGCAACACATTTTTTTGGTGTTGATCAGTGCGTCCGTCAAGAGAAGTTGGAGCCGTCTGCACTTGTTTTCCTGGGAGTACACCGGGGTGTGCCTTTTTTGAGTACCTATCGTACCTTCTACACCCAGACTTGTAGCATTTACGATGCAGAGCCCTTTTTTGGTGCAAGCCCGACTCCTGGTCCTAATAGCGGTGGTCCAAGTGGACACTTTGAAATGGTTGGGAGCGCTCGCCTTTGGTGGAAGCTCTTTTGATAATTGACTTTGTGGAATGAGAGCTTTTCTTTGACATTTCATTGCTTTGTAGTATTTGTGGCTAGCTCCACTGCTTTTACCAAGAGTTGGCGCACACTGATCAACATTTTTTATTTTATCATACCCTGGCACATAGGTAAATATCAAGAGATAGTACAAGAACCATGTTCTCATACTGGCTAAAGATGCTGACACTCAGGTTTCATGAAGCCTTCATTGATTTTATCCCATCCTCGAGCATCATCAAATCAAGTCCAAACTCAAATCCCTCATCCCAGTTCCTCAAGTGAAATTTCAACTCATCTCATCATAACTGCAGTCGTGTATGTGAGGTGCAGATCATATTCTTAAGGTAGAGACTAAGCATGCAATATAGCACACACATCTTTCAAACTAGGGAAATGCGAATAATTAAGTCAAGGACCCTAATGACTAAGGCTGGTTAACTCAAAATCTCAAGACCTCATAAACCAAGTGTTCTTGAACATCACTAGTCTTGTGTGAAAGTGGATTGTGTCAGGGATTAAACCAACTTATTAGTTAGTTTTTTTTATGAATGTTTTTTTTAAGTTTTATAAAAAGTTTTTTTCAAGAGTTTTTTTGAAAAAGATAGGTAAATAAGAAAAAGACTTTTTTTTAGAAAAAGTTTTGTTTTGTTTTTGTTTTGTTTTTTTTAACCCACCCCATAATTATTGTATAACATATATAAAAAATACGTGAAAGTACGAGGTATGGGTAAAGTATATATGTAATATATACACGCCCCCCTATACTTAGCTTGTGCTATGTCCTCATGGAACTAGGTGACAAAAAGACATAGCTCGTACTAAGCGTAGGAAAGCTAAAATAATAGAAAGTATAGAAGTCGATCCGCCCCCCCTATACTTAGGCTCTGGACAACCTAAGTGTAGAAGAAGAGCAAAAATGGGGCGGACGAGGTCAAGAGGAGAAATGATGAGTAAATACACATGGCGGGCATCGGTCCCCCCTATACTTAGGCTTTGGTCAGCCTAAGTATAGGACAAGAGTAAGTGTGAGAACCGACGTGATCTCGAGAATATACAAAGAAGAGAGAATATGCACAAGAGTGATTGAATCTTCTAAGATGTTGAATCTTGATGCTGCATCTTCATGAAGAGTAATAAGATGTATCTGCTCTGTGCTCACTCTGTATGAAGTTGATGACCTCGACTTGGACTAACTGCTCTTTGGAATCAACAAAATGCTTCAACAGTTGTCCATTCACCACATGAGATTGTGCACCATCTGTGAGATCAGCTATCTCTACACTTCCATTCTCGTGCATTTTCTTAACCACAAAGGGACCCGTCCATTTAGATTTGAGCTTCCCATGGAACATCTTCAACCTGGCATTGAACAACCATACCTTTTGTCCAGGGATAAAGTCTTTGCACCTAATGTGCTGATCATGCCATCTCTTTACTTTGTCCTTATAAATCAAACTGTTGTCATATGCCCTGTTTCGGATTTCCACGAGCTCGTTCAAGTTCAAGTCTCGGCAAAGTTTTCCTAGGTGACAACTCCAATTAATCTTCTTAATTGCCCATTCGGATTTATGAATCAACTCTGCGGGCAAATGACATGGCTTTCCATAGATCATTCTAAATGGTGAAGTACCCAATGGTGTCTTGTAGGCTGTCCTATAGGCCCACAGAACTTGGTCCAAGAGTTGAGACCAATTCTTCCTATCGGGACGAACCAATTTCTGCAAAATACTCTTCACCTCTCTGTTCGAAACCTCTGCCATGCCGTTGGACTGTGGGTGGTAAGGACTAGTAACTCTGTGATCAAATCCATAGTCCTTGGCTAAAGATCTCATATCTCGGTTCACAAAATGGCTACCCCCATCAGATATCAAAACTTTTGGCACCCCGAATCTTGCAATAATATGGTCTTTCACAAACTTACAGACAGTCTTGCTGTCTGCGGTTCGGGTTGGGATAGCCTCCACCCACCTAGATAAATAATCAACCGCCAACAAAATATACTCATGTCCATGGCTGTTGGGAAAGGGACCCATAAAATCTATGCCCCATGCATCAAAAACATCACAAATAATCATCGGTTGCATGGGCATCTCATCTCTCTGTCCAACTGTCCCTCCCATCCTTTGACAAATCGGGCACGGCCGTACAAAATTAATAGCATCTCTAAACAAGGTCGGCCAATACAATCCACATTGAAGTACTTTGTGAGCGGTTTGCTTTCCCGAATGGTGTCCTCCAGCCTCAAGTGAATGACAATATGTGAGGACACTATGGTATTCCTCCTGAAGAATACACCTTCTCCAAACACAATCCGGTCCTTCGAAGAAAAGGATAGGATCGTCCCAGTGGTATCTCCTCGAATCCGACTTCAGTCGATCAATGCTGCTCCTAGTCCAACCATGGGGAACCTGCTTGGAGACAAGATAGTTCACCATGTTGGCATACCACGGGAGGGAGTCAATAACACAAATTGACTCATCTGGGAAGGTCTCTCTAATCCGCTCATGATCAGGAGAATCCTTAAGTTCAATCCAAGAAAGGTGATCAGCCACGACATTCTTCACTCCAGGTTTATCTTTAATCTCCAAATCAAATTCCTGGAGGAGTAGAATCCACCTAAGAAGACGTGCCTTCGCATCCTTCTTTTCCATTAAGTATCGAATGGTTGTGTGATCAGTATAAATTGTCACCTTAGAGCCTAAAATATATGATCTGAACTTCTCGAGGGCCCATACTACCGCGAGCATTTCCTTTTCAGTCACTGTATAATTTTTTCTGTGTAGGATCTAAAACTTTGCTCGCATAGTGAATCGCAAACGGAATCCCCTCTCGCCGTTGTCCTAACACAGCTCCTATAGCGAAATCTGAAGCGTCAGTCATGATCTCAAAGGGGAGAGACCAGTCAGGAGCTTGTAGGATAGGCGAGGCACACATCTTCCTTTTCAAGAGCTCAAAGGCCTCCAGACACCTGTGATCTACAACGAACTCTATGTCTTTCCCTAAGAGCTCAGTCAGTGGGCGGGCGATCTTTGAAAAATCCTGAATGAATCTCCTATAGAATCCAACATGTCCTAAAAATGATCGCACTGACTTTACGTTGGTAGGTGGATCGAGTTTCTTGATCACCTCCACCTTGGCAGGGTCAACCTCCATTCCCCTTTTGGAGATGACATGCCCCAACACGATACCCTCCGTCACCATAAAGTGACTCTTCTCCCAGGAGAGTACCAGATTCACCTCTCTACACCTCGTGAGGACTCGGTCCAAGTGCGCTAAACATGTATCAAAAGAATCACCATGGACCGAGAAGTCATCCATGAATACTTCCAGGAAATCGCCCACCATCTCGGCAAATATGGCTATCATGCACCGCTGAAATGTGCCCGGGGCATTGCAGAGCCCGAATGGCATGCGCCTGAAAGCATAAGTGATGAATGGACATGTGAATGTGGTCTTTTCCTGGTCCTCAGGGGATATGGCCACCTGGTTGTAGCCTGAGTACCCGTCAAGAAACAGAAGAACTCTTTCCCTGCGAGTCTCTCCAAGATCTGATCAATAAAAGGCAAGGGAAAGTGATCTTTCTTGGTCCCAGCATTCAGGCGCCTGTAGTCGACACAGACGCGCCACGACGTGGGTACCAGTGTCGCGATCTCTACCCCCTCCTCGTTGGTGACCATCTGAATTCCCGACTTCTTCGGGACAACATGAAGTGGGGCCACCCACTTGGAGTCAGAAATAAGATATATAAACCCTGCTTTGCACCATTTCTCAATTTCATTCTTCACCACTTCCCGTAGATTGGGGTTAAGTCTCCTCTGAAACTCACGGGAAGGTCTCACGTTATCCTCAGTAAAAATGTGGTGCGAGCAGAGAGCGGGGTTGATGCCCACGAGATCCGACACTGTCCAGCCTATTGCTTTGCGGTTCCTCTCTAAGACTTCTAACAACCTAGACTCCTGCTCTAAAGTCAAGTCTGAGCTAATGATGACAGGATATCTCTCTTTGGGTCCCGCAAGAAAGGCACACTTAAGTGTAGGAGGTAGTGATTTCAGTTCTGGCAATGTGGTATCATCAAGCAGATCTGGCTGAACTGAATCTGGTTCCGTGCTGCATGAAGGTGGGCTAAGCTGAGTAGTACTCGCCACCAAATCAGAAGTATCGGGAGTCGGATCGTCAAAAGTATAGAAATAATCGGCAAAAGCCACGTCCGACTCGTCATCTATGTCCCATGATTGTTCCGAAGATGATGGAACTGACAGATCTGGATGGATCTCTAAGTCATCATGAGAATAGGTTGATGCATCTCTAGCAAGATCAGACAACACCTGGCAAACTGCATCATGCACTATATCCTCTCCAGATGAAAGGGTCTCTCTCTGTCCTGAAGGAATTTGTCCCCAAATCCCAACTGTGCTAATCATACTGCAATCTGCCTCTGAAGATGAGTACTCTGTGCTACTCTCTGAATCGGGTCGCTGACACTTGGTTTTCTTCATCTCAAGGTTCACTTCTCCGCCTGGAGAACGGAACTTCATCATTCCCGTACCATAATCGAAAGCTGCGCCTGCGGTCCTAAGAAAGGGTCGCCCGAGAATGATCTGAGATTCTCTCCAATGATTGGGGGTCTCCATGTCCAAGACTGTGAAGTCCACCTGATAGTTCTGCCC
This sequence comes from Ottelia alismoides, assembly GCA_037367405.1. Classification (NCBI taxonomy): domain Eukaryota; kingdom Viridiplantae; phylum Streptophyta; class Magnoliopsida; order Alismatales; family Hydrocharitaceae; genus Ottelia; species Ottelia alismoides. Next base: position 252,283 of record JAZKJV010002150.1, read on the forward strand.
CTCAATCGAGATAACGACGTTCTTCACTTCTCCCTTAGGTCTCTTCATTGAACGATCTGCAAATTGGAGTAAAGCTCTAGATTTGCGAAGTGGTCCCAACTCCAATTTCTGATATAATGCTAAGGGAAGTAAGTTGATCGAAGAACCATTATCTAAGAGTGTGCGTGCAAACGCAATGTCGTCAATACGACTCTCCACATAGTGAGCACCCATGTCTCTCTTTTTCTTTGGCAAAGTCTGATTCTTGAGACAATAGGTTGTGGCTACTGATAAGACATGTGTCTTTATATTTCGGTTATCTTTCTTCCTGCTAACCCTTATAGGTGTGCATCTCACCTTAAGGTATTTTTGGAAGGAAGGATGGTTAGCCACATATTCATCAAATGGCACTTTAACGATGATGTTTTCTTTACAAAATTGTGCCTTGTTGGGGTCATCTTTCTGAATCTTTTTGATGCGCTTTCCTGCCGTAAGAGCACGGGGGAAAGGGATTGAAGCTAGGGAAATAGAGGATGAAGAATCTGAATCATGAACTGAAAAATCATTCTTTGCATTAACGGAAACAGAGTTCTTCATACAAGAATCTTTTTGATGCAACATGGACTCGAAATCAAAACTATCTACTACAGGTTGTGGAATAGAAGTTGGAGTGGTATCCGCCACAACCGGAGATGCAAGGTCCTCCGTAGATTCAGAAGAATATCCATGCTGACGATGCTGCATACGTGCTCTCCTCCTCCTCTCGGCTCCCTGAGTAGAAATCCTCGAATGATGCTGATGGGGCTCTGAAATATGATGCCTCTCCTCCTCGTCCTCTGAAGACTCTTCAGGTAGAGCTTCAGAGATGCCCCTCCTCGTGTCCCTCTCCCGGTCAGGTACGACCATGGTCCTTCCGCTCCTGAGTGACATGTGGTTAGCCTCGTCACACGAAAGAACCTCATGTTCAGATTTAGGAGATGCTGAATAGTATACCTGACCAAAGTGCTGCTGAGAACTAGAACGGTTCAGGCTATTGGGGTTAGCCTGAACTTGGGCTAGGATTGAGGTAGAGGGTGCAGTCTGCTCGTCTCACCATCTGGACAGGCGGTTGACATCCACCCGTAAGTCCTGAACCTCGTTCCTGTAGGAACGTAGCTCGTCGAGTATCTGCTGCTGAATATCTATGGGACTAGACGATGAAGGAAGTGGATAAGACTGGGAAGAAGAACGGGAAGACTGGCCCTGCTGCTGTTGCTGGAGTTGCGGGCCATGCTGGCCCGTCTGGTAATGGCCCTGTCAGCCATACTGCTGGTACTGCTGCCTCTGCTGCTGGGGTGGCTAGAATCCAGGGCTCTGCTGTGAAGGAGGTGGTGCGGAGGTGAATGCGGTGTTGTGAAAGGTCGGGGGACGCTGATAGGTCTGTTGGTCTCCCGTACTTCCCTGCCTGGCAGGGTCCTGAGTATACCATATCCCATTCACCTCCCAAACTGGTGGAGGCTCCTCCTAGACTGTCTCTGCTACGGGAGGTGGCTGCTGGAAAGAGTGGGTGTAGGATTGGTCCTGCTCCCACGGCTGGGGTTGCCCTGACACCAACTGCTCCTGAACATGGTGAACTCGGTATACGGGAGCAGAGGGTGCAGTCACGGCGGGTATCCTTATCTTAGATACCTTCTCAGTCAACTCCTCCATCTGTTTTGGAAGTTTAGAGACGCTCCGGTCTAACTCATCAATCCTCCTGTCGATCTTCTCGACTACAGTAAGCTTGTCAGCAAGGAGTCCCATGCTAGGGATCACATCCTGAGAGAGATCGACTACAGCTGGTTTCCCCCCTCCAAGTGAGAGTGAACTGGGGGATGGTGTATAGGCCCTGCTGGCCATCTGTGAGCGGCTAGTTTCAGCCATCTGCTCGAATACCCTCCAGACGGTATCCGCTCCTCGTGATGTATAGCTGCCTCCACAGGCAGCGCTCACTAAACCCTGCATCTCAGGGTTGAGACCAGTGAAAAATGATTGGACCAAGATGTTATCATTTAGTCCATGACAAGGACACTTCTGCAGGATGTCCTTGAATCTTTCCCAAGCATCGCAAAAAGCTTCATGGGGTAATTGGGAAAAACTCGTAATGCGCATCCTCATCATGTTAGTTCTACTCAAAGGGTAGAACTTCTTCAAAAACAGGTCCTTGAACTGGGCATATGTGGTGACGGCGATCCCAAGATTCTTTACCCAGTAATCAGCTTTGCCACCCAAGGCAAATGGAAGGGCTTTGAGCCTAACATAATCCTGGCTAACATTTTGATGTTTGAGGTTAGCACAGATGAGCTCAAAGTCCCTTAGGAATGCATATGGTTCCTCAGAAGCATTCCCATCGAAGTGTGGCAACAGGTTCAGAAAATGCGGCTTCAATTCAAAATCAACCTCGGGTTTGGCCGGACTCAAGTAGTTCTGAATTTGATATTGTCCGGGGTTATAAGCCGCATCCATTGGTAGTTGGACCCCAACATTTAACTGTCCTAACTGAGCTCTCAGTAATGCTTGTTGCTGCTCAGATGCAGCTAATCGGGCAAGTATACTTCTCATCGGGTCTTCATGGTTCTCTTCTTCCTCTTCTTTCTTCTTTGGCATTTTACTCGAATCTTCTTTATGTCCTGAATCAGCAATGTTTTCTTGATTAGAAGAGGATTTATGAATCATGATATTCTCACCAAGGCGATGGTCTTCCTCGGTGAGGTGGGAAGAGAGAAATGGAATGGTTTGAGGGTAACCATCCCGAGAGTGAGTGATCCTGGACTCAAGAGGGTCATGAGTCCAGGTTGGTCCAAGTTGCGCTTTGACCTTTGAAGACATACTTTTTGGAGGGTTCAACGAGAGATTCGCAAAGTCCGAATAAATATCCCCCCAATCAGTCATCTTCGATGTCAAAAGAACCGATTAGATCAAGATAATCAATGAGGCGCTAGTTCTACGGTGCACGTAAATGTGCGGAGTGAACTCACACAATTCAAACGCAATTCAAACCCCCAATTTCACTAACTCCACACATGATGGCCGTAAGAGTTCGGCCGATTTATCTGGTCAATTTTAGTTGGTGAGAATACAATCTTGGAAAGATTAACGAGCTGTTAGGTGCCCGTATTTTCCTACAGACTGGCCCGGTTCTTACGACTAGTTTGACCTACTTTCAGCCAGTATAGGAGTAAGTACGGACCGTATAAATACGGCTACCCGTTCCTTAAGGACTAATGCGTCCTCTAAACCTCCCACTCTGCTAAGGAAGTCCGGACCGTTTACCGACTACCCGTAAATCCTCACTAAAAAGTAGCTAATCGCCTAAAAAGAAAGAATCAGTAGTAAGTAAGAAATCCAGACTTGGCTCTATCCTAGGGTCGTCTCTCTCTCACTTGCAATTAAAACAAACAATGAGGGCTTTATGCACCCGAGAATAAGGGTTCTTTTTATTCCAATTATTTAGATCGACCTGCTCAATTCAGTCCCAATTTTAGAGTTAGGTTATCACTTGAATTTTATGTGAACACACAAGTACGTCTACCGTTCAGTCCCAATTTCCTTTTGACCTTAAGTTGTAAAACAAGAGGGGAATTGGAAATCAGAATGCAAACGAGAAACTATGATGCATGCTCAGAAGAAGGTATGCTTACAGTGAATCCCAACACTCTTCATGCGTTATGCAAAACTGAATTTGTAAATATTACACTAAATGCATGCAGATCGAGAAAACCGCACCTAAACAGTATACTATTAGCGGGGAAGAATTGATTGGATTTGAGCTAAGTAGTACGTGTCTATGTGCGTCTCATTATGAATCTTATAAGATATGTGAATCTTCTAAGATAACTGTGGCCTAAATTACGATGGGCACAAACAAATTTGATTCTAAACTACCGTGTGCCTAATCCTTAATTTTCGCCACTCAAGTCAAGCCCCACCCTCGCCGGAGAGTGAAACAGGCTCGACACACCACAAATAATGTCCAAGTCTTTTTACATGCGCGAGCTCTCAAACAAGAGCCGCTATAAAGAGCAAGCTACCTAAATAATTACAACAATTATTACAAAATTCTCTCAAAAATGAAATGCTTTATCCTCACACTTCAGCAGTCGGCGCGCGTCACGTCCTTCGACCTCCGATGTACTCCAAGTCCACCGGGCCCTCGCAAGGAAAATGAAATTTATATTAGAGAGATAAACAACAAGATATATACAAAAATATAAAGAGAAATAATTGCAAAAAAATGGAATAAATACAAGTGGCTCGGGGGTCAGACTACCCGAGTAAATGGAAAACTAAATCCAAATTTTTAAACTAATCCCTAAGCCGTTTGCCTCCCCGGCAACGGCGCCATCTGACGAGTCGCTAAATACGTTGTTTAATTTGGTCAAGTTGTAGCACGTGTACTTAGCAATTCGGTCAGAACCGAGAGAAGATCTCCGTGAAGAGTGTCTCGGCTTAATTTATATCCCGGGCAAGTCCGGGGTCGAACATAGGGAGGCAAAGGAACAACTTTGGGGTTAATTTACAAATTTAAGATCTAGATATCCAAGTGGTTTTTTTTAGATTTTTTTTAATGCAAAAATCAAAGCAAATGCAAATGCGGGTGAATCAAGACACTAAGAAAACACAAACAAGGCCAAATTAATTTTAATAGAAAATAAATCCAATTTAGCCAATTCGTATTTTTCCTAGAATCCTAATCCAGTGATGAACATAAAACACATTTTTTTGGAATTTTATGGGTTAAAACGCAATAACTAAAAATACACACTTTTTATGAGTTTTTTCGCAATTTATCACACAAACAGTACGCAAAAAACATGAAAAATTACTGGAACTAAAACATTATGCAAGGAAACTACAGTAATTTTTTTGGAATATTTTGATAAAATATAATTTTTTATGAATTTTTTAGTGAAAATAGAGTGAAAATGAGTAATTAATTCCTATTAAATCCACGTTATCAAATTAGTCCGAGAGCAAATTATCTCAAAAAGATATTTAAATAAGCAATCCAGGAGAGTTGAAATTTCGCAGAAATGATTTATGTATATTTAATTAAAAATCAAACACTATATCTACTCTACAAATTATTCCAAAGCACAAGACAACTCCAATTTAGATAAAATTTGGATTGTAAATTCATCACATATCAAGGCATCACATATATTTTTTGTGAAATTTTTGGAGCAACCATGTGTGAGATATAATTTTAAGAGCACGGAATGGGTAAAATATGCTGAGTTTCAGTTGAACATTTTTAATTAATTACCCAAACACCACAAAAATACAAAGAAATATCCACAAAGTAGAGAATTAGTTGCTCAACATGAAAACATTTTTCATTGAATACAAAGATGCACTACAGGTGTCCAAATTAGTAGCCAAACATAGGAATGTCTTTGCAAATCAGAAATTGAAAAGATACTATAAAACATGCACAAGGACTAATCTGCAATTACTAAAACTATGAAGGAAATCTTGCAATATTTACAAAAATAAAAAAATAAAAATGGGGACCTCTTCTTCCTTGTGCGCAGGTGGAGAAGAACCCAACACCTGGGCGCGGGCGGCGCCGCCCACGCGCGGCTGTGGCGGAGGAGGCTTGCGGCGGGGGAGCGCAGGAGGCGGAGGAGGCTTGCGGCGGTGAGGGGCCGCTGGAGGCGGAGGCCGGTGGCAGGCAGAGCGCGGAGGAGCCGCGGCGGAAGGGGACGGCTGGACTGGTCGGCGGACGGTGGGTGCCCACGTGGAGGCCGAGCGGAATCGTGCGCGCAGCGGCACGCGTTGGAGGAGGAGGCGGCGGCGGCGGCTGGGCCACTGCTGCGGAGCCGGCGGTGGAGGATGGAGGAGAGGGGTGGGGGGGCGGCGGCGCGGAGCTGCTTCCCCCTGCCCGCTGTTACTTTTTTTCTTTTTTTGATTTTTTTAATTCTTTTAATTCTTTTTACTGCTGTAATAAAAAGAGATTTTTTTAAACTTTTTTATCTTTTTTTTTTTAATTTTCTTTAGACAGGAAATAATACAAAGGATATGGAGGACAAGGAATGGTGAATGATGGTGATGAAGAAGAACAAATGGGTTTATATAGATGGTAATGTGATGGTTTAAAAAAAATTGCAAAGATAAAATAATGACAAGATGAAATTAAAAATACCTACGATGGACGCGGGCGCCTATGGAGTGCTCACGAGAGCACGGTCTTCGCTCAAATCGCCGGCGAACGATGAGCTCGAGCAGAGCGCGGTTGCAGCTGCGATGTTGGCCAAAAAGCCAACGGATCTCACCGGAGAGAGGGCCGTCGTCGCTCGACCGCGGTTGCGTCGCTGTCACCGATTCAACTCAGGGAACTAGGTTCTCCTCACATAAAGATGGATCAAAAGCAAAAATGAGGAGAATGGCATGTATATAAAGAAGAAGAAAAATGGAAGTTAGAATTAAGATGGAGTGGGATGGAGGTTAATAAAATGGTGGAGTTGAATTAGAAGTTAGAAAATATGGTGGAGTAATGGAGTTGAATTGGTGGTTATTGTAGAGAATGTAAAATAAATAAATAAATAATATAAAATAAAGTAGGCTACTTTAATTACAATAGAATAAAAAAGAATAAAATAGATAGTGGACAATTTACAAGGGAAGACAAACAACATGTACACATTTTTTTTACTTTTCTAATATGCAATTTTTTTGTCTTTTTAATAAGAGATATTTACAACGGAAAAATACAATAAAATACTACAATTAAAATACAATACAAGTATGATTTTTTTGTATTTTTAATAATTAAGAAAGATACAATAAAAATTAAAGAAAGAATGAATATATACATGGTATATAATGTACATCTAGGTCCCAAAACCCAACTTTTGCAAATGAGCTCCGATTTTAATGAAACCACTTCCATTGGATAGATAATTTTCTAACTTGAACTTTAAAAGTGAGTTTGGTGAATTTGGAATTCATACGGAGCGGGAATTTAGCTTGGAAGTTGGACTTTACGGCTTTTTCTCTTTGGGATCTAGGAGCATTTATTTGAGGTAAAATTTATTTTGTATTTTTGTATTTTTATATACATTTTTATAAACAAGTTAGAGAAAGAATTAGGTAAAAAGGAGTTGAAATGAAATTATTAAAATATATGATGTTTTGGGCTATTTACAGGTATAAAACTCCTTTGATTTTGCGGCTTTTTATTGTTAATTCATTTTGTACAATCTTATATACAATAATTGTGTGTTTTATTTACAAGAGTTATTTTGTTAATTTATTGATTTTATGGATATTTATTAGGGAATTTACTCGTGGATTTTGCTAAGATCAAGATATTGAGATGATGAATTGTGGATTCATCAGGCGTTGAATCGGACGGCTGATGCGCTTGACTTATCCACGTGGCACACTCCATGTTTGCCGATGATGCTTCGCCGATGGATGGTGGAGATTAGATCGCACGGAGGTGATCAACGGTTGATGCAGAGCTCCATCCTACGGTCGTGCTTCCATCTGGGATTGGACCTTGATCGGACGACAGAGACGAAGGGACGAAGAACAGGGAAGAACTTCCCCGTCCCCGACCTTCGATCCGATGATGCACTCACGTCCGGTCGTCCCTCGAGCTGCTGATGGTCCAAGGAGCTACTTGGGAACACCTGGTATCGACAGGAGGACTCCAAGAAGCCCAAGGCTCGTCGGAGCTCTCCAGCGAGGTCGGAGAAGCACTGAGTCCCCGGGTACCTCACTTTCCTTCAAAACGCGACCCCTTAGGGACCTTTGGCCCTCCAAACCTGCAAAAGAAAATTGCGCAAGCAAGACAAGGGTCCGGCGGCCTTATTTAGGTGAAATGGATGGAGGATGGGTGCGGCGGAGATGCTCCGGTGAAGGTGGTGGAGTTGGGGCATCTAACTACAAATCCGTGGGGGATCTGGGTGAGTGGAGGTGCCTGGAATGAAGTAGAAGCGAAGATGAAGGAGTGGGGGTGGTTTGGCGAGGTCGGAAGATGGTGGATCTCAGTGAAATTTTCGCCGGAGCAAAGCTCATGTGAACTACGAATACTCGATTTTACACTACATCTAAGAGCTACTGATCAATCTAATGACATGATTAAAACGCTAACATTAAAGGCTACCTAAAAATGATTGAAAGGCATAGCTCAAACCTGGCTTTTGGCCAAGGAGCAGGACGGTCGCCAGAGCGCCGCCTGGGTGCAACCTCCGCTCCTCCTCCGACCGATTCAAGGCGCCGAAAGCCTCCCCCTGTCACGAGGAAGCCTCCAGGACTGAATACGAGGAAGGAAGAAGAAGAAAGGCTGACCGAATTTGTGAAGGAGGCGGATGCTTTTTATTTATACAAGGTTGCGCACCCTTATTGATCGGGCAATCGACGGATACTCGTGATATGCACAAGGGAATAAACAAATGGGTGTGTATCTACAAGGATTAGGGAACAACTATTGTGAATGAAGCAATGTCAGTAGATGCCTGTGGCGGGCGGGAATTATGGGAGAAGATGGGCCGACAAGACATGTGGAGTCATTTCAGTCGCCTGGAGGAGTAGTTGACCAGGCGGTCAAAATTTGAAGGGTTGTGATTGGTCTATGTCAGTGCTAAGTTGACTTATTAATTAAACATAATAAATGATTTTATTAATTTTTACTTATGAAATGAAAATTGTTTATTAAATAAAGTAGTATTTATTTATGATTTTTATTTATTTTTTGATGTATTTTATTATGAGTTTATTTTAATAATGTATTTATAGGTATATTTACATGTATTTTGTACAATTTATTTTTATTTTGTATATTTTTTATTATTTTATTTTCTTATTTTATATATTTATAACTTATTTTTGTGATTCTAAATATATTTTTATTTGTTTTTATGAGTTTATTTGCATATTTAAATAAATAGGTATGTATAATATGTAGGTATACTTATAGGTATTTTACCTAAATTTTATATACATTTTATTTATTTAATGAATTTTATTGGGTTTTTTTTGGATTTACATTTTTAATGGAATATAGATAATATTTACAAGTTAATAAAAATGTGAAAGAATAAAAGAATGAAGTCCCCTTTTTATTTATATACAAGTAATACATAGGTATTTTGCCTATGCGATTACATAGACTTATTTTATTTGAGGTTTTACTTTTGTTTTTTTTAATTTCAATGTGTACATGTATTATGTATATTATTGACAAAATTCTAAAAATATAAATTTATAAAAATAACGAATAATGAATATAATGAATATTTTAATCGGTATTATGTATAATAGGGGCCCAAAATCTATCTTTTGCTCAGTAACTCCAAAAAATATAAAACCATCACCATTAAATAGCTCATGAAAAGTTATATACAATTAGAGTGATTTTGCTATGTTTTGAGTTTTTATTTGAAAGATATGGGTCTGTGAAGTTTGGTTTCTGGCTTTTTATTCTGGGTATAAAATGTACACTGTATATTATTTTTGTACAAACTCAATTTTGTACTTTTATTTACATTATTATCTACAACTTTCATGTACAAAATATTTTTTTATTTAATGAATAAATAAGTATATACAAAATAGGTGTCAAAATGCATAAATGAATGAATAAATTAATGAGGCATTTTTGTATCATTGGCCCTTATCTCCCCCTACTTTATTCTTTGTCGGCCAAGCCAATTCTTGACTTGGTCTCGGGGTTCGGGTCATAAAATATTTTCAATATTTTATTCCCTTTTCTTTTCTTCTCTTTATTCTATAATTTTAGCGTTAAAAACCATATAATATGTACAAATAATTCAATAAATAATGGTTGCTTATTTACACCAATTGAGGTCATTTACATGCATTTGCTAGGGGTTTTAAGGCCAAAATGATAGAATAAAGGTGATGAAATGGAGATTCATGACCCCCCTATACTTGCCTTTGCTAGTCCCTAGCAAATACTTATGCAATAAGTACAAAAAGAGTAAAGAAATAAGAAGAAAAGAAAAAGCAAGAATAAAGAATTTAAAGAATAAATTAAATTGATCATGATTATTAAACTTATATGTATAAAATCAAAGTTTGGAGCTCAGGTTAGACCTTGTTGTGAAAATGTGTGTGGAACCTGGTCGGGAACCAAATTTAAAACACAACAGCCTTCAAGAGTCGCAGAACTAGGTTCAAATCACCTCAATAGCCAGGTCAGAACTAGCCTACATCATACGTAAACCCTTATGACTATGAAGCTGACTTGTACAGTGTAAGTGATAGTGGCTCTCCCCAACTGAAATGACAAAGAGACCGGCTTCTTCAGAATGACAACCCAATGATTCCCCAATCCAACAGCTCTTTCCTCGAGGAGCGGGGTATTCCCTTCTAAGTTCAAGTGGCATCCGACTCAAGAGGAGGAGGTGAAGAGAAGAATGGACGGTAGCTAGTGTGGCTACCTATCCTGGGATGCCTGACCAGTGTAGTCAAGTCTTCCAGCTGCAGGCTCACATGGTATAACTTTGATGCTCAAGCTTGCTTATTTTCTATACAACATATATACATATTCCGACATGCACTTTATTTTTTATTTATTTACAAGTCTGTCCACCTTTTTTGGAGTCTTTATTTATTTTCTCTTTTTTTGAATACTATATACAACATCATTTACATAAGGAATTTTTCCTCTTGAGCCAGAAGACTATCCCTCTTTTGAAGCATTATCGCAACCCACACTATTCTGTCGTTAGACCTCATGGCTACTGGACCAGGTTGGGGTGCACTTCCCTCCGAGGAGGATGAATGTTTCCATACGTGTGCGTCTCAGACCGGCAAATCCCACCCCCTCATCACTCCAACTGAGTTGAGCCAAGTGAAAGGTGCAAGGTGTCCAAGTTAGGTCACGGCCGACAAGAGCCATGCGTATGTCTCGAAAAGTTCTAGTTAGTCCACTGAGGTGACTTGAACCCAGCCTTGAGTCTCAAAGGATTAAGTCCAATATGGACCTGAAGTACCTTAAACCTAGTTCCCATAAGGTTCCAGTGAAGTGAGGCGCAGTAAGGACCTACTAAGCTCCAATCTTCGACTTTACTCGGACTAGTTCAATTATTCAAACTCAATGTGGAAACATAATGAATGCTATGCAAATGCTATTTACAAAAAAAATGTTTTTATTATGCAAGCATACATAAAGAATTTTCAAAAAGGTTTTAAAAATCAAAAGACTTTTTCAAAAGAATTTTGAAAAGAGTAAAGAATTTTGAAAAGAATTTGGGCACAAATAGATAAATATACACAGCTATTTACACAGGCGTGCCTCTTTTTATTTACAAAAAATTAAGGATTTGCAGTTTAGTTTTTATTTATAGGTATATATGTACAATTATTAAAGAATTTTATGTTATTTATTATTTTATTTATTATTGATTTGATGTATATATTCCTCAAACTTATTTGAAAATCATTTTACAAACAATTTGAGAAACTATAGTCCAAAATAATTTTTACAAGCACTTTACAAACATATACACACATTTGAAAACCATTTTGCAAAGGTTTTCCAAACAGAATATATAGATTTTTCACATATTTTTGCAACCATTTTTCAAAGAGTTTAATGGGACTGCCCCCTTGGGGCAGTCAACATGGCTGCCCCCGCGCCGTTTTCGGTGCTTTTCTTAATTTTTTTGAAAAATATCGCCATGTATATTCATCCCTATATCCCTCTTATATGCCATTCGAATTTCATCAGAAACAGAGAATCCTACGGCCTCCATCGAACAATCATTTTTTAACGGTAACATGATTTTTTAAATCGACACCATCTCGATGGAGGCCGTAGGAGTCTCTGTTTCTGACGAAATTCGAATGGCATATAGGAGGAATATAGGGATGAATATACATGGTGATAATTTTCAAAAAAATTAAAAAGCGTCGAAAATGGCACGGGGGCAACCATTGTTGGCTGCCCGCAAGGGGCAGCCCCATTAAACTCTTTTTCAAACCGTTTGCAAACAATTTTTCAAACATTTTATTTCATACAAAGAAAAAATACTTTACAAACCAAAATATTTTTACAAAGATTGAAAATATGTAACAAAAAGTTTTCAAAATAGTTTTCAAAAGATTTTCACAAAGATTTTCAAACTATTTTTCAAACATTTTGCAAAAAAAACATTTTCACCTGATTTATTAATCATTACATATAAAAAGAATTTAAGGAATGATAACATCTTTTTATTAGGATTTTTAATGAATTTTAAAGAATTATTAGCCATATTATTAAGAGAATACGAAAGTACGAGTTATGGGTAAAGTATATTCGTAGTATATACGACCCCCCTATATTTAGCTTGAGCTATGTCCTCATAGATCAGAGAGAAAAGAGAAGACATAACTCGTACTGAGTATAGAAAAGTCTAAAGAATAAACGAACGAAGAAATGAAGGAATCAATGAGAAGTTGGTTGTCCCCCCTATACTTAGGATCAAATAATCCTAAGTATAGCAGACTGTACACAAAGCAGGGAGGGTCAAGGGTGGGAATGAACATATCGTACTCAGATTGTCTCCCCCTATACTTAGGCTAAGATATCCCTAAGTATAGACAAGAAGAGGAGACAATGGAGAGGATCGAAAAGAATGAAAGAAACTCAGGGTACACCCCCCTATACGTAGGACAAAGTACGTCCTAAGTATAGAAGACTATCTACAAGAGACGACACTTTTTTGATAGATACAGAAGATAGAAAAGGAAAAGAAAAGAAGAAAAGAGATCAGAAGATGGAAGAAGATAGAGAAGGATGTATGCATCACTCCCCCTATACTTAGCTTGAGCTATCCCTAAGTATAAGCAACGACATGAGTGATGTAACGGAACATAGAACAACACAGTGTGTACCCCCTATACTTAAGACAAGGTATGTCCTAAGTATAGTCACAGAGATATGGCGATAGATTTGAGACACACAAAACATACGGGAGAAAGAATGCACAAAAAACACATATATACATACGGTGAAGAAATTGGTGAAGTACAGGACGGTATCTGACAAGTGAATATCGTACTCGCGTCATCATCTCCCTGTGAGAATAGTGACGCAATCAAACAGTGTAAGACACTCGAATATGCAGTCTGGTGGGTGTCGGCTAGCGGAGCAAAATAGATCGAAAGGACAGATATCGGGTTCGGTAGCATGAATCAGTCAATCGGCTCATAGGGTCAGCATGAGGGAACATAGCCGATACAGTAAGACCGGGAGGAAGAAGGAACAGTGCAGATTCTCCGGTCAATCAGAGTCTCAATAAGATATGGAAAGGTAAAGAACAAGAGACATCGTGGCATTCGGTGGTCATGAGGTCAGAAGATCACATGAGACACACCGAATACCGCAAGTCATGGCTCAACCCTGCGAGGGTCGTCAAGGTGAGCAGGCTCGAAGGAGACGGGAATCATAGAATAATCAAAAGACTTGGTCCAGTGATCCGCAGATTGGATGCACACCCAAAGAGTTGACCAAGTGCACACAACATGAAAATCGGCTCCATGCTCCAATAGAATGGAGACACAATCAGAAGGAGACCGAGTACACAAATTAGAAGACCCGGCTTCGTACTCCACCAAATGGGAGCCACCAGAAGTGAAGCTGAGTACCTAAAATAAGATGTACTCTCCCGCAGATAACCCTCGAAGAGTAGTACATTCTAGTCAATGAATAGTCAGAAAAGAAGCTCACCCTTGCGAGGGTCATCAAGGTGAGCGGGCTCAAAGGAGCTGGATCCATCAGACGGATCATATTAGCGGTCTCGGTAGGCGACAGGTCGGCTACCAGCAGAAGAGACCGACAACTCAAGAAAGTGTGGCAGCGTCCCGCAGATAACCCTCAGGGAACGCGCTACCAGCTAGGCATCGAATAATCAGAGAAAGATGGCTCATCCTTGCGAGGACCATCAAGGAGAGCAGACTCAAAGGAGTCAAGTCAGGCGGGTCCCAAGATCAAGCAGATCGGTAATCATCAAAGCAACTGGGACCCGAAGATACCTCAGACGACTCGGTTTTGTGCTCCTAGTAGTAGGAGACACAATCTGAAAGGGAAACTGAGTGTAAAGAACGTGTTGCATTTTCCCACAGATAGTCCTCGGGGAGCAATGCAAGCTAATCAAGGAATAGTCAGATCAGATCTCAACCTTGCGAGGGGCTTCAAGGAGAGAGAGGACTCAAAGGAGTCAATCAAAAAGGCCTCCGTAGACGACAGATCGTCTACCAGCAGAAGAGACCGCAAGATCTAGCAAGGTGTCACAGTCTCTCATAGATAACCCTCGGAGAGCACAATGAACTAGGCAATAAATAATCAGTAAAATGAAGCTCATCCTTGCAAGGACCGTTAAGGAGAGCGGACTCTGATGAGTCTTTGAATGGCCTCGTGTACCAGCAAACCGGTAACACAATCAGACAGAGAGGCCAAATAGTCATATCAGACGATACGGTTTCGTACCCCAATAGAGTGGCAGTACAGGCAGTGAGTGAAACCGATCGTAAAGAGTGTGCCACATGCTCCCGCAGATAGTCCTCGGGGAGTCATGTAAGCTAAGTTAATGAAATCTTGGGATTGCTGGCAAGTCATCTCAGGTCCTCGAAAGCATTCAATCATTCGATCATTCGGAGGGCATAAGATCATGTGAGGGAGCAAATAATCAGGTCATTCACAAAACATCCCTCAGGTCAATCAAGTCTGGCTGAGATGGCATGAGAGATAATCAGGAATCCTTAAAGTGTCATAAGTGGATAATAGAATCAGGAGATCGGGAATGGATCAATCACGAAGATGAGAGATCATGTGGGTTCCAATCATCGTCACCGTGCAACATATATCAAGATAGTCTATCCAGCCCAGAAATCAAAGACGGACGGAACCTCAAAATAGATCGATCAGTAGAAGCATCATGATATCATCCTCAAATCATTGAAGCATATCACATCCTCAATCCGATGTGCGAGATCTAAATCCTCAATACAAAATCACACCTAATCAGCGTGCATCATAAAAAATCCTCAATAAGCTCCTACGCACGTATCCAAAGTCAAATCCACCAAGAGTAGTATATCAATCTAAGCATCCTCAACATCATGCCCGCCTTACTCCAATAATCTCTGTAAATCAAGAATCCTCGATGCGGGCTATCTCTGAAAGCGCAGCAATCCCGGGTAAAAGAAGAGATGATACAGGGGATACGAGGAGGGTGGGCAAGGAGAGGAACACAAAGGTCGGGCGAACGTGATTGAGCGCAAGCGCCAATATCATGACTTAATGCAAATGAAGAGGTCTATGTATAAGAGAGGTAGAGAGACTCGAAGATGAAGAATGCATGACTCACACGGACGGTACTGATGGATCTAGGAAAAATGGAAACATAACAGACTCCAAGTCACAATCAATACGCAAGGCAACCCCCTGATTCACCTACTCAACACAATGGAGACCAAGATGTGATCTTTTTATCTTGTCGATTTTAGAGTGAGGCGAGAATCACAAAGTTGTACAAACACTTAGGAGGCTTGATGGGCTTTGGGCACTACTCTTTAGTGTGTATGTGAGCAATTAAAACGCATACAATGAGGAGGTTGCTCTCCCCAAGACAAAAAATCCATTACATTTTATTTTTAGGTTCAAGTGTAGTTAGCAGTCCCGGTTTTATTTTTGTTATCACTTTTTTGGATATTTTCAATGCACGTGCCTATCGAGGTTTCAATTTCCATTAAGCATTTTAGGTTGGCAAAAACAGAGGGAGAAGGTCGGAAAAGCCATGCAAGTCGGAAATCGATGATGCATGCTAAGTAAGAAAACTTACAGTGCCTCCAGCTCTCTCCATGCGGGATGCAGAACAGAATTTGAAACCTATGCTACGTGAGATGCGCCCTAGATATAGGATGCTATTAGCATGAAGAACATTATTTCAAAATTGACTAAGTCCCAAGTCATATCTATAGGTACATGCATATATATTAGGGTTTGGGCCTTGTCTATGTCAAACAATCCTAAGCTAGGGCTCATTCACACAAAATAGTAAAAATAAAATAAAAGCAAAAGCGTCAAAATCATCGAGGCCCCCAAGGGAACAATCCCTCGGGCAATGGACCTCGAGAGCTGGAGTGTCTGAGAGTCCTGTATTATTACAATTATAGGGTCATCTCTCATATAAATACACATATAAATAATTAATGCAAAAAGTCAACAGCCTTCCAAAATTTCTTCTCCTTCTGCCTTCAATGCTCTCTCCTGCTGGCCGGTGTAGAGAAGCCAACTCCACCTCATTTGGGAGCATTGGTCCTCCTAGGAGGTACTCCTTCGCTTGGCGGTCCCTCGCATCAAAGACAAATAGAGGAGATGGGTCAGAACAGTCTCAATAATCTCAATAATAATCAAATAAATAAATGAATGCTGGACATGAGTAAAGAATTAAATATATGAATGAATATCCACACAAAATCCGTTGCCTCCCCGGCAATGGCGCCATCTGTTTAACCCGAAAATCGGTGATCTTAAGTTCCACACAAGGCGGGAACTCAGTTGCTGAATCAACCACACGAAATCCGAATTAAAGCAATAATTAACCCACAATCAGAATAAAGCGATTAAATCTAAAAAATATGGAGTTAAAATTTATTATAACTCTACATGCAAGTGTGTATAGGTGTAAGCACAAGTAGAGGTCGAACACAGGGAGGCGAATTGTTGTGTGGTGAAATCGAATGCGCATTTATTCAATTCTTGGTTCATGTCCAATTCTTTATTATTTTTGTGGGTTTTTGATTATATATATATTTTTATTTTATTTTTGCTTTTATGATTTTTATGTTGTTTTTATATTTTATATTTTTTTATATTTTCTTTTATATTTTAAATTTTATAATATAGATATAGATATAAAGATATATATATATAAGAGGAGAGAGATATTATGTATTGGTATATATATAAATACTGAAAATATGTAAATATAATATTTTTAGGCTTTTTTATATTTTTATATTTTTTTGTTATTTTTCTGGAATTTTACTAATTTTTATGTATTTTTAATTCCAAAAATATCCCTCATTTGGGACTAAATAAATAGGCCTAAAATAATTTGGATTTTAAAAATATAAAATAAGTCTCAAAATTACCCAAATTAATTTTAATACATCAATAATAATATATAGATAATTATAAAATAAGAAAACATTTTTTTGGTATTTTTCTTGGTTTTTTTATATTTTTTTGGTGGATTTTGGAGCTTTCTAATTTTTATCATTTTTTTTATTTTTTTGGGTTTTTCATTTTTGGATTCAATAAATAGCAAGATATAACATATATAACTTTTTTGTAACTTTTCAAAAATATTTTCTATTTTTTGGTATTTTATAATTTAAACAGGGCAAAAATGGCTCCTATTTCAATTTAAAAATTAGATAAAATGCAAAAAATGCATGTAAAAAATGTGGGCATGAAAGTACACTGCATGAAGCATTTACCCATATTTTTTTGTATTTTTAGGAGCTGCATAGCTATTTTTAATAAATAGATAAAAGACATAAAAACAAAACAGCATGGCAGGGGCTTAAATGCAATAAAAATACCATACAGGGAAACAGTTGCAATTATGCCTTCATGAAACAACATTTATTTAAATATTAGAGGCTATTTTACAATTACAAAAACCGCCAGGGTGTTACATGCAATTTTACGTGCCTCACGCGGGACTACACGTGAGGCGGGGAGGGACCAATATGTAATAAAAACAAGTGCAGGGGTCCTGTGACAAAATTCCCTATTTATTTACAACGTAATATTTTATTTACAAGATTAAATATTAAATTCAAAAAGGCGGGGTGTAGGTTTGCAAATTACCCCTTAAGGTGCTGAATCGGACGGCTGATGCGCTTGACTTATCCACGTGGCGCCTCCACGTTTGCCGATGACGCTTCACTGATGGATGGTGGAGATTAGATCGCACGGAGGTGATCAACGGTTGATGCAGAGCTACATCCTACGGTCGTGCTTCCATCTGGGATTGGACCTTGATCGGATGATAGAGACGAAGGGACGAAGAATAGGGAAGAACTTCCCCGTCCCCGACCTTCGATCCGATGATGCACTCACGTCCGGTCGTCCCCCGAGCTGTTGATGGTCCAAGGAGCTACCTGGGAACACCTGGTATCGACTGGAGGACTCCAAGAAGCCCAAGGCTCTTCGGTTCTCTCCAGTGAGGTCGAAGAAGCGCTGAGTTCCCAGGTACCTCACCTTCCTTCAAAACGCGACCCCTTAGGGTCCTTTGGCTCTCCAGACCTGCAAAAGAAAATCGCGCAAGCAAGACAAGGGTTCGACAGCCTTATTTAGGTGAAATGGATGGAGGATGGGCGCGACAGAGATGCTCCGGCGAAGGTGGTGGAGGTGGAGCATCTAACTCCAGATCCGTGGGGGATCTGGGTGAGTGGAGGTGCCTGGAATGAAGTAGAAGCGAAGAGGAAGGAGTGGGGGTGGTTTGGAGAGGTTAGAAGATGGTGGATCTCAGTGAAATGTTCGCCGGAGCAGAGCTCCGACGAACTACGAATACTCGATTTTACACTATATCTAAGAGCTACTGATCAATCTAATGACATGATTAAAACACTAACATTAAAAGCTACCTAAAAATGATTGAAAGGCACAGCTCGAACCTGGCTTTTGGCTAAGGAGCAGGACGGTCGTCGGAGCACCGCCTGGGTGCAACCTCCGCTCCTCCTCCGACCGATTCAAGGCGCCGAAAGCCTCCCCCTGTCACGAGGAAGCTCCTGGACTGAATACGAGGAAGGGAGAAGAAGAAAGGCTGACCAAATTTGTGAAGGAGGCGGAGGCTTTTTATTTATACACAAGTTGCACACCCTTATTGACCGGGCAATCGGGGGAGATTCGTGATATGCACAAGGGAATAAATAAATGGGCGTATATCTACAAGGATTAGGGAACAACTTTTGTGAATGAGGCAATGTCAGAAGATGCCTGTGGTGAGCGATAATTAAGGGAGAAGATGGCCCGACAAGACAGATGGAGTCATTTCAGCCGCCTGGAGGAGTAGTTGACCAGGCGGTCAATATTTGAAGGGCTGTGATTGGTCCATGTCAGCGCTAAGTTGACTTATTAATTAAAAGTAATAAATGATTTTATTAATTTTTACTTATGAAATAAAAAAATGTTTATTAAATAATGTAGTATTTATTTATGATTTTTATTTATTTTTTTGATGTATTTTATTATGATTTTATTTTAATAATGTATTTATAGGTATATTTACATGTATTTTGTACAATTTATTTTTATTTTGTATATTTTATTATTTTATTTTCTTATTTTATATATTTATAACTTATTTTTGTGATTCTAAATATATTTTTATTTATTTTTTATGAATTTATTGGCATATTTTATAAATAGGTATGTATAATATGTAGGTATACTTATAGGTATTTTACCTATATTTTATATACATTTTATTTATTTAATGATTTTTATTGGTTTTATTTTGGATTTACATTTTCAATAAAATATAGATAATAATTACAAGTTAATAAAAATATGAAAGAATAAAAGAATGAAGTCCCCTTTTTATTTATATACAAGTAATACATATGTATTTTGCCTATGTGATTACATAGACTTATTTTATTTGAGATTTTCTTTTTGGTTTTCTTTTAATTTCAATGTGTACTTGTATTATGTATATTATTTACAAAATTATAAAAATATAAATTTATAAAAATAATGAATAATGAATGTAATGAATATTTTAATCGGTATTATGTATAATAGGGGCCCAAAACCTATCTTTTGCTCAGTAACTCCAAAAAATATAAAATCACACCATTAAATAGCTCATTAATTAAAAGTTATATACAATCAGAGGTGATTTTGCTATGTTTTGAGTTTTTATTTGAAAGATATGGGTCTGTGAAGTTTGGTTTCTGGCTTTTTATTCTGGGTATAAAATATACATTGTATATTTTTTTGTACAAACTCAATTTTGTACTTTTATTTACATTATTATCTACAACTTTCATGTACAAAATATTTTTATTTAATGAATAAATAAGTATATACAAAATAGGTGTCAAAATGCATAAATGAATGAATAAATAAATGAGGCATTTATTGTATCATTGGCCCTTATCTCCTCCTACTTTATTCTTTGTCGACCAAGCCAATTCTTGACTTGGTCTCGGGGTTCGGGTCATAAAATATTTTCAATATTTTATTCCTTTTTCTTGTCTTCTCTTTATTCTATAATTTTGGTGTTAAAAACCATATAATATGTACAAATAATTCAATAAATAATGGTTGCTTATTTACACCAATTGAGGTCATTTACATGCATTTGCTAGTGTTTTTAAGGCCAAAATGATAGAATAAAGGTGATGAAATGGAGATTCATCAGCGACTTGACGCAGGAGAGTCGTCGGATCAAGGGCTTTGCTCGATCAAACTACGTCTGGACGAGGTGGGGAGGACTAGTGGTGCGATGGTGGGCGGCGTTCACGAGCTACGGCGGCGCTGGTGACCAAGGGAGGAGAGGGTCGAGCGGCGGAGCGGTGGTGTATGAGCATCGGTGAGGTGGCACGGGGCGTAGGGGAGAACGACGGAGCTCACGTCGTAGATGTGAAAATGTGTGAAGACGAAGCGTTGGCTGGTGACGTCGATGGTGTACGAGAAAAGTAACGCCAGAGGTGGTTGGAGCTCGGTGAGCTCCATCGTCGCCTCGACTTGTTGGCGTACGAGGAGGCTTGAGTAGCTGGGGGGTGCGACCATGGCAGGAGGAAGCCTCCTGGATCTCACCGGCGAAGATGAGCCGTAGCGTTGGGTTGTTGTCACCAGCCCAACCAGCCGTCTCTCTCTCTCGTTTGAAGATGGGAGCTCGAAGATTAGTGTATGATCCATATGGACGATGATGGCTGGGCTATATAGGAGGTGAGTAACGGTTGGAGGGGGTATGGCTGTGGTCACGCCAGTAACGGTTGTGACGGATACAAGCGGGAGAAACGACTAGGGGGGATGGATGTGACAGACATTGAGATATGGGGGAGACGAAGGAGGGTCACGTGCTAAGCACGTGACCCGAGGGGTGTTGGAGAGAGAAAGCAGGGTGCCACGTGGCATGCCCAAGAGCTGCCACGTGGCATCCTATAAAAATTTCAAAAAAAAAGAAAAATAGAAAAGAAATAGAAGGAGACCTCATATCAAAAAAATTCCTTCATGAAAGTTGTTTGTCTCGACGAGATCTAAAACTTCCATGAGGACTCGGGAGCAAAAGAGCTCATTTATGCGAAGTGGTATTTTTGGTGGTCTCCAAGTGTATAGGAAACAAACTTTTTGGAGTTTTGCATTTTTTTATGGTTTTTAAAGAGGATAAAAATTATAAAAAAATACGATAAAATACAATAAATTAATTACGCACTAGTCTTTTTTTTATTTTTAATAAAGAAGTAAATAGGAAAAAAATAGAAATACGAGATTTTTGTACAGACTCATAATGAACACTCGGTTACAGTCAGTTTCTTTGATTTCAGTTTTGATCTAGATTTGGATTTTTGTGCTGCTTAATAAAACTTTCATCACACAAATGTAGAAAACTTAAAATTAAAAGGGTTAATTATGTACATAAAAACTCAGGTCAAAAATAGTAAAAAGTTAAAATACGCAAAAGAGGCCCAAAACCCAAATTTATCATATGAGGTCCGAATTTTACGAGATTAGTCCTATTTTGAAGGTACTTAAAAATGGAATACTTTAAAAGTGAGTAGATCAAAATCGGACACTGTATGAGGGAGATATGCACGTTTAGTCTGTCAGATGTGAAATTAGACTTTGGGATTATTTGACACTTATCTGAGTTAGTAATTTTTTGTATTTTTTATTCATTCTTGTTAATAATTTCTGCAAAATGGAGGTGGTTTGTGGTCAATCAGAGTTAGGATGAATTAACTAAAAACTGTGGAAGTTAACTGCTTTTTGGGCCAATTTACACTTGGAATTTTTAATGCAATTATGCATGATGGAATGCGAATATTATTTGCACATGTATGTCAATGATACTCTATTACCGATTAAATGCAAATAGATTTTGGGGAACAGAGCCTAATTGACCAAATTTAGCATGGTGAATACGGGATTCATCAGTGGCCAACAAAGAATTTATTTGCTTGATGTTACTATATAATATACACCATCACTTAGTGCATTTTTATCATTCCAATTAGTTGTTAAAGAACACATAGACTTCTCATGCTACCCTTCTTTGAAACGGATCCGATCAGGTCATACAAATTATGTTAACATGGAGCGCTTCCACTGTCAATGCATCACATGGTGTCAATTAGCTAACCCATTAGCATATCCATGCCTAAACACCATTGCCATTTCAATTCGAGACAACACGATTGCTACAAATTATACCTACAATATTTTTTTCGATCCTTTGACCATTTATGATACTATATAATAATCAATTAAAATTTTAGGTATCTTAAATATATATTTTTTATTTTTCCTAATTTTCTAATCATATCAAGTAAACAAGTTAGTTTTGCATGTAAATATTTAACTACAACTATTGTAGTTTCAAACTAGGGGTTGTCATAAAGCAATCATGCAATGAAGGTTGATGGTTATCAAATATTTCTATAAATACATTAATCATCATCTAATCACGGTAAATTCATAAATTTCATGATTAATATTCAATTATAAATATATTAATTAAAGTCATCAATATGATTTAATTATCTTCCAGCCCATCTCCACTAAATATTGCATTTCTTGGGCAAACAGAGTTCTGACGTCTCAGCCCACGAGATTATGAGAGAGACATGGTCAAGGTGTCATTGAAAGCTCTGGGAAAATGTCAACCCATAAGCCATTACATAGTCCCTTTTAGGCATTGGCAAAGGTGAACCACGCCAATAAATTCGAGCGATTTGGTGGTTCAATTCTTAAATATATTAATCTATTTCTAAAATGTTTCATAACTGGAAAATCGTAGCAAAAAAATTGTTTAGTTACAATTTTGAGTTTTCATACAACAATATCATGCTGCGGGAATTTTTCGATTTTTAAAGGATACCCGATTGTTGCCAACCTTTGACAAAGCAATAGTTTTTTCATACAAGTAAAAATTGATTAAAAAATACATCTATGAGAAAACAACAAGTTCACACGCACCTGATATCCAAAACCCGTTTTCTTATGCTTTGGATAATATCCAAGACCTTTAAACAAGGCTCATATACTACTTGAATGCAAGTGTTTGCGCTAGGGCTAGGAAAGGGCATGCTGGGGAGGGGTCGGAGGTGGTGGGGGCAGAGGTGGAGTCTATGCGGAGGAGCTGAGGGAAGAGAAGGGGGGAGGTGTTTAGATAGTTATACCCCTCTTAACCACACCATGGTTCAGTTCAACTCATTGATTGCCAAACTAACAGAAGGGCATAAGTGTTAACTGTGGAAGAAGTTAGGGGCACACCTGTTATTTGAAAAAAGGAGGGGCATAATTGATATTATAACATTTAAGAAGGACACAAGTGATAAAACACAGAAAGATCTACCAGATCTCATTTTATATCTTTTAGAATTGATTAAACAAACTGCATTATATAAAAATTGAAGGATTTTTTTCACTTGTGCCCCATAAATTTTCAATAACACTTTTGCAATTTGCAATTAGACACGTGGCCCTATATTCTTACAAAATTCACGCTTTTATCATTCCACTAGTGTAATATATGGGCACAAGTAAGACAATGAAAGATTACTATTATGAATTCCGTAAGAATATATGGATACGAGTGTAGCTACAAGAAAGTTAAGGGCAAAAGTGTAGCACCCTAGTATAGTCCCACATATAATTACCGAAAAACATGATAGTGGGTAATACTGCTACTACTAAGAAACTTGCGCTTAATAATTTTGTTCATTGGTCAACGAGCCCGTTGGCTCTGGATGTTACAAATGGCATCATAGTTAGATTCACTCTATTATTGGAAAAGGGCTTCTCATAACTCTATTAAAGAGAGAGAGGAAGAAATACCTACTTGGAGCGTGCAACCACCAATATTATTGGAAATAAGTGATGTGCCTTACGGCAACACGAACGTTGCATATATAAATAGGGGTGTTGTAACATCCCAACATAGTCTAATATTTTTAGTAATCACAAAGTATGATAGTTAGTTTTGAGCAGCGGGAACTGCTAATAAACAATCCAACTTAAATATCTTGAGCAGTGGTCAACGAGCCAAGTGGATCGAGTTTGACAAGTTGTAAAGGAATGTATTTCTTATTAACTGCTCGAGCTACTATCCAAGATGTCACAAAAACTTTTCATTAGATCCAAAGAGCATGTTTGTAAAAACCGCAAAGTTTAATCTCGTGAATCTTTAACTTGTCCACCAAATTAGTCCTTAAATATCATATTTAAATTTCCATATTGGTCAAGATTACATGTTTTAGTTGGAATTTTTTCATAGCAATTTTGCTATATCCTTCTTAAGGGTATTTTTATAAAAGCATTTCTATGCTTGTATCCTGACGAGTTTTTCCAATGACACTTGCGTTGTGAATTCCCTAAAAACATAGGGGCACGAGTATAATTAAAAAAATAGTAGGAGCATGGTTGTTATTGGAAAAAATTGGAAGTGTAATTGCAAAAAAGGCAGGGGAGTTATCAAGGACGGAAGTAGTATATGCCGTGAAGGGAGTCATGACTCCTCCTTGATTATTGTATGTCACTTGTTTAATGTATTGAGTTTTAATATGATCCCTCTTTAATTGTATAATAAATGACGTTGTTAGAGAAAGTTGTAAAGCCATTTAAAGGTTAAGTGGTACAGTACATGATCATCATTTCGGAGTTTAAGATTCGAATCTTACCTTACCCAATTTTAATTTCTTTTATATAGTTTATCCAATCACTTCCAAAACATAAAAAATATAAGCATAATTTGATAAAAAATTATATTCAAGCTCATTTATCTCTCCCATTGTTTCTACCACTCCTTGTAAATAAAATATTTACTGTTTCCTTTTAACCACGAACTTTTTTGTTTCAAAATTTTACTTGGTAATTTAGCTGTTTTGGGACAGATTTAGAGAGGCTCAAATTATTAGATTTGTCAAAATTTAAAAATCATCATTGAAAATAATAATCTATTCGAAATCTAACCTTAATAATAGATTTGTCAAAAAGTTTCATTTTAAAAATATTAACTCTATTTAAAAACATCATTTGAAATTACAATGATTTTTCAATTTATACTTGACCCTTCCTTGATAAAATTCCCGGTTCCACCCATAGGGAGTATGAAGCTAAGTGCATATTCCTCGTTCATCACCTCTCGTAGTCTTTTCTATTGGAATTTGAGACTCACAAGCTCCAAAGCACAACCACTTGTACTCGTCATTCCGAGACAGAAATCATTGGTAGATGGGAGATGATGAATTATATAATTTCCAACAAACTCAGCATTATATTCCATTTTTCTTGTAAATATCTCTATAAACTTGAAAAATTACATTGAGATTCCTTAACATAAATATCCATGTCAACTTATCTATTTTACAAAAACATCCATGTTTGTTTCTCATCTTTGCAAAAGCATGAATGGCAACGTAAGAATGAAAGGGTATTTCTGTAAAATTTGCGAATTATGCAATGGTATTTTTTTCGTAAATACGACTCATGACTCATGGGGTTAGTTTGGTTGCAGGGTTGGGCAGGGTTGAGTTGGATTGGATTGGGCTGGGTGAATAGTAAACTGTGAGAAAAAAGTACCTCTGTAAATAGTACCCCAACCCAACCCTCCCCAACCCCGCAACCAATATAACCCATGAGGTTTGCAGTCTAATTCACATGTAATACTGATGTAAATCTAAAAGCCCTTTCTCCCCCGTCCCTTCTCGTTCCTTTCCTTCCCCTCGCCTCCCAATGCCTGCAAGCAATTGTAGGGTTCGACTCTCTCGTTTCAACCCAACTCCATAACTAAAATAAAACAAGCGCTTTGCCCCCGACCATCGTAGACGACGAGTGAAAAGGAGAGTTAAAATTATAAATAGTGTTGTCTCCTTTATCTATTTGTTGGTCAAAAAAATGCCATTCAGTTGCTTACTGTTGTGAGATCGTTTTTCTTGTACTTTTGATGGAAAAGAAAACATGCACCCCAAACGATACTCACCCCCTAAGAATATATTGACAAATAGCACGCACCAAATTACAAAAAAGCATGATTCAAGAAGAGATTTGGCATTGTGAATGACATTTTCAACATATAATATCTCCTTTTGAAAAATTAGCTAATTACGAGCCAACCAACATTGGTCTGAACTGACCCGCACATAGGGAAGTCATGGGATTCTCCAAAGATGAAAATGGAACCAAGCAATGGACGCCTCTCTCCAAAGCTCACTTGCCTGAATGCAAGTGAAAAATAAATGCTCCAACTTTTCTGGACTTACACCTCACATCGGGCAGTCCACATTAGGATCATGGGAGAATTTCGTCCTTTGAACCTCAACGAACACTTTGCCATGCCTCAACAGCTAAAGAAACACTTCACTTTTATTTGGACTCGAAATTAGTCTGCAATCTCATTGTAGATCAATCGGATCAAACATGAAAGTAACGTAGAAGGCATCGTAAGCCCTTTTAAAGGTAAAATCTTCGTATCGCCAATACCAATGGTCCCACTTGACGAGGGACCGTTCATGTGACCAAGCTCCTCCTGGAAGAACTGCCACTACCTTTGCTCTGAAAAGCCTTGTCAACCCATGCCTTTGAGACAAAAAAAAAACGATCATAAATCATCACAAAGTCTTAAGAGACGTGTCATTTAAGGGTACTTCACAAGTTCAATCATCGAGCCGGAATCCGAAGGAACATCCATCAACCATCACTGTATTCATTAGAGTAGTGGGCGATTCACAGCTAAATGTATAGATGGAGGTTGATCAGATGGAAGTGGAGTCTACAGTTGCGATTTGGCTTTGAGATTGTTGCTTTGACTGAACCCATTGTTTTTTGTTGCTATATATGGACACTTTTACAGTGATTGGGTGGAAGTTTGAGGTTCCGATCGATGTGCATACTGCATGATGAGCGATTTGTTGTTTGCAGTAGGTTCGAGTTGGCGGTGGTGAAGCCGGTGGGTCGTACAGTTCGGATGGTTGCTACTTCGGCACTATAGATATTGGAGATTGCCTCATCTCTAGGAAGTGTTTCGGGCAGGGATATTCGAGAGGAGGGAGTTGATTTTAGGTAGGGCAGAGGGGTGCAATGTACAGTTCGGATGCCATGAGCGATGGGGGAAAGGAAGGATGTGGCAGCGAGGGAGGGGAGAGTTCTGCGAGTTTTCCAGCGAAAAAGGAGGCATGTGGAGGAGACACAGTGGTATGTGAAGGTGCTTGACGAGTTTCCAAGGGATGGTGGTAGATGGATTGTGGCTAGGGGGAAGCTTACGAAGGTAGTAAGATGGGTTGGGGTCAAGGTTGCAAAAAGCGGTATGCGGTATTCAGTCGGTAGGATCACTGATTACTGTTTAAACGGTATGCGGGAGTTTAAATGGAAATTAAACGGGTTATGCGGTTTTGTTTTTTTAATTAATAAAAAATATTTACATATATATAATTAATAAGAAACATAGATAATATTACATTTGCAATCAAGATGTGAGTTATTTTAATAAGAATCCAAGGTTAATTAGTATTGCAAATTAGTATCCCCTAATAACTAACTTCTTACTTTACTAGTTAATTAATAGTTTTTACATAGTTGACATATCATATGTACTACTTATAGTAGTATAGGAATGTAGGGTAGTAAACTATGATGAGAAGAAAAGTCTCACTTTTGACCATAGTATGAATGGTGTATCAAGATATGATCACCACAATCTATGCTAAAACTAATGTCCTACATAAATTTGTATGTGCCTAAACTGTGTTTATAAAAATCTTAAGCCAGATCCATCTCTAGAAAAGGGTTGATGTAAAAAACGGTGTTTAAACGGCATTTAAACGGCCGTTTAACGTCGATTAAGCGGCCTGGCCGCATATGTGCCCGACTAGGCATAGTCGGTGTGGTCCAGGACCGCATACGTGTAAACGGCCATTTAAACGGTCGTTTAGGCTGTTTTTTACATCCCTGGTTGGGGTTAGTTTGGCGGGGGCAGTCCCATCTGTTGCTAGATGAAACTCATTTCGCGGAATGTCCCGTGGGGCATCTGGACAAGATGAGGATAGTTTAGTTTATCACTTGAGGCCTAGCAGGCGGATGTGGTGTGTTTGCAGGAAAGAACTGGAAAGGTGGGATGATTTTGTGTGAATGTTGATTGTTGGATCCGGACTCTCTGAGCACTTGGTGTTCCTGTCTATGGGTGCCTCGAGTGGCATTGTGGTTGGTTGGAGTTGTGATATGCTTGAGCTAGTCGACTCGGTAAGTGCTACTCAAGTCCTTTAGTCGTTCTACAAAGGCACTCCGAAGGGACCCAATTCTTGGTTTTTGCATTGTAAGGCATGTCTGAGGCCCTGCTTCCAAATATGTGGGATGAGTTGTGTTGGTACGGACATGGTTTCCAAGTCCAACATGGATTGTTAGGGGTGGCTTTAATTACATTGTTCGTTGGTGATCATTCGTGTGACAACGGAGGAGTAGCTCTTGGTTCATCGATGTTTGTGGATTTATTAGAGACATGCATGTGGTGGAATTTTACATCATGCTTTCATCTGAAAATGTTTTAGGTTCTATGTAGTTGATGGAGGGTTCTCCATAGGCGAGTGTGACTTCGATGCTCCATTCTCACCCGGATGATACACCATTTGTTGGGACTCGGGAGGGAGTGCTGCCCTAACAACATGTTTCACTATGAGCATTCGTGGTTGCTAGAGGAGGTTCCTGTGAGTGGGTTGTGGGATGCTAGCAGTGCCATGCATGTTGGTTTTTCTTGTAACTCGCATGGACACTGACTGATGGATGCCGGTGGATCAGAGTGTATGACATGGGTTGCTGCAAACAATAATCTCAAACAACCACAATGTCACGTAGCACTTTTAATCACGATACAGACAAGCAAACCACAAGTGTACAAGTATTTAATGTTGAAACCCTCCTGGGTAAAAACCATGTCCTGAGTCTCCCGACTCGGGCATTCAACTTGGCCCACACAGGTCTTACCACTAAACTGAGTTGCTTACACGAGCCACTCAATCGTATTACAACATGAGTTTATTATGCGGTCAGCTCCACCGTTTACAACCTAAACGCGGACAACTCGAAATCATATAGAGGAAATGATCCTAACAACCTCAATATTAAAGTAAATATGAAATGAATAATAAAAGTCAAAACTAAAATGATCTTATATAGCGAGGAGCGTGCTCGTAAGAATCAATCACAGAGAACCAGAGCTGTCGTAATGAAGAACATATAAGAAAATAATTATTTGATCTTTCTCTCAGAGTATAGAGTAGAAAGCAGAGAGTAGAGAGCTTGTTGCTCTTGATGTATGTTGTAGAATAAAGTACGAGGTCCTATTTATAGGTCTTAGGGTCCCATAAATGTTGGTGCTTAAAAAGTAGTCATTGTGAATAAATCAGGAATGAAATCGGCTTAAAAAATCTTCCTCAAATGGAATATGACTGACCATGATACAAAGATGATTGATTAGAATCAAATAATCGATCATGAGGATTTAGGTGATAGATCAGAATCAAGAGATGACCGATCATGGATCAAATTTGATTGATAAAAAATATAGCTATTGTAATTCAAAGAATGATTGATCATAAAAGCAAGGTTGATCGATCGGGTATGATCGATCATGTAAGAATGGTTGATCGATCAACTTGACTTTTTGACATGAAAGTCAAAGTCAAAGGATTGAAATGCAATATGCATGACTTGATGTCTTTTACATTCTAAGACAATTACAAGAAGTATGACTCAATAAAAGAAAAGATTTCATCTTCTTATTGAGCTTGAGATCCTTCCTTAACCTTGAGCTGAAGTTCCATGGCCTTGAACTCCTTTTGAGCTTCTTCTTCACTTAAGCTCGAGCTCCTCAGCTCGAGCTCCTTCCTGGTCCAGTAGCTTTACTGCTCTTGACCTAGCTTCAAGCTTTACACACACGTTTTGTTATCATCAAAATATGCATGCTCATGTACCAACAATCTCCTCTTTTTTGACGATAATAAAATATTTTGTGTTTGCAAAAATAAATGTATGTGTGAGCAAATAATTTTTTGTGACATTCCTTTCCCCCTTTTTTGACATAATAAAAAAGGTCTAAACTGATATCAAAAGTAAATACTACTTTTAACTTATAGCAGTTGCTAAAGAGATAACTCTCCCCCTTTTTATTTTAAAAACATTAATTTTCGTCAAAGCTCCCCTTAAAATAAAGCTACCCTTTAATCTTTGCTTAAAGTTTCCCCTTAAAAGATAAGAGTCGAGGACTCATCGCCAATGCATGGTATGCATGATCAATAAATAAGAAAGATACGAAGTCACCTAGGGTTCTTGGCGGCGGACGTCTCCAGTTTGGTAGCTTCTCCATGGTAGTGGCGTCCAACCATGATTTTAAAAGTTGTTCGGCCTTGGTGGAGTCCATCTTTGTTGATGTGGCCTCCTCCATCTCCTTCGGTCTTCAACCATAGTGCGAAATATCGATGTCATATCGGTCCACCTGAAAAAAGGATATATCAGGATATATTGACGATATCGGTGGAAATGTCAGAAATGGCTCAAAAAAGTCATTTTTCTGCCTTTTTTCGCAAATTAAGATCATCCAAGTTATTTAACAACAAATAACCTACAAACACTTATATCACACATATCAGTCATCTATGACCCATATATTGCACATATTGATCATATCGAACATATCGATGTTAATGTTGATTGCAGACTTATAGATATTGGAAATGAAGTTCATCCAAGTTCTTAGAACACTAAATAACTTACAAATATACACTTGGATCACACATATCGATCACATATGACCCATATATCACACATATCGGTCATATCGAACATATTGCTCTTAATGTTGATTGCGAACTTATAGATATTGGAAATGGAGTTCATCCAAGTTCTTAGAACACTAAATAACATAAATATACACTTAGATCACATATATAGATCACCTATGACCCTTATATCGCACATATCGATCATATCGTTGTTAATGTTGATTGGTGACTGATAAACATTGGAACTGGAATCAAAATAGCTAAGTTAACCACACTTAGAACACCTGTTTTGTTCATAGAAGACATTAAATGACATTGAGGTGAGTAATTTGATTCAAAAAATGCAGATAATGGTTAGTGGGACAATGTTTCTTTCATATAAATAACTTTCGGTATGGACAAGGTTTTACCGTTCTAGTGATGTAAAGAATTAATTACAGACTTACAACAACTAAAGATTTATCTATTCACAAAAATAAATGAAAAATGCATATTAATGCAATATTATTAAAGATATTATCTGGTCATGAGCCATTCAGAACCAAGAGTTCTGTTGTGGATCCGTATGCCCCCTGCCCTGTTGCCTCTCATAGAGCATCACTGACTCAATAAATTCGCAGTAGTTCTTCCATGACCAATTTCATGACAAACCATGCATGCGATAAAACAAAATATAGATCTAATTTAATTCACAGAATTAATAAATTACTAATTTTTATTTAACATAAAGCATCGTTAAACCTTGTTTTCTATGTCTAGACTATGAGATCCGAGTTTCTCCTTTCACAACTTAACCTAATTTCACAACAAAACTCAAAAATCCCAAATTAACCCCCCTTATATCTCACCAAATACTTCAAATCTCACAAAAAACTCAAGAATATGAAATATCTAACCAATAGGAACAAACCCCGTAAGAAGTTTCACTCATTCAACATAAAAATTGGAGAAGATATAGTGTTTACCTCAAAGAAGCAAGAAAGGGGCGTTGGAGAACCTTGAGAGGAGCGAGAAATAGAGTTTGGGCGAAATCACCCCAATTTCGGTCATATCGGCGATATGGGTGGAAAACACTGTAGCCAAATTCCATATGTCGGCGATATATCGCTGACACCCTGATATATCGTCGATATATCGGTACTGTATCGCCAAAATCCGAGTAATCGAAAGTAGAGGTAATATCGATACCCCATTCTCACCGTGCCCGATATATCGATGATATATCACCGATATATCATGATATTTCTTACTATGCCTTTAACACCCGAAGAATGTTTTTCTGTTACTTTTTCTTTTTCGGATCCTTCCGGGTTAGGTTGTACAATTTCCTTCTTTTTCCAAACCCATTTTCTTTTCTGCAAATATTAGAGCTAGAAGCATGATTTTCTACCTTTTCTTTTCCTTTAACAGAAGAAGGTACAAAAGTAAATTTCTTTTAAGCTCAGCAATTTCTTTTTCTAAAAAGGTAATTTTTACTTTAAAACTACTCAGTTCCCCTTTTAGCTACTCATTTTCCTTTTTGAAAACGGCTAAGTCTTTAAGCAAACTAGATCCATTTTCTACTTATTTCTTGCTAATCTTTTTAAGCTCCATGTTTTCTTTAAAAAGATCTTGAGAGGCATTATAAAGTTCTAAGTAAGAAAGTTCATTTATCTCATTTCCAAAATCGGAGTCGGATGAGCCGGACTCGACTATCCCAATGAATCCCAAGCAAGCGCTTTCACTTTCTTCATCACTGATGCTTGAACCTTCATCCCATGTTGCTTGCATAACTTTCTTCTTGGATTTCTTCTCGAACTTCTTTTCATGTGTGAAGTTCTTCTATAGTTGAGGGTAGTCCTTCTTTACGGCCCTACCTGTCACATTGAAAACATTTATTTCTCTTTCTTTCCTTTTTTTCTTTTTGAGAAAAGACTTGAACTGTCGGACCATGAATGCGATATCATCATCGTTGTCAGACCTTCTTGGTTTTCCCTTTTAGCTGCAAGGGTAAGACTCTTATATGGCTTTTCTCCTTCTTTCTTAATATTCTCCAACCTTGTTTCATAGATGGGAAGATTGCCTATGAGGTCTTTCAATGAGGTCGTGCTTAAATATGTGGATTCTTCAATTGCAATGACCTTGTGTTTCCATTCAGCTGATAGCGGGGTGATGATCTAGCTTGAGAGTTCTCCATCTCAAAATATTCTCCCCAAATTTCTTAACTGGTTCACGATAGCTGTGAACCGAACATTTATCTCTTTTATACTTTCCCCTTTTTGTTTTTTGAATGTCTCAAAATAAAAAGTTAGCATTCTAAAACGAGATTCTTTCACCTTTGCTGTGTCTTTGTGAGTTGTTTCCAAGCACTTCCATATATCATGTGTTGTCTTCATGTGAGAAACTCTTTCAAATTCTGTTTCCGACATAGCACAATATATGGACTTCATTGCTTTTGAATTCAGTCATCTGAGATAGCTCGACAACAGTGTAGCCAGTCTCCTCCTTTATAAACTTGAACCCCTTCCTCGTCATATTCCAGATAGTGAAATCTAACGATTGTAGGAAGATCATCATCTTTGTCTTCCAACTTGAGTAATTCGTCCCACTGAAGAGGGTGGACGAATTACGGAGCTTCCCTCCAAACGCGATCCTGAAATGCATGCCATGTGTGCTTCAAAGAGCAACTTCTTCTGCACGAACGAGACTCTGATACTAAATGTTGGTTTTCTTGTAACCCACACGAACACCTACTGGTAGATGTGGGTGGATCAAACTGTATAACCCGGATCACTGTAAAATATAATCTCAAACAACCACAGTGTTACATGGCACTTTTAATCACAATATAGACAAGCAAACCACAAGTGTACACGTATTTAACGTGGAAATCCTCCTGGGTAAAAACCATGACCTGAGTCTCTTGACTCGGGTTTTCAACCTGACCCATACGGGTCTTGCCACTAAATCAATTTGCTTACGCGGAAAACCCAACCGTATTACAACTTGAGTTGATTATGCGGTCAACTCCATTGTTTACAACCTAAGCTGTTTATGCGGACAACTCAAAACCGTATATAGGAAATAATTCTAACAACCTCAATATTAGAGTAAAATGCAATGAGTAATAAGAGGCAAAACTAAAATGATCTTACAAAGCGAGGAGCATGCTCGTAAGAATCAATTGCAGAGAACCAAAGTTGTCGTAATGAAGAATACATAAGAAAATATTTTAACTCTTCGATCTTTCTATCGGAGTAAAGAGTAGAAAGCATAGAGTAGCGAGCTTGTTGCTCTTGGTGTGTGTTGTATATTTAGGTATGAGATCCTATTTATATGTATTAGGATCCTGTAGACATTGGCTCTCAAAAAGTAGTCGATGTAAACAAATTGAGAATGAAATCAACTTTAAAGATCTTCCTCGAATGGATTATGATCGATTAGGATACAAAGATGATCGATTAGAATCAAATGATCGATCATGAGGATTTAGGTGATCGGTCAGAATCAAGAGATAGTCGATAGTAGATCAAAATTGATCGATCAAAGATATAACCATTATAATTCAAATAATGATCGATCATAAAAGCAAGGTTGACCGATAAAATATGATCGATTATATAAGAATGGTCGATCAGTCAGCTTAAGCATGGTTGATCGGTCAACTTGACTCTTTGACATGAAAGTCAAAGTCAAAGTCAAAACACTGAAATGCAATATTCATGACTTGAGGTCTTTTACATTCTAAGACTTGAAGTCTTTTACATTCTAAGACAATTACAAAAAACATGAATCAATAAAAGAAAAGACTTCTTCTTGAGCTTGAGATCCTTCCTTGACCTTGTGCTGAAGTTCCATAGCCTTGAACTCTTTTGAGCTTCTTCTTTACTTAAGCTCGAGCTCCTCAGCTGGAGCTTCTTCCTGGTCCAGTAGCTTTATGGCTCTTGACCTAGCTACAAGCTTTGCACATAAGTTTTATTATCTTCAAATATGCATGCTCATGTACTAACAATTTCCCCACTCATGCATACACTCACAATGCAGTGAGTGGTTCGAGTTCAAGAATGATGGCTGAGAAGATTTGGACTCTGCACAGCATGTTGATCGAGTTCAAGAGGGCGATACTAGTGGGTAGGGGTCTGAGGAGGGAGGAGGTGCATGCTGAGGTTGTTTAGCTACACCAACTTAAGGACTCCCATGATATATTGAAGGAAGAGAGGGTGGT
This sequence comes from Ottelia alismoides, assembly GCA_037367405.1. NCBI lineage: Eukaryota > Viridiplantae > Streptophyta > Magnoliopsida > Alismatales > Hydrocharitaceae > Ottelia > Ottelia alismoides. The sequence continues at coordinate 287,456 of JAZKJV010002150.1, forward strand.
TAGATGTGAGCAACACCGTATTCTTCTCGAGGAGGATACGAAGAGGGAGGTTGTGTGGCGGTCATGGTCGAGATAGACTTGATTGAAGGAGGGGGATGCCAACTCCCGATACTTATACTCCATGGTTAATGGGAGGAGGCACAACCTCGTGCATTCTTTTGAGGTGGATGAGGTTATTGTTGAGTATGATATATATTGGAGCTATAGTCAACAATTTTGGGAGACTAGTTGTTTTGTGGAGGGGGTGGTGCTATTTGGGAGGGCATGGATTGCCACGATTGACTGAGTTGTAGGTTGAGGAGCTTGCAAGGCCATTTTCCTTGGCAGAGGTTTAAAAGATAGTTTTAGTTAGAAGGATCCTGGAGAACCGTGATACTTTCTTGGACTTGAATTTACCAGTATCTAAAGAGGATTAGTGATGGCTCAATGAAAGTATGTTACCGATCTCCTTATGGAGACCGGGATGGCAGAGTGTAGACCTGCTACTCCTCCTCTGGATCCTAGCAGGAAACTATACGATGATGACACCGATGAGTGTACAAGAGGATACACAAAGCTCGTTGGGAAGCTCCTATATGAAACCATTATCTAACCCGTCATTTCCTTTGTCACGAGCAAAGTCGGTAAGTTTATGGAGCAACCACGTCAGACTCATGTATATGCGGTTTCCATGATTCGAAGGTACCCGGACTCTTCACTAGGTACATGTTTTCTATTCTGCAAAGGGACATCTCTTGAGATTAGAATAGGTACATATGTTGTTTATGTTGGATGTCCTAGATATATGATGTCAACATCTACATTAGTAATGTTCTTGGAAGCTCATTGGTGTCATGGAAAACGAAGAAATAAACAGTTATAGCTAGGTCAAGCATTGAATCTGAATACAGAGTCATGGAGCAATGTAGCATTAAGATGATATGGGTCAGGTATGTTTTAATTGACCTAGCCATTGATGCACCTCTTCCTATGCAATTGCTATGTGACAATATAGATGCATTATTTATTACCAACAACCCATCATTCCATGAGGGAACCAAACACATCAAGGAGTACCACTATACCATCTATATAGAAGTCTTGACCACTTCAGTCAAGTGGGTGAATGGTATTAGTCCTAAGATAGGGTGACCTTGTGGTTAAGAATTGTTGTTGGGTTGCACGAGGTCGACAGTTGTATGAGGTTTCAACCTACATGCGTGGGGGCAAGGGTGGACTAAGCGAAGAAGGTGATAAAGAGCATTTGTAAAGATGTTGAGCATTTGTATGAGCCCTTTGCGAATGTCATTGTCTCAATGTCGAAAAGGAAGTTAGATAGCTTTCTCTACCTTGCAACTCCCTGTCTCAATACCTATTATTTTATCAAAACGACTCTAAGATAGGTTTATCATAAATGGCTTTTTGCAATGCTTGGAAATATTTTACCTTGATTTGGACATTCAAACTACAATCACAACAAAAGAAATGGTTCTTTATAAAGGAAAAGGTGCATTCGGAAAACCATTGGCTATCCGACAAAGATCCGTCAATGACGACGGGTTCAATCCAGGTAGTAACTTGCCTTTTATAATATACACTTTATACATGTAAAGCATGTAATGAGTTTACATCTTAATTTTTCTTTTAGCTAGTGGTAGTTGCTCTATGGCAGTGAGACACCATACATGAAGGCAATGACAATGAAAATCTTAAAGTTCACATCATCTTCTTCTGGATGTGAGAGGAATTGGAGCACTTTTACAGCAATATATTTCCACATTTGATATTTATGATTTGACTAAGATAATGTTTGTTCAATTTGATTATTGACATTTTGAATAAATACTTGTGTTCCAGATCTAAATCAAAAAAAAATAAATAAACTTGAAAGTAGAGTGAATGCCTTTGGTTTTTATGAAATTCAATTCAAGACTGAAGGAGAGGTAATCTCAAAAGGAAAGAAATCCATTAGTATCCAAGGATAGGATGCATTTAAATGAGTAAATGAAACATAGGAAGGTAAAGAAGAGGTTTCCTAAGGTTCATGACTAACTTGGAACTTGGTGGCTGGAGCAAGTGGATCTTAAGAGTTGTTAAAGCATATGAAGGCCAAAGGAATGTAGGTGCACTACCAAATCTAGAGGACGAAGAAGAATTTGCCACAGATTCTGACGTTGATGATGAAGAAGTTCTTTATTTTATTTTTGGCAACTTAGAATAGAGTTTGGTTGTTTGTGTATGAATCTTTGTTTGAGGTAACATTCATAGATATTTTGTTATGATCAAATCGTTTATCTTAATGGATGCTTTTTCGAAATGGTTTGGTTAGAATCACATCGTACTAAAAGGTTTATACTTTATATTACCTCTATATTATATATTTTTTGAAATATAATTTTTGAATTTACCCTTGTTGGGGCTGCGTTAGGTAATCGACAACCAGCGTAAAAAAGTTGAATCTTTCAACATAGATTTGAGCAAGAATCCATGTAGCCGACCCTACTTATAGTGGGAGAAGACTTCACCATTTTTATATTTTTTAATTTACTGTTACATTTTTTATTATTTTTAATTAAATAATACAAACCGTATAATCCACATATACTTCCGCATATAAGCTTATTAGCTTTAAGCCACATGGTTGAACGAATACCGCATATTGACCTTCTGAACCTTGGGGATGGGAATAGTATCAGTTAATCAACCAATCAATCGATTGACACTTGCTAATGGGAGCTTTCACTCACCCTGTATCTTCTCATCTCTCGTTCTCTCAAGAAAGTTGGGATGTTGCCACTTCACATAAAAGGTAGAAAAGGAGGGAAGTGGCGGTGTACATTAGAAAGGCTGAACATTTTGGGTCTTTTGCAGTTTTGGGAGCCATTTGGTTAAGTATGAAGTTGGTTGGTCTGTCAGGCCGTTTACTGAGAGGGTAATTGATGGCACGAAAATCCGAGCAACTAAGGCAAAGGTATCTAAAGGGTCGTTGCGACCTCGGTCACTCAGATGTGCTAATCAAGAAAAATGAACCACTAAATAAAGATAAAATCAATCAAAATGCGGGAGCGGTCCTGCTATGGGATTAACCTGGTATAGCGACCAGGGTCGAACTCAAGGAGCACGGATTGGCCTCTCGGCCTACGAAGTAGTAAAAAGAAAGAAAATAAAAGAAGAAAATATTTTTAGTGGTTTTTAATTTCTTTTATATTTTTTTGGAGTTTTAATGTATTAAGAAAATAAGGAAAATAAAGAAACACACACTTCAACAATTTATTTCAAGCACTAAAAATCAACCAAAAATTCAAACAAAAATATTTTTGTGTGTTTTATAATTTTTAGTGTTTTTGGTGAATTTTTGATAATTTTCTGATGTTTATTTAATTTTCTAAAAATCAAACAGTGACTAAAATAAAGGGTACTGTCCAGCCGAGCCAAAAAGGCCTAGATAAAATATCTAAGGGCCCCAAAATGGCAGGGAGGTAATTTTCCTGTAAAGAAGATAAAATGAGGAAAATTTATGTACCAATTTTATTGTTTTTGGATTTTTAATTTAATTATTATAATTTTTATAAGTTCTGAGTGTTTTTAAGTTTTTTGTGATTTTCAGTAATGAAAAATAGCCAAAATTTGCTAGAAAATAAAACTAAACAAAACAAACAGTAGCTAATTTTTGTGGAATTTTTAAGTGAGTTTTAATATTTTTTTGGGGTTTTTAAAGTTAGACAGTGACAAAAATAAAGGTTTTTGATTTTTTAAAAATATCAAACGAAATCAAAAATGTCCTCAAAAATCCGCGAAAATTTTACACCATGGCAGGAGCCATGTATCCAATTTTCGTTGAATTTGGAGGTGTTTTGCTATTTTATTCAAAAATAAAGAAGGGGCACTGTGCACAGGGACCAAAGTGCAAATACCCAAGAGTCCGAGGGGTCTGGTGCAATTTTCCCAGCAAAACACGCGCCACGCGCGTGCCTGGGGCACTCAGGGACCCAAATGTAATAAAAGTAAGTCCCGAGGACTTATTGGTAACAGGTACCAAAAGTCCAGGGGCTTATCTGCAAAACACCCAAAATATAACGCACATATGGAAATAAATCACGCACAGGGGTATAAATGCAAATAAGTAAAACTTTTCATTCAATCAGGAACAACCAGAACAACAGGGGCCTCTATTGCAAATAAACCAGATAAACACGTGACGAAGCACGTGGCATACAACGCACAGGGGTATATAAGCAAATAAAATAAAGCACGAGGTCCACTATGCAAATAACCCTAAAACTAAACAACTAACTTCAATATTTACAGGACTAAAATGAAATAAAAAGAAAGACAGGGCCTAAGGGTAAATTACCCTTTATTAAGCGGAGCGGCTGGATGGCTGCCACGTGTAGATCGGACGGTCTGGGGTCGAGTGGCACTCCAGCGCTGAGCCTCTCGGACGAATCCAACGGTCAGGGCCGAGACACGTGTGGATCTGACGGCTGGGATCAGACTCCTCAGATCTGACGTCGAAGGGAGCTCCAGGGACGAACGGTCCAGATGGCGCCTGGAGCAGGAGGCTGATCGAACGACGATGGAGGATGCTGGAAGAACAGGTCCCCGGCGAGACTCGTCGGCCTCGTGCGAGCGCAGCTGACCTCCTGGGAGCACACTGAAGGTCGGAGAAGAATGGTGGAGGGCTCCTGCGTCTGCCGGTAGGCTCTGATGATCGAGCCGAGCTCCGAGAAGCTCGGGCGAGGTCGACGGAGCTGGGCCTCCTGGCCTGAATGGCCAAAGCCCTCAGATGGGCTTGGTAACACCTGCAAAATAGCTCAGGAGACTCGCGGGTCGAGGGCAAATTGCCTCGACCCGGTTAGGTGTAGTGACGGTGAACGGTGGGTCGGAATGGCGAGCTCCGGCGAAGGTGGTGGACGGAGGAGCTCGGTTCCCAGCTCCTGTGCGAGCTGGGTTGAGCGGAGGGGTGCAGAAGGTGCGTCGGAAGGAGGCGAATGCGATGGTCGACTCCGATGATCGAAAGGGGTAATGGAGTGGTCGGAATCGAAGGTATACGGCGGCGGCGCGATTTGGGCATAAATGGAAATCGACGAAAATGGGAAGCCTAAGGGGCTACCTGAGTGGTTGGAGAGACTGGAGAGGAGCTGCTGAAGCTCCTGGTCGTCGCCTCAAGGATCGTCTCCCTCCGAGGCTCGGAGCTCACGCTGGTGGCGGAGCTACGGCGGCTGTGCTCGCCGGATCGATGGACTCGCCTCCTCTCCTCGCTTCAACAGGCTCAGACGCGAGCTGTCACCTCACGCACTCTCTGGAGCTCACAGGAGGAGGAAACAAATGGCCAAAAGATGGAGCAATCAGGTGGTGGAGCTACAGCTTTATATGGCTAGGGGTCCGGCTAGGAGAGGTCCGGGCAAGCTCTGGAGCGCGCGGATCCCGAGGATGCGGCTCCGGCGAGGATGTCGGATGCGAGGTTAAGGATTCGGACCCAGGATTTAGGTGATAGGCATTCGGGTTTAGCGGGGAAAAGTCCGAGAAATCAGGGGACCCGCTAAGGACCGTGCAAAGTGGTCCTGGGGGGGGGGGTAGTTGACCGGGCGGTCAACATCCCCAGGACCCAATAGAATCAGGCCACGTGGCTGAATTTTGAAATGAAAATTAAAGGTAGATAGGGCCCGATTCAGCAAAAACTTAAAACATGAAATATTTTTCTTTTATTTTTTTCTATTTTTTAGTGATTTTTAATTAATTTTTGGAAATAAAAATAAGATATATACATAGTATGTACTATATAGGTATATGTACACAATTAGGGTTTTTAATTTTTGATTTTTTAATTATTATTTTAATACCATTTTATCCTCATTTTATATTTTATTTATTTTTATTATAAAATAAGGAATAAAAAGATATTTTTATTTTATTTTTATTATTTATATACATAGGTAAAATAAATATATATGTACATCTATATACATGGTATATGTGCAATATATTTTTGTATTTTTAATTTTGCTATTTTTATTTTGCTTTTGTTTTAATTGTTTTTATTTTATTTATTTACAATATATAACATAGAATATTTACAAAAAGTTTGGAAATTAATTTTATTTATTTACAAGGTTAAATAAATACATAGAAGTGGTTTATGTACATGATGAAAGGGGTGTTTTAATTCTTTTTAATTTTTAACTTTTTCTTTTGTTTTTATATTTTATAAATATATACAAGTATTTACAAGCATATTTTTGGTGAGGAAAATATCTTTATTTTATTTACATAAATACTTACACATGAGCCCTGATGAATCTTCATTTCATCACCTTTATTCTATCATTTTGGCCTCAAAAACCCCAGCAATTGCATGTAAATAGCATCAATTTGTACATAATAGCATTCATTATTCATTTGTATTAATAAGATAAGGTTTTTAATGCCAAAATTATAGAATAAAAAGAAGAAAAGAAAAAAGGAATAAAATGTTACAAATATTTTATGACCCTAACCCCGAGACCAAGGCCAGCATGGAATTGGTCGACAAGGAATAAAGTAGGGGGAGATAAGGGCCGATATACAATAAATACCTCATTTATTTATTCATCCCTTTATGCATTTTTGACACCTATTTTATGCATAATTATTTATTCATCAAATAAAGAAACTTTGTTCATAAAAGTTGTAGATAATAATGTAAATAAAAATACAAAATTGAGTTTGTGTAAAAATAATACCCAGTGTACATTTTATGCACAAAATAAAAAGCCAAAGTCTCAACTTCACAGACCCATATCTTGCAAATAAAACTCCAAATCAACCAAACTCACCTTCAATTGTATATAGCATTTCATAAACTATTTTATAAAATTGGTTTCATAATTTTTGGAGTCCATCTGTGGAAGATAGGTTTTTGGCCCTTCTTGTACAAAATACCTGATTAAAACATTCATTATATTCACCATTCATTATTTTTATAAATTAATATTTTTAGAATCTTGTAAATAATGTATATAATTCATATACATATTAGCCTTAGAATAAAACCAAAAAAAGAGTTTGTAAAATAAAATAAAATAAGTCTATGAAATATATATAGGCAATATACCTATGAGAAGGATGTACATAAATAAAAGAGGAAAACATTCTTTAATTATTCAAATCTCTTATATTTTTGTAATAATGTATATATTATATATGTCCTATTAAAAATACAAATCCTTAATAAAAACACATAAAATTAATTAAATAAATACAATGTGTATAATATATAGGTAAAGTACCTATAAGTATACTTACTAATACATAGACCTATTTATTTAAAAATACAAATAAACTTATAAAAATCAAACAAAAATATCTTTATACTCACAAAAATAAGTTATAAATTTATAAAATAAGCCAAGAAAATAATAAAAGAAAATAAATAAATTAAAAATAAAATATCCAAAAATACATGTAAATACATACATATACACATTATTAAAATAAAACTATAATAAAACACCTCGAAAAATTCAATAAAAATCATGAATAAATACTAGATGAAATAATACACATTTTTTATTTTTTAAGAAAAAATTAATAAAATCATTTAAGACGTCAAATAAATCAATCTTCCTTCAGATTTGCTATTTTGTCTCGTAGCGGCTTACGTGGCCTAATGAGGCGCCGGCCAACGTTGACTCCCAGGTCAACTGTCCCATCCCTCGCCTGGCGTCTCTGAACAGTCTACTCCCCCGATTTCGTGCCTTTTTACCGGGCACACCATCCATCAATCGACAACGCTTCCTTCACAAGATTTGTTCCCTAATCTTCCATGATGCCCGCCGAAATCATAGATCAACCTAATACTCTCTAGATCATGAAATAATCGCCGGTCAATAAGGCCACTCGCCAATGTTTATAAATAAAAAGCTCTGCTTCCTTCCTCGAATTTGGCCACTTTTTATCCAATCTCAAGCCTCAATTCTAGTCCTAGGACATTCCTCGTGACAGGGGGAGTGAGCTGGTGCCTCGAATCGGCCGGAGAGAGGAGGATTTTGTCGCGGCGGAGCTCCGGCGTCCGCCCTGCTCCCTGGAGGCCCCCAGGTATAAGAGCTACCCTTTCATGCGTTTTTAGTTAGCCTTTAATGTTAGCATTTCATTCCAGTAGTTAGATTAGTTGTTAGTTAATCACCCTAGCGTAAAAATCAAAAATCGAAGTTCGCCGGAGCTCCGCTCCGGCGATTTCTCCACTGTAGATCTGACCGTATCCGACCGACCTGTTCACCCCATATCGAAACCCAACGCTTTCTCCATCTGCCGCACGCATTTGTTCAACCCAGGACCCTAGGTCCTGGCGAATCGGGGCTCCACCTCCGCCGTTCGCCGGAGCCCCCTCCGCCCACATCATTTTTGCGCCGTAGCTTCAAAACCCCGGGTCGAGGAGCAAGCTCTCTCGCCCGCGGTTCTTCCTGTGCAGGTACTTCGAAGAATCGAGCCCTTCTGGGCTTGCTTTGACCCAGGAAGAGGTTCCTGGGGGTCCTCTTCTTCTCCAACCTCGCTCCATCGACTCGGACCTCCAGGAGCCACCAAAGAACCGTAAGACGACGCGGAAGCTTCCCAGCTACGATCAGAGAGCTTCAGATGCACGGGAGGCGCCCGGAGGAGCCTGAGCTACCCGATCGAAGCTCGCCGGGGGCGAGCTTCTTCCCAGTTCTTCCAGGTGCCTTCCGCACCGTTGGATCGAGAGGGGCGGCCCAGATTGAAAGCCGACCGTTCGATGGAGATGCACATCCACCGTCAGATCAGCCAGGAGGATCTAATCCTGGCCCTCCATCGCCGAACCGATGTCCGCCGTCCGATGGTTGCCACGTGTATAAGTGGCGCCTCCAGCGCCGCAGGATGAAAAGCCTTACTTAGGGGTAAATTTCACATCTCTCCCCTTACTTTTTGTAATTAGTATTTAATCCCAAAAATAAAAGTTTCAGTTGTAAATAAGTTGTAAAAATTGTAGTGGACCCCCTGAGGTTTACATATTTATATTTTAGTCCCTCCGCGCCTCACGTGCAGCAACCACGTGAGGCGCGTGAAAATTGCATCTAAACCCTGCCGGGTTCTTGTATTTATTAAATGGTCCTGAAAATAAAAGTTAAAGTTTATTTTTGTTGTAATTTTTGCATGTATGCCCCTGCCAACTATTTTATTTGCAAAAATACCCCTGCCAGGCCATTTAATTTTTGAAGGCTTTGTCTATTTATTTTATGCTTCATATTTAATCGAAAAATCTTGCAAAAATAGACTTAAGCTCCTGCTTGGTCATGCTTGAACGCCATATTTTTAGTTTTGCATTTTGTTGCATTTTTGCATTTATTAAAAATCAAAAACTTGTCTTTTATTCCCTATCTAACTTAAAAAATCCCAAAAAATATGAAAATGCCTTGAAAAATTCCAAAAAAATTACATGTAGTGTATTTTGACCTGTATTAGTGTCATTCCAAAAATCCCTAAAAATCTCAAAAAGAAAACCTTAAAAATTCAAAAATACCCAAAAACTTCAAAAAAATATAAAAAATCAAAGAAAAATCAGAAAAATATAAACTCAGGCCCTACTTAAGCTATATTTTATTATTGTTATTAGAAAATTAAAGTGGAAAATTTTTGAGGCTGTTAGCTATTTTTAATCTCTATTTTTGTGACGGCCAGTATCTAGTCCACTGTTTGCTACTATTTAGCTATTTTAAAATACCAAAAATATTTGCAAAAATACCCAAAAATCATAAAAACAGTAAAAAGCCATGAAAATTCCAAAAAGATCCTTTTCCTGAATTTTTGACTATTTTTGAGTATTTTTGTGAATATTATAATACCCCTTTTATGTATATATATCTATATATCCAAAAAAAGAAAAAAAAAAGAATATATATATATATATTATATAATTATAATATGTATTCTCATTAATCTTAAAATAATAAAAAAATAATAAAAATATATATTTATTATATTTAGATATACCTATATACATATTACATGTATTATAAGCTATATGTTTACCCTCTATGTATATGTATATATGTAATATATTTGTATTCTATAATTATATATATATAATACTTAATTATTATATTTTAATAATGATAAAAAAAAATAATAAAAAAAAAAGAGAAACCCACACAAGGATGACTGTGATTGACACGTAGGCTATTGCATTTTGTGTTGCTCTCTGTGGTTCGACCTCTACATATTTGTCACTATACATTTTATGGTAGAGTAAAATAAAAATTAATTCACATTTATTTTTGAGCTTGATGGTTGTATTCTTTGGATTGTGGGTTAATTGCTGATTGACACCGGTCTTCTATGAGTGGTCGCCTCGGCGACAACACTTCTATATTTTTTATGGTGACCCTCGTGGAAAACCCCTGTTATCAAGCCCCTATCTCCCTCTACTTTGGCTTTTATGCGGTCAGGCCCATGCTGAGCCCTCCCTTGGGTTAGGTTGCTCAATATTTATTCTAAATATTTCCCTCTTTTTCTTTTTAATCTTTATTCTTTTATTTTTGCACAAAAACATGCTAATTATAGGTTTTTACACAATGCATGCTTTTAATAATTATTTGTATTTACATATATCTACATGCATTTGCAAAGGTTTTTGTAGCTAAAATATAAGAATAAAGAGTGATGAATGAGTATTCATCACCCCCCTATACTTAACTTTGCTAGTCCCTTAGCAAACACTTACATGAAAAAGAAGTGAAAAAGAAAGAAAGAAAAAGAAAAAGAGGATGTACATGGATCAAGGTTGATTATTAAACTTGCCTTCATTAAATTGGGGCATGGAGCTCGATCAGATCTTTGGATTATTAATGTGTCGGAACCTTATTTAGACTTAAGCTTAAAACTCAACAGCCTCCAAGTTCCACTAATCTATAACCAAGACTCCTCAATGCTCCAGATCAGAACAAGTCATCAATCACAAACCCTGAAGACCATGAATCTTTTCTTGTCCTGTGAATGTGAGGTCTAAGCTCTCCACCTCAGAAATGGCAACTTGACAACTGATGAATACCCATTCATCACTCTTTATTCTTATATTTTAGCTACAAAAACCTTTGCAAATGCATGTAGATATGTGTAAATAGGAATAATTAGCAAAAGCATGCATTGTGTAAAAACCTATAATTAGCATGTTTTTGTGCAAAAATAAAAGAATAAAGATTAAAAAGAAAAAGAGGGAAATATTTAGAATAAATATTGAGCAACCTAACCCAAGGGAGGGCTCAGCATGGGCCTGACCGCATAAAAGCCAAAGTAGAGGGAGATAGGAGCTCTTGTGTATATATTTATGTAAAATAAATAAAAATATTTTTCCTCACCAAAAATATGCTTGTAAATACTTGTATATATTTATAAAAGATATAAAAACAAAAGAAAAGTTAAAAATCAAAAAGATCAAAAATACCCCTTTCATCATGTACATAAACCACACCTATATATATTTATTTAGCCTTGTAAATATACAAAATTAATTTTTAAACTTTTTGTAAATAGTCTATGCTATATATTGTAAATAAATAAAATAAAAAGAATCAAAACAAAAATCAAATAAAAATAACAAAATTAAAAATACAAAAATACATTGTACATCTACCTTGTATATAGTTGTACATAACTATTTATTTTACCTATGTATATAAATACTAAAAATAAAATAAAAATACCCTTTTATTCCTTATTTTATTATATAAATAAATAAAATATAAAATAGGAATAAAATTATACAAAAATAATAATTAAAAATCAAAAATAAAAAACCTACATATTGTATATATACCTATATATAGCTATATAATGTAAATACCTTATTTTTATTTCCAAAAATTAATTAAAAATCACAAAAAAATAGAAAAAAATAAAATAAAAATATTTCATGTTTTAAGTTTTTGAAAATTCGGTCATTTTCTGGCCCAAAATAATCAAATAAAAACTCAAAGCTTGGCGGGCTCTGATTGGTCCACGGGGGATTGTTGACCCCCGGTCAACTCCCCCCCCAGGACCACCAGAGCCGGGTCCGTCCTGCCCGACCCATCTTCTCGGACTTTTCCCATGCAGACCCGACTCCTTTTTGCCCAAACCCCGGGTCCGGATTGCTCACGTCATACCCGAGAACCTCGCCGGAGCCTTCGCCTCGGGATCCGCGCGCTACATCGCCCTACCCGCGCCCTTCTTCCCGGACCCGCCAGCATACTTAAGCTCAGCTCCGCCACCCATTTCATGCATCTTTGGCCATTCGCTTCATTCTCCAGTGAGCTCCAGAGAGAGAGAGAGGTGACAGCTCGCGCCTCGACCTGTTGCAGCGAGGAGAGGAGGTGAAAACCATCGATCCGGCGACACACCCGCCGTAGCTCCGCCACCTGGGCGAGCTTCGAGCCTCGGGCAGAGACATCCCTTGAGGCGACGACCGGGAGCTTCCTCAGCTCCGCCACAGTCTATTCCTTCACCCAGGTAACCTCTTAGCTCAGCCATTTCGTCTGATTTCCATTTTCGCCCAATCTTCACCGTCATCGTATTTCTTCGATTCCTCCCGATTCCGACCACTATCCGATCATCGGGCATAGACATAGCCCTCGCCTTCCTTCCGCGCATCTTCTCCATGTTCCCATCCAACCCAGCTCGCACAGGAGCTGGGAGTCGAGCTTCACCGTCCGCCCTTCACCGGAGCTCGTCCGTTCCGACCCACCGCTCACAGTGACCCCGCCTAACTGGGTCGAGGCACTTTGCCCTCGACCCGCGATTCTGCTGGAGTGTTTTGCAGGGTCATCCGAGTCCATCTGAGGGCTCGGACCGTTTGGACCAGCAGCTGGGTCTCCGCCAACCTCGCCTGAGCTCCTCGGAGCTCCGTCGAGCCATCGGAGGCCACTAGTCGACGCGGGAGCCTACAGAGCTTCTTCTCCGATCTTCAGAGGCCCGCGTGGAGGCCGGGAGCGCGCACAGCAGGCCGGCGAAGGTCGCTGGCCATCAGTTCTTCCACGACCTCCAGACACCGTCAGATCGACCTCGATGCTCCAGATCACATCCTGACCATTCATTCACGGAGCTGCAGCTGGCGTCCGATCAGTGAGGACTGATCCCAACCGTCGATCCAGAGAGGCGTAGCAGCGACGCACTGCCACCGCCAGATCTTCCACGTGGCTACGCCGTCACCGTTCGATCATCGCGAGTAGCTGAGACTTGGAGTGCCAACCGTCCTTCACCGTCCGATGCACCACGTGGCGCTCATCCAGCCGCTCGAGTAATAAAGGGTAATTTGCCCTTAGGCCCTGCCTTGTCCTTTATTTCGTTTTAGTCCTGTAAATATTTTAGTCAGTTGTTTAGTTTTAGGGTAATTTGCATGTTGGACCTCGTGCTTTAGATATTTGCATTTACACCCCTGCTTGTGTGAGCCACGTGCTTCGTCACGTGTTATTTGGTATATTTGCAGTTGATGCCCTTGTAGTTCTGGAAGTTTATGAATGAATGAAACTTTTCAATTAATTGCATTTATACCCCTGTGCGTGGTTGTTTTACGCATGCGCGTTATTTTTTGGGTAAATTGCAACTGAGCCCCCTGGACTTTTGGTACGTGTTACCAATAAGTCCTCGGGACTTATTTTTGTTACAAATAGGTCCCTGAGTGCCCCAGGCATGCGCTTGGCGCGTGATTTGCTGGGTATTTTGCACCTGGGCCCCCAGAACTTTGGGTATTTGCATTTCAGTCCCTGTGCACAATACCCTTTTGTTATTTTTGAATAAAATATCAAATCACCTCCAAATCCAATAAGATTTTGAAACATGGCTCCTTCCATGGTGTAGGATTTTCAAGGATTTTTGAGGACATTTTTTATTTCATTTGCTATTTTTAAAAATTCAAAAACCTTAGTTTTTGCTACTGTCTAGATTGAAAAATCATAAAAAAATATAAAAACACCTCTAAAAATTCCATAAAAATTAGTTACTGTTTAGTTTAGTTTGTTTGATTTCCTAGCCAATTTTGGCTATTTATCATTGCTTAAAAACCTTAAAAACTTAAAAACCCCAAAAAACCCATAAAAATTCTAATAAATACATTAAAAATCCAAAAAAAATAAATCTGGTACCTCCAGGCCTTTTTTCCTGATTCCATCTATTTTATAGGAAAATTACCTCCAGGCCTTTTTGAGGTCCTTAGGTATTTTATTTAGGGATTTAGGCTTGGTTGGACAGTACCCCTTGTTTTTGTTACTGTTTGATTTTTAGAAATTAAAATAAATATCAGAAAAATCCCAAAAATTCACCAAAAACATAAAAAATTATAAAACACATAAAAATATTTTTGTTTTAATTTTCGGTTGATTTTTGTGGCTTGAAATAATTTGTTGAAGTGTGATTGTTTTTGTCTTTCTTATTTTCTTTACATATTAAAAATCCAAAAAAATATAAAAATAATTAAAAACCACTAAAAAATATTTTGTTTTTTATTTTATTTGTTTTTACTACTTCGTAGGCCTTCGGCCAATCCGTGCTCCTTGAGTTCGACCCTGGGAGCTATACCAGGTTAAACACATAGCAGGACCGCTTCCTTGCTTTGATTGATTTTATTTGTATTGAGTGGTTCGATTTTTCTTGATCGACACATCCGAGTGATTGAGGTCGCAACGGCCATTGATTCAGGTATTGATGACACAAAAGCCCGAGCAACTAAGGTAAAGGTACTGAATCAATGGTCGTTGCGACCTCAATCACTCGGATGTGTCGATCAAGAAAAATCGAACCACTCAGTACAAATAAAATCAATCAAAGCAAGGAAGCGGTCCTGCTATGTGTTTAACCTGGTATAGCTCCCAGGGTCGAACTCAAGGAGCACGGATTGGCCGAAGGCCTATGAAGTAGTAAAAACAAATAAAATAAAAAACAAAATATTTTTTAGTGGTTTTTAATTATTTTTATATTTTTTGGATTTTTAATATGTAAAGAAAATAAGAAAGACAAATACAATCACACTTCAACAAATTATTTCAAGCCACAAAAATCAACCGAAAATTAAAACAAAAATATTTTTATGTGTTTTATAATATTTTATGTTTTTGGTGAATTTTTGGGATTTTTCTGATATTTATTTTAATTTCTAAAAATCAAACAGTAACAAAAACAAGGGGTACTGTCCAGCCAAGCCTAAAGTCCCTAAATAAAATACATAAGGACCTCAAAAAGGCCTGGAGGTAATTTTCCTATAAAATAGATGGAATCAGGAAAATTTAGGTACCAGATTTATTGTTTTTTGATTTTTAATGTATTTATTAGAATTTTTATGGGTTTTTTGGGGTTTTTAAGTTTTTACGGTTTTTAAGCAATGAAAAATAGCCAAAATTGGCTAGAAAATCAAACAAATTAAATTAAACAGAAGCTAATTTTTATGGAATTTTTAGAGGTGTTTTTATATTTTTTTTTACGATTTTTCAATCTAGACATTAGCAAAAACTAAGGTTTTTGAATTTTTAAAAATAGCAAATGAAATCAAAAATGTCCTCAAAAATCCTTGAAAATCCTAGACCATGGCAGGAGCCATGTGTCAAAATCTCATTGGATTTGGAGGTGATTTGATATTTTATTCAAAAATAACAAAAGGGTACTGTGCACAGGGACTGAAATGCAAATACCCAAAGTTCTGGGGGTCCAGGTGCAAAATACCCAGCAAATCACGCGCCAAGCGCGTGCCTGGGGCACTCAGGGACCTATTTGTAACAAAAATAAGTCCCGAGGACTTATTGGTAACACGTACCAAAAGTCCAGGGGGCTCAGTTGCAATTTACCCAAAAAATAACGCACATGCGTAAAACAACCACACACAGGGGTATAAATGCAATTAATTGAAAAGTTTCATTCATTCATAAAGTTCCAAAACTACAAGGGCATCAACTGCAAATATACCAAATAACACGTGACGAAGCACGTGGCTCACACATGCAGGGGTGTAAATGCAAATATCTAAAGCACGAGGTCCAACATGCAAATTACCCTAAAACTAAACAACTGACTAAAATATTTACAGGACTAAAACAAAATAAAGGACAAGGCAGGGCCTAAGGGCAAATTACCCTTTATTACTCGAGCGGCTGGATGAGCGCCACGTGGTGCATCGGACGGTGAAGGACGGTTGGCGCTCCAAGTCTCAGCTACTTGCGATGATCGAACGGTGACGGCGTAGCCACGTGGAAGATCTGGCGGTGGCGGTGCGTCGCTGCTACGCCTCTCTGGATCGACGGCTGGGATCAGTCCTCATTGATCGGACGTCAGCTGCAGCTCCGTGAATGAATGGTCAGGATGTGTTCTGGAGCATCGAGGTCGATCTGACGGTGTCTGGAGGTCGTGGAAGAACTGATGGCCGGCGACCTTCGCCGGCCTGCTGTGCGCGCTCCCGGCCTCCGCGCGGGCCTCTAAGATCGGAGAAGAAGCTCTGTAGGCTCCCGCGTCGACTAGTGGCCTCCGATGGCTCGACGGAGCTCCGAGGAGCTCAGGCGAGGTCGGCGGAGACCCAGCTGCTGGTCCAAACGGTCCGAGCCCTCAGATGGACTCGGATGACCCTGCAAAACACTCCAGCAGAATCGCGGGTCGAGGGCAAAGTGCCTCGACCCAGTTAGGCGGGGTGACTGTGAGCGGTGGGTCGGAACGGACGAGCTCCGGCGAAGGGCAGACGGTGAAGCTCGACTCCCAGCTCCTGTGCGAGCTGGGTTGGATGGGAACGTGGAGAAGATGCGTGGAAGGAAGGCGAGGGCTATGGCTATGCCCGATGATCGGATAGTGGTCGGAATCGGGAGGAATCGAAGAAATACGATGACGGCGAAGATTGGGCGAAAATGGAAATTAGACGAAATGGTTGAGCTAAGAGGTTACCTGGGTGAAGGAATAGACTGTGGCGGAGCTGAGGAAGCTCCCGGTCGTCGCCTCAAGGGATGTCTCTACCCGAGGCTCGAAGCTCGCCCAGGTGGCGGAGCTACGACGGGTGTGTCGCCGGATCGATGGTTTTCACCTCCTCTCCTCGCTGCAACAGGTCGAGGCGCGAGCTGTCACCTCTCTCTCTCTGGAGCTCACTGGAGAATGAAGCGAATGGCCAAAGATGCATGAAATGGGTGGCGGAGCTGAGCTTAAGTATGCTGGCGGGTCCGGGAAGAAGGGCGCGGGTAGGGCGATGTAGCGCGCGGATCCCGAGGCGAAGGCTCCGGCGAGGTTCTCGGGTATGACGTGAGCAATCCGGACCCGGGGTTTGGGCAAAAAGGAGTCGGGTCTGCATGGGAAAAGTCCGAGAAGATGGGTCGGGCAGGACGGACCCGACTTTGGTGGTCCTGGGGGGGGGGGGGGAGTTGACCGGGGGTCAACAATCCCCCGTGGACCAATCAGAGCCCGCCAAGCTTTGAGTTTTTATTTGATTATTTTTATTTTATTTTTTTCTATTTTTTGTGATTTTTAATTAATTTTTGGAAATAAAAATAAGGTATTTACATTATATAGCTATATATAGGTATATATACAATATGTAGGTTTTTGATTTTTGATTTTTAATTATTATTTTTGTATAATTTTATTCCTATTTTATATTTTATTTATTTATAGAATAAAATAAGGAATAAAAGGGTATTTTTATTTTATTTTTAGTATTTATATACATAGGTAAAATAAATAGTTATGTACAACTATATACAAGGTAGATGTACAATGTATTTTTGTATTTTTAATTTTGTTATTTTTATTTGATTTTTGTTTTGATTCTTTTTATTTTATTTATTTACAATATATAGCATAGACTATTTACAAAAAGTTTAAAAATTAATTTTGTATATTTACAAAGCTAAATAAATATATATAGGTGTGGTTTATGTACATGATGAAAGGGGTATTTTTGATCTTTTTGATTTTTAACTTTTCTTTTGTTTTTATATCTTTTATAAATATATACAAGTATTTACAAGCATATTTTTGGTGAGGAAAAATATTTTTATTTATTTTACATAAATATATACACAAGAGCTCCTATCTCCCTCTACTTTGGCTTTTATGCGGTCAGGCCCATGCTGAGCCCTCCCTTGGGTTAGGTTGCTCAATATTTATTCTAAATATTTCCCTCTTTTTCTTTTCAATCTTTATTCTTTTATTTTTGCACAAAAACATGCTAATTATAGGTTTTTACACAATGCATTCTTTTGCTAATTATTCCTATTTACACATATCTACATGCATTTGCAAAGGTTTTTGTAGATAAAATATAAGAATAAAGAGTGATGAATGGGTATTCATCACCCCCCTATACTTAACTTTGCTAGTCCCTTAGCAAACACTTATTTGAAAAAGAAGTGAAAAAGAAAGAAAGAAAAAGAAAAAGAGGATGTACATGGATCAAGGTTGATTATTAAACTTGCCTTCATTAAATTGAGGTATGGAGCTCGATCAGATCTTTGGATTATTAATGTGTCGGAACCTTATTTAGACTTAAGCTTAAAACCTAACAACCTCTAAGTTCCACTAATCTATAACCAAGACTCCTCAATGCTCCAGATCAGAACAAGTCATCAATCACAAACCCTGAAGACCATGAATCTTTTCTTGTCCTGTGAATGTGAAGTCTAAGCTCTCCACCTCAGAAATGGCAACTTGACAACCCTCCCCAACAAGGTAACTCTATGACCTCAATCTGGCCACTCTTTCCTCGAGGAGCGGGGTATTCCCTTCTAAGTTCAAGTTCAACCGGCTCAAGAAGAGGGGGAAGAAGAGAATGGGTCAAGGCCAGTGTAGCCAAGTACCCTTGGGAGCTTGACCAGTGTAGCCAAGTCTCCCTGCTGCAAGATACAACAGGTGGATCATGAAACCAAGCTTTGCTTATTGCACTCTATATACATACTCCGGTGGGATTATCATTTTCTCTCAGACCCACCACTTTTTTGGAGTTCTTTTCTTTTTGCACATTTTTTTTCAAGTGCATCTGTACAACATATACATGTGCAGCATATATACAAGGAGTTTTTCCTCTTGAGCCAGTAGACTATCCCTCTTTTGAAGCTTTATTGCAACCCACAACTCCCGTCGTTAGACCTCATGGCAACCAGACCAAGTTGAGATGCACTTCCTTCACTATAAGAAGAAGAGAGGTTCCGCCTAGAAGTACTACCCTCATATGCTACCCCAAGTCAAGTAAGACTGCCTCCTCACCACCTCATCCGTAGAGAGCTCGGTGCATAGTGCGGTTGTCCAAGTAAAGCCATAATCTATATGAGTCATGTGTTGTTGTTAAGTGCTCTACTTAGGCTCATTGAGATGACATGTGATCATAGCCTAGTGAACTCAAAGAATTAAGTCACCATGGACCTGAAAAGCCTTAAACCTAAGCCCTATAAGGTTCCTCTTAGAAATTAGGTGAATTAAGATCTTAATCAAGCTCCATTTCTCAATTTGATTCCAGGCTAGTTTAAATGTCAACTATCATCCAGAAAAACTATATACATATGTACAAAAAGATGCTTATTTACACCAATTTTACAATCATGCAAAATTTTTGAAAAATGTTTTGAAATCATGTATGAATGATGCATGAAGTGCAAGTTTTGCAAAAAGATATTTACACACATTTACACAAGATTTTTGCAAACTTTTTGATTTTCAAAACATTTTGGAAAAATTTTGTACTATATACATAATTTTGATACGAAAATATTTACACAAGCTTTACACAAAAGATTTTTGAAATCATTTTTACAAAAATAATTTGTACACTAGCTATGTATGTGCAACTAAAAGAAGATTATGTACATGAAAATTTTTAATTTTTTGTGGTTTTTAGCCATTTTTATTTATTAACACACTCACACAAAGTACGAGTTATGGCTAAAGTATATATGAAATATATACACCCCCCCTATACTTAGCTCGAACGATGTCCTCAGAGTCAAGCGCGATGGAGAAGACATAACTCGTGCTAGGTATAGGAAAGTGAAAAGAAAGGCTATACAAAAAGGAAATGAAAAGTCAAGAGGGACCCAGGTCTCCCCCCATACTTAGGATCAAGTAATCCTAAGTATAGCAGGCTGTATACTAAGGAAAACCTGAGTGCAGAACATACAGGGTCTACCCCCCCTATACTTAGGGTGAAATATCCCTAAGTATAGGCAACCAAAAGCAGGGGTAAACAGAAACAAAAGAAATACCCGAAAGGTCTCACATCCCCCCTATACTTAGGGTAAAGTGCACCCTAAGTATAGCATACTCATAAGATATAGGAAGGGATGTGGGACTAAAGGATGTAGTGATATGGACATCTGGATCTATACAAGGCGGAAGATCAGTGAAACTCAGGCGTGAGATGCATTAGATGTGAGTCAAAGACCACACCTCACGCAAAATGAATAGGGGCAAGATCAACGACCCGCAGCTCATAATCTAGAAATGGCTTGAGCCGCTGGCCGTTCACTCGAAAGGTACTCTCAGAAGACAACTCAGATATGTCTATGCTACCGTTGTCATGTACCTTTCTAACCAGATAAGGTCCCTTCCATTTGCTCTGAAGCTTCCCTGGAAATAATCGTAGCCTCGCATCAAACAGCCATACTCTCTGTCCAATCTCAAAATGCTTGTGGCTGATATGAGAATCATGCCACTCCTTGACTTTCTCCTTATAATGTAGGCTGCTTGAGAAAGCTGCATCTCTAAGCTCCTCCAGGGCAGCTAACTCTGCCCTCCTCTGGTCTCCCATACCATCTGGATCCATCAAAATATCTGTAACTGCCCAAAGTGACTTGTGCCTCAGCTCAACAGATAAATGGCATGGCTTGCCATATACGAGGCGAAAGGGAGATGTGCCCAAAGGTGTCTTGAAAGACGTCCTATATGCCCACAAGACCGAGTCCAAAAGCTGTGACCAATCCTTTCGGTCAGGGCGGACGACTTTCTGCAGAATAGTCTTGATCTCCCTATTCGACACTTCGGCTAGACCATTCGTCTGTGGATGGTAAGGTGTAGCAACACGATGACATATGCCGAACTCTCTAGCAAGTGCCTTTACCTGGTCGTTGATGAAGTGAGATCCCCCATCAGAAATCAGAACTCGTGGAACCCCGAACCGCGTGATGATGTGCTTCCTCAAAAATCTGCAAACGGTCCTCGCATCAGCGGCTCGGGCGGGGATAGCCTCCACCCAACGACTCACATAATCAACGGCCAACAGAATGTACTCAAATCCCTGACTCTTAGGGAATGGACCCATGAAATCGATGCCCCATGCGTCAAAAACCTCACAGAAGTGAATGGGCTACATCGGCATCATATCACGCTATCCACAAGTGCCCATCCTCTGACAGTCAGTACACCTCTTCATGAACTCATCTGAGTCCTTGAAGAGGGTAGGCCACCACAAGCCGGATTGGAGCACTTTCTGTGCCGTTCTCCTCCCAGAATGATGTCCTCCTGCCTCAAGATTGTGGCAGTAAGTGAGGACGCTATGGTGTTCCTCCTGAGGAATACACCGACGCCAGACGCTATCCCCTCCTTCGTGGTAAAGGATGGGATCCTCCCAATGGTAAGACTTGGCCTTCGCAAGGAAGGTCTCAAGTCTCTGTCTGGGCCAATCCTGTGGGACTTTCCCAGCAACGAGAAAGTTCACAATATCGGCGTACCATGGGAGTGAGGCGATAGCAAGGATCGCCTCATCTGGGAAGGTATCTCTAATAGGGTCAATCTGCTCAGAATCCTCAGGCTGCTCTAGTCGGGAGAGATGATCCGCCACCACATTCTTGACTCCAGGCTTATCCTTGATCTCAATGTCGAACTCCTGGAGTAGAAGGATCCATCTAGTCAGTCTGGCCTTGGCATCCTTCTTTGCCATGAGGTACCTGATGGCGGTGTGATCTGTAAACAAAGTCACTCTAGATCCAATGATATACGATCTGAACTTATCTAGGGCGAACACTACGGCTAGCATCTCCTTCTCTGTGACCGTGTAATTCCGCTGGGCGGAATCCAATGTGCGGCTAGCATAGTGTATGGCAAATGGAACACCATCCCTCCTCTGTCCCAGCACTGCCCCTACGGCAAAATCGGAGGCATCCTCATGATCTCGAATGGGAGAGACCAATCAGGCGGCTGGAGGACAGGAGCCTCAATAACACACTGCTGGAGAGTCGCAAACGACGAAAGACACTTGTCATCGACAAGGAACTCGGTGTCTTTCGTCAAGAGGTCAGTCAACGGCCGGGAAATCCTGCTGAAATCCTGAATAAATCTCCTATAAAATCCAACGTGCCCCAGGAATGACCGTAGCTGCCTCAGATTGGACGGCGGTGCGAGTTTCCTAATGACATCAACAACCCTCCCCAACAAGGTAACTCTATGACCTCCGTCTGGCCACTCTTTCCTCGAGGAGTGGGGTATTCCCTTCTAAGTTCAAGTTCAACCGGCTCAAGAAGAGGAGGAAGAAGAGAATGGGTCAAGGCCAGTGTAGCCAAGTACCCTTGGGAGCTTGACCAGTGTAGCCAAGTCTCCCTGCTGCAAGCTACATCAGGTGGATCATGAAACCAAGCTTTGCTTATTGCATTCTATATACATACTCCGGTGGGATTATCATTTTCTATCAGACCCACCACTTTTTTGGAGTTCTTTTCTTTTTGCACATTTTTTTTCAAGTGCATATGTACAACATATACATGTGCAGCATATGTACAAGGAGTTTTTCCTCTTGAGCCAGTAGACTATCCCTCTTTTGAAGCTTTATTGCAACCCACAACTCCCGTCGTTAGACCTCATGGCAACCAGACCAAGTTGAGACGCACTTCCTTCACTACAAGAAGAAGAGAGGTTCCGCCTAGAAGTACTACCCTCATATACTACCCCAAGTCAAGGAAGACTGCCTCCTCACCACCTCATCCGTAGAGATCTCGGTGCATAGTGCTGGTGTCCAAGTAAAGCCATTGTCTATATGAGTCATGTGTTGTTGTTAAGTGCTCTACTTAGGCTCATTGAGATGACATGTGATCATAGCCTAGTGGACTCAAAGAATTAAGTCATCATGGACCTGAAAAGCCTTAAACCTAAGTCCTATAAGGTTCCTCTGAGAAGTTAGGTGGATTAAGATCTTAATCAAGCTCCATTTCTCAATTTGATTCCAGGCTAGTTTAAATGTCAACTATCATCCAGAGAAACTATATACATATGTACAAAAAGATGCTTATTTACACATATTTTACAAACATGCAAAATTTTTGAAAAATGTTTTGAAATCATGAATGGATGATGCATGAAGTGCAAGTTTTGCAAAAAGATCTTTACACACATTTACACAAAATTTTTGCAAACTTTTGATTTTCAAAACATTTTGGAAAAATTTTGTACTATATACATAATTTTGATAAAAATATTTACACAAACTTTACACAAAAGATTTTTGAAATCATTTTTACAAAAATAATTTGTACACTAGCTATTTATGTGCAAATAAAAGAAGTTTATGTACATGAAAATTTTTAATTTTTCTGATTTTTAGCTGATTTTTAGCCATTTTATTTATTAACACACTCACACAAAGTACGAGTTATGGCTAAAGTATATATGAAATATATACACCCCCCCATACTTAGCTCGAATGATGTCCTCAGAGTCAAGAGCGATGAAGAAGACATAACTCATACTAGGTGTAGGGAAGTGAAAAGGAAGGCTATATACAAGGAAGAATGAATGAAATAGAAAAGTCAAGAGGGTCTCGGGTCTTCCCCCTATACTTAGGATCAAATAATCCTAAGTATAGCAGGCTGTGCACTAAGGGAAAACCGAGTGGAGAATGTACAGGGTCTACCCCCCCCCCCCCTACACTTAGGATGAAATATCCCTAAGTATAGGCAGCAAAAACAGGGGTAGACAAAAACAAAAGAAATACCCAAAAGGTCTCACATCCCCCCTATACTTAGGGTAAAGTGCACCCTAAGTATAGCATAATCACAAGATGAAGAAAGGGATGTGGGACTAAAGAATGTAGTGATATGGACATCTGGATCTATACAAGGCGGAAGATCAGTGAAACTCAGGCGTGAGATGCATTAGATGTGAGTCAAAGACCACATCTCACGCAAAATGAATAGGGGCAAGATCAGCGACCCGCGGCTCATGATCTAGAAATGGCTTGAGCCGCTGGCCGTTCACTCTAAAGGTACTCTCAGAAGACAACTCAGATATGTCAATGCTACCGTTGTCGTGTACCTTTCTGACCAAGTAGGGTCCCTTCCATTTGCTCTGCAGCTTCCCTGGAAATAAACGCAGCCTCGCATCAAACAGCCATACTCTCTGTCCAATCTCAAAATGCTTGTGGTTGATATGAGAATCATGCCACTCCTTCACTTTCTCTTTATAATGTAGGCTGTTTGAGAAAGCTGAATCTCTAAGCTCCTCTAGGGCTGCTAACTCTGCCCTTCTCTGGTCTCCCATACCATCTGGATCCATAAGAATATCTGTGACTGCCCAAAGTGACTTGTGCCTCAGCTCAACAGGTAAATGGCACGGCTTGCCATATACGAGGCGAAAGGGAGATGTCCCCAATGGTGTCTTGAAAGACGTCCTATATGCCCACAAGACCGAGTCCAAAAGCTGTGACCAATCCTTTCGGTCAGGGCGGACGACTTTCTGCAATATAGTCTTGATCTCCCTATTCGACACCTCGGCTAGACCATTCGTCTGTGGATGGTAAGGTGTAGCAACACGATGGTCTATACCGAACTCGCTAGCAAGGGCCTTCACCTGGTCGTTGATGAAGTGAGATCCCCCATCAGAAATCAGAACTCGTGGAACCCCGAACCGCGTGATGATGTGCTTCCTCAGAAATCTGCAAACTGTCCTCGCATCAGTGGCTCGGGCGGGGATGGCCTCCACCCAACGACTAACATAATCTACGGCCAACAGAATGTACTCAAATCCCTGACTCTTAGGGAATGGACCCATGAAATCGATGCCCCATGCGTCAAAAACCTCACAGAAGTGAATGGGCTGCATCAGCATCATATCACGCTGTCCACAAGTGCCCATTCTCTGACAGTCAGTACACCTCTTCACGAACTCATCTGAGTCCCTGAAGAGGGTAGGCCACCACAAGCCGGATTGGAGCACTTTTTGTGCCGTTCTCCTCCCAGAATGATGTCCTCCTGCCTCAAGCTTGTGGCAGTAAGTGAGGACGCTATGGTGTTCGTCCTGAGGAATACACCGACGCCAGACGCTATCCCCTCCTTCGTGGTAAAGGATGGGATCCTCCCAGTGGTAGGACTTGGCTTTCGCAAGGAAAGTCTCAAGCCTCTGCCTGGGCCAATCTTGTGGGACTTTCCCAGCAACGAGAAAGTTCACAATATCGACGTACCATGGGAGTGAGGCGATAGCAAGGATCTCCTCATCTGGGAAGGTATCGCGAATAGGATCAATCTGCTCAAACTCCTCAGGCTGCTCTAAACGGGAGAGATGATCCGCCACCATATTCTTGACTCCAGGCTTATCCTTGATCTCAATGTCAAACTCCTGCAGTAGAAGGATCCATCTAGTCAATCTGGCCTTAGCATCCTTCTTTTCCATGAGGTACCTGATGGCGGTGTGATCTGTGTATAAAGTCACTCTAGATCCAATGATATAAGATCGAAACTTATCTAGGGCGAACACTACAGCTAGCATCTCCTTCTCTGTAACCGTGTAATTCCGCTGGGCGGAATCCAATGTGCGGCTAGCGTAGTGAATAACAAATGGAACTCCATCCCTCCTCTGTCCCAGCACTGCCCCTACGGCAAAATCGGAGGCATCCGTCATGATCTCGAATGGAAGAGACCAATCAGGCGGCTGGAGGACAGGAGCCTCAATAACACACTGCTGGAGAGTCGCAAAGGACGAAAGGACACTTGTCATCGACAAGGAACTCGTTGTCTTTCGTCAAGAGGTCAGTCAACGGCCGGGCAATCCTGCTGAAATCCTGAATAAATCTCCTGTAAAATCCAACGTGCCCAGAAATGACCGTAGCTGCCTCAGATTGGACGGCGGTGCGAGTTTCCTAATGACATCAACTTTGGCCGGATCAACCTCCATGCCCCTGTTGGAGATGATATGGCCTAGCACCGTCCCTTGAGTCACCATGAAGTGACTCTTCTCCCAAGATAGAACCAAATGGTACTCAATACATCGCTGGAGTACTCGGTCTAGGCAGTCAAGACAGGAGTCGAATCCGTCGCCGTAGACCGAGAAATCGTCCATGAAGACCTCCAAACACTCCCCTACCATGTCCGAAAAGATCGACAGCATGCACCTCTGAAAAGTCGCAGGGGCATTGCATAGCCCAAATGGCATGCGTCGAAAAGCATATGTGCCGAAGGGACAGGTAAAGGTGGTCTTCTCCTGATCCTCACGAGCGATGGCCACCTGGTTGTAGCCTGAGTACCCATCCAGGAAGCAATAATGACTCTTCCCTACCAGTCTCTCAATGATCTAGTCAATAAAAGGCAGGGGGAAATAGTCCTTCTTGGTGGTCTGGTTGAGTCTCCTGTAGTCAACACAGACCCTCCAAGAGGTGGGTGCTCGTGTAGCAATCTCCTCTCCCGACTCACTGATCACAGTCGTGATGCCCGTCTTCTTGGGCACCACATGCAAGGGGCTGACCCACTTGGAGTCGGAAAGGGGATAAATAAAATCTGCACTCCACCATTTTGACATTTCCTTCATCATGACCTCTCTCAGGTTGGGGTTCAGTCGATGCTGGAACTCACGCGATGGCTGCGCCCCCTCCTCGAGATAGATATGGTGGGAGCACACTGATGGACTAATCCCATGGAGATCTGCTACGCTCCATCCGATTGCCTTGCGGTTCTTTTCAAGAACCCCCATCAAACGGGATTCCTGCTCTCCAGTCAGATCGGCGGAGATGATGACTGGGTACATCTCAGGCTCGCCCGCAAGGAACCGATACTTCAGCGAAGTAGGGAGCGGCTTCAGCTCTGGACAGCTGGGTGCTGGCAAATCTGGCTGCGGAAGGAAATGTGTCAATGCTGCTAAGTCTGCCAAATCTGCCTGGGAGAAAGAAAGTGAACTCTCGCAAACTGGATCTGGAGAAGGCTGCTCAACTGTGCTTACTCTGATCTGCTCTGCATCTACCTCCTCCTCATCTGTAGGCTCAGGTGGACTCAAGTCTGGCATCTGATCATCACAATCTGCCCAATCAGACTCTGAATCCGAGGGATCTGTATCAACCGCGGTGGCATCAGTACCAACGTAAAGCAAGGTGGCCTCAGCACCACCATCACTGAAAATCGTGTCACGATCAAGGACCGGCACTGCTGCCTCTATGGTATCCTGAACCAGGGCTGTGCTCTCCAGACTCTCCTCTACTATCATCTCGGCATCAGCTGCATCTGAAAATGAGAGGATGGCCTGTGCCGCAGGATCTGTCCATACTGCCTCGTCGTCTGTGATCACAAAATCACAGTCCTGGTGGATGTCTGGCTCTGTGTCTGTCAGCTGCTCTGAATTTGTGCTAACCTCTGAGCGTGCTCTCTCTCTGGCTCTGTAGTCCTCGACCGTCTCTATTTGTATACTCTCACCCTTGACGCGAAAGTACACCTTCCCGCTGTCATGATCAGTCACCGCCTTGGCTGTGGCCAAGAACGGACGACCAAGGATGATGGGGGTATCGGCCACTGAATCAGGGATCTCCATGTCCAACACTACGAAGTCCACAGGAAATTTCAGGACCTGAATCGTGACGATAACGTCTCGCAACAACCCCTTCGGCCTCTTGACAGATCGATCAGCGAACTGAAGGACTGTCCTGCTCTGTCGAAGAGTGCCCAACTCAAAGCGGTCGAGAAGGGCTGCCGGAAGGAGGTTGATCGACGATCCGCTATCTAATAGAGTACGGTCGAACCTCTGCTCACTGATCTGACATCTGACAAACGGGGCCCCCGAATCTGGCCTCTTGGCTGGCAGACGGTTCTGGATCGTAAAACACGTGGCTTTCGTCAGCACATGGATCTCTGAAGTGTGGTTCCTCCTCCTCCTCCTGACTGTGGTCCTGTCTCTCAAAGATCGCTGAAGAAGGGGGATGTGCTGCAAAGCCTCCTGGAGGGTCAGCTGTATGTGGAATCTAATCGATCATGCTCTGGCTGAATTCCTCCTGCTCTCTCTTTTTTGGATCTTTTTCTTTTTTCTTCCCCTTCCCCATCTGAAGGGCTCTAGGGAAGGGGATCACAGGGTCCTTCGCAGATGAAGGACTAGGAAAAGGCCTAGACGGCTCGACGGCCGGATCCATACATACATCACTCACCACAGTGGGACCAGAAGAAGCTAAACCTTTTCCTTTATTCAAAATAGAGTTCTGAGATACATCAACACGAGGAAAGACAACATCTCTATCAAAATGAACACTGGTGGCCTCAGTACCACCTCTGGCTGGCTCTGTAACTGGACGTCTCGCGGCCTCAGTACCGCGGGCTGGCTCGGCTATGCTGGTGGCGTCAGTACCACCTCCTCGAACTGGTGAAGCGGCGGCCTCAGTACCGCCGGTGGAATCAGCATCCTTGGTGGCATCAGTGCCACCATCATCATCAGGAGCGGCCTCAGTACCGCTCTCCTCCTCCTCATGTGGCGCCCCGGAAGTATCCTTGTGGTGTAACTCAGATGAGGCGCCGCCGCCTGCTGGTGTCCTACCGCTCCTAAGTGCAACAAAATCAGCATCAAATAGATCCGAAGATGTATCAATAAATGGATCACTAGGAGTGGCGTACTCAGTGGAAACTACCTGCTCAGATTTCCTCTTCAGGTTGTTCGGATTCGGCTCTATCTGTGCAGGAATGGCGGCCTTCCCTCTCACAAGGTCCCGCATCTCCTGACGGAACTCGTCCATCTCCCGTCTAAATGTAGCCTGCTGGTCCGTGAGGAGGCGGGCTATGTCATCCAAGGCGGGGCTCTCATGGGAGCCCGACGGGTAGCCTCTCTGGGGATGAGGCTACTGGAACTGCTGCTGGGGGGGTAGGAGGAAGGATGCTGCTGGTATGCTGGGTGAGCCTGCTGCTCACTTCTCCAAGACTGTCCCTGCTGCTGATAGGGACGAGGACCGAAGGACGAAGGCTGATGTGACCAGTATGCTGGGGGCTGCTGCTGCGGCTGGTGATCTCTCTGCTGGGCGTACTGCCCTCCCTGTCCGGATGGCTGCTGCTGGGGCTGGGCACCTCCACTCCCCCACCTGAATCCGGGATGGTCTCGTCGGATCCCAGGCTGGGGGCGGTCATACCAAATCCCGTTGACATCCATCAACGGCTCTGCATCGTAGGGGGCTGGCGGGAGTACTGCCAGAGGCTGATCCGGCTGGTAGACCACCATCTGCATGTCTGGAGATGATGGGGACTGGTAGATGGGCTGCGGCTGCTGGTACGGCTCCGCCTGTACAAGGTGAACTTGTCTAGGCTGCTGAAAGGTGTTGGAGCACTGGGACGAGCTGCTGCTGCTGCCGGAGTCGCCTCGCGACTGAAGACGGGGCCGTGAAGTCGTCTGTGCCTCTTGGAGACACATGAGCTGGGTCTTCATGTCGCTCAAAGTCTGTGCCATCTGCTCCATCTGCGTGATGTCTGGCACTGCTTCTTCTCTATCAGCTCCATGCGGTCCAACTTCTCGCTGATGATGCCCATGTCCGCAGCGGACGACTCTGCCTGTGCTGCTGCAACTGCGGAAGAACTGGATGGACCGGCATCGACCCGTGCTATCCTCTGGTACTGCACGGGTCCTGGCTGCTGCAGGGGTCTCCCCTGTGTGTACAACCGGGTCTGGGACATCACCATGTAATTCTCAGCCATCTCCTCGTAGATGGCCCAGACCTGGTCGTGGTCCTTGGCGAAATAGGACCCGCCGCAAGAAGCGTTCACCAGACCCTGGAGCTCTGGTGTCAACCCGCTGAAGAAGCCCTGAACTAGGTTCGGCTTAGAAATGTCGTGGTGCGGGCATCTGTCTGTGAGCTCTCGGAACCTCTCCCATGCCTCGTGAAACTGCTCGTTGGGGAGCATGGAGAAGTTGCTGATCAGGGCCCTCGCTGCATTCGTCCGCCCGAGTGATAGTACTTGTTCAAGTACTCGGTGCGGAGCTGCTCCCAGGTGTAAACAAACCTCCCCAAATGCTTCAGCCAGGTGGCTGCTCTGTCTGCTAGGGAGAAGGGGAAGGCGATCATCCTGAT
Source organism: Ottelia alismoides (assembly GCA_037367405.1). Lineage (NCBI taxonomy): Eukaryota > Viridiplantae > Streptophyta > Magnoliopsida > Alismatales > Hydrocharitaceae > Ottelia > Ottelia alismoides. Next base: position 317,631 of record JAZKJV010002150.1, read on the forward strand.
CGTGTCCTGGTCCACCTGACGGTCGTGGACAGTGCTGCATATCATCAAGAACTCCTGGAGGTGGAGATGGGGCTCCTCTGTCGTGAGTCCGTGGAAGCGGGGGAGTAGCTGCAAAGTGTTCGGGGGGAACTTGAAGTCCCCCACGATCGCTGGAAGTACTACCCAGTGGTGCATCAGTGTCGATCCGGGGTTGTGTAACTCCCGCATCGGTCTCGGTGGTCCTCCGGTAGCTCATGCGGCGGCTGCCGCTGCTGCGGCTGCTGCGTCTGCATCATCTGGGATCCTCGGTCCCTCTCTCCTCTACTCTCTCTCTGCTCTCTCTGCTCGCATCTGCTCCATCTCTCTCCTCATGTCGAGCATAAATGCTCCCTGATCCCTCAGCTGCTGCTGGACGGTCTCTAACGAGACGATCAGGGTGGAGTTGATCGCTCCTGATCCAGTACGAAGTGCTCAGGCTGACGGGAACGATCCTCAGAACTACCGGCGATGTCGTCTGCTGCAAAATCAAATGAGCCCAACTCAGGTGCTGTCAAATCTATCAATCTCTCCTCGGGCTCATGTCGCTCAGGTTCGAAAGAAA